>CM021100.1:364649680-364983343 GCA_007115665.2 Sequoiadendron giganteum | reverse complement strand
TATATCTCCTTCCTTATATACTTCTCTTTATCTCTCCCTCTCTCCATCTCTACCTCTCCCTTCCTGCTTCCCTCTCTTTCCCTCTCTCTCAATATCCCAACCTTCCTCCTTCTCTCATTGTTTCTATCTCTCTCTCCATATCTACATATCCCTCGCTCCTTCCCCCTCTCTCTCCCTCGCTTTTCCTCTCTCGCTCTCTCCCTCTCTCTCTCTCCATCTATCTTGATCCCCCAACCTTACTCCTTCCCTCTATATTTGTCTCTCTATCTCTTCCCTATCTTTCTCTCTCACTCCCTCCTCCCTTCTCTACTCTCTATCTCACCATTATCTCTCCCTCTCTCTCTATTTAGGATTTAGGCTTTAGGGTTTAGCCTTTAATCTTTAGGGTTTAGGGTTTAGGATTTAATATTTAGGGTTTAGGGTTTAGGTTTTAGGCTTTATGGTTTATGGCTTAGGCTTTAGGTTTAACCCCCTCTCTCCCACTCCCCCTCTCTCTCAGGTTTATCTGTCCTTCTATCCCTCCCACCCCCCCTCTCTCTCAGATATATCTCTTACTCACTCTCTCTCTCTCTTAGATATATCTCTTACTCCCTCTCTCTCTCTCAAGGATATCTCTAACTCCCTCTATCTCTCTCTCTCTCTCTCGTCTCTCCCTCCCACCCTAACTAGAAAACTCTCTCTCTCTCTCTCTCCCCTCTCTCTATATATCCCTCTCACTCCATCCCATTATATCTCTCCCTCTCTTAGGTCACTCCCTCACACACCCTCTCCCTCTCTTAGGTATCTCACTCTCACACTCCCTCTCTCTCCCACTCACTCTCACTACCTATCTCACAAGTCTCTCCCCCTAGCACCCTACCTACATAAATATCTCTTTCTCTCTGTGGACATCAAAATCTGCATATGGTTAGTAGAATGACAAAACAACATAGACAGAAATTTAAATCCCTATGAAATAATACTCCATGATTCAAATGCAACCAAATAACAAAGATAAACAAAACATGTAAATCATGAAATATATCTATCCCATATTGGATTGGTGCAACTTAGTTGTGTAGAAAGCTGCCCTTTCCCAATCCATGATAAGGAAGATGCCAAATGAAGAGCAAGATTAGTTCTCAAAATCAGAGAGTAACCTTGCCATGGAAATGTGTTGTGGTCAAATTGTGTTGGGATGAGCAAGATTGATTCTCAAATGAAGAGAGTAACCTTGCAATCAGAAAGTGTTGTTTGCTTGAAGGAGAGAAGCCTTCAACTTATAGTTGAACTTGAAGAGAGGAGAGGCCAAATTGATGAATGTGGGGTCATTCATGGGCCAATGACAAGATGCCACTTGTCAAGGTGTGAGAGGGTGAGGAATGTGCAAGTCTTAGCCAATGTGCCAATTTGAAATTCAAATTTGGATGAAATGACATGTTTAGGGGGGGTGAAAGGTGCAATAAATGCCAGGTTTGACTTGTGCAAATAGCATTTAAAACCTTGTTGGAAGGGACAAGTCCCTTTTGGGGGAAAGATTCAAATTGGAAGAATATTCCATTTTGATGCCATTTTGAATGTAATTAGAAGAAATAATAAATCAAATAAATGATTTATTGGTGCAAGTGGGTGGGTTAGTTAAGAGTTTGGATTTGACTCTAGTTGAGTCAAAAGCTAGAGAATGATAATCATGATTAGAAGTTAATTAATTTAGATTAATTAACTTAGGGATTTTAGGGATTTGACATTTGATTAAATCAGTTTGATTTATTAAATCAAATGAGAAGAACATAAGGATTAAATAATTTGATTTATTTAATGAACCTTAGGAAATTAATCAATAAATTGTTATAATTGATTAATAGTAGAATGGTTAGAGCGGGATGCATGATGTTAGTTTTGCATGCTCCACACTCTCCCTCTCTCCCTCCCCCCCCTCTCTCTCTCTCTCTCTCTCTCTCTCTCTCTCTCTCTCTCTCTCTCTCTTTCTCTCTCTGAGGTTTCTCCCTCTGGCACCCTACCTAGGAAACTCTTTCTCTCTCTCTCTCTCTCTCCCCACTCTCTCTGTCTATCCCTCCCACCCTACCTAGATAAGTCCATCTCACTCCACCCCCCTCTATCTCTCCCTCTCTAAGGTCCCTCCCTCCCACACCCTCTCCATCTCTTACGTCTCTCAGTATCACACTCCCTCTCTCCCACTCCCTCTATCTCAAACTCCCTCTCACTACCTATCTCCCAAGTCTCCCCCTCTCACCCCTCTCACACTCTCAAGTCTCTCCCTCATTCCCATATTTCTATCTCTCACTCTCTCCTTCCCTCTTTAATCTCTCTCTCTCTCTCTCTCTCCTCTCTCTCTCTCTCTCTCTCTCTCTCCCTCCCTTCCTCCCTCCCTCCTCTATCTATCTCACCTCTCTCGCATCCCTCTTTCCCTCTCTCTATCTAACCTATCCCTCTCTACCTCTATCTCCCTCCCTCCTCTCTCTCTCAATCTCTCCACCTTCCTCCTTCACTCTCTACTTCTCTCTCTATCACCTCTCTCTCCTTCCCTCTCTACTTCTCCCTCTCTCTCCCCCTCTCACCCGCTTGCTTAATCTCTGAAAACCTATACCATATATCATAAATCCTAATCCATATACCCTAAATTCTACACCCTCAACCTTATAAAGTAATCCTTGAACATTATCCCTCAACCATAAACTTAAAACCTAAGCCCTACATTCAATCTTGTAGCCTAAAACCTCAATCATATATCTCCTTCCTTATATACTTCTCTATATCTCTCCCTCTCTCAATATCCCAACCTTCCCCCTCTTGTTGTTTCTATCTCTCTCTCCATATCTACCTATCCCTCACTCCTTCCCTCTCTCTCTCCCTCTCTCCCTCTCTCTCTATTTCTCTCTATCTCCCAAGCTTAATCCTTCCCTCTATATTTCTCTCTCTACCTTCCCTATCTTTCTCTCTCACTCCATCCTTCCTACTCTACTCTCTATCTCACCATTATCTCTCCCTATCTCTCTATTTAGGATTTAGGCTTTAAGCTTTTGGGTTTAGGGTTTAAGCCTTAGGGTATAGGGTTTAGGTTTTAGGATTTATGGTTTATGGCTTAGAATTTAGGTCCAACCCCCTCTCTCCCCCTCTTTCTCAGGAATATCCCTCCCACCCCCTATCTCTATTGTATCTCTCTCTCTCTCTCTCTCTCTCTCTCTCTCTCTCTCTCTCTCTCTCTCTTAGGTCTCTCCCTCCCACCCTAACTAGAGAACTCTCTCTCTCTCTATCCCCCTATTTTTCTCCCTCTCTCTCAAGTATCTCTCTCTCAATTATCTCCCTCCCACCCTAACTAGATAAATCTCTTTCTCTCTCTCTCTCACTCCCCCTCTCCCTCTCTCTTTATTATATCCATCCCAACCCCTCCCTCTCTCTCAAGTCTCTCCCTCCCACCCTAACTAGATAACTCTCTCTCTCATGTATCTATCTCCCACCCCTCCATCTCTCAACTCTCTCTCTCTCTCTCTCTCTCTCTCTCTCTCTCTCTCTCTCTCTCTCTCTCTCTCTCTCCCTCTCTTAATTATATACATTCCACCCCATCACACCCTAACTAGATAACTCTCTCTCTCATGTATCTCTCTCCCACCCATCCATCTCTCAACTCTCTCTTTACCTGTCTCTCTCTCTCTCAGGTCTCTCCCTCCCACCAATACCCCTCTCTTAAGTTTCTCCCTCCCACTCTAATGAGAGAACTCTCTGTGTCTCCATCTCTCTGTATCTCTCTCTCTTAGGTCTCTTCCTCCCACCCTAACTAGAGAAAACTCTCTCTCTCCATCTCTACCTATCCCTCCCTCCTTCCCTCTCTCTCTCCCTCTCGCTTCCTCTCTCCCTCTTTCTTCCTCTCTCCCTCTCTCTCCATCTCTCTTGATCTCTCAAACTTAATCCTTCCCTCTATATTTCTCTCTCTCTCCCTTTCGAGTTTTGCCACAATACTAGTTTACAATTTCTAGGAGATCCTATTTTTTGCTGAAATCACATATTTTTAGAAAATATAATGATTTAACCCTTGAAAAATTCCAATTGAAGACAGATTGATCAAACCACCTTAGATAAAACCCCGTTGGATATAACCTCGCTAGTTTTAAACCATACCTATAATAGATTCTCCTTTACACCTATCAAAATGCTGATAAAAAACCACTTTTGATTTACCTTTTGGGGGATCAAATGAATTCATTTAAAATTTATTTTTGGAAGTATGTAGTACTTATTATAAGCTTCCCAAAAACTATAATTTTAAATAAATTTAAATTGATTATTATATTTATTTTTTATTACTTGTGAATGTAGGTTTTTCATCAAATATCAAGCTCTCTAATCTGCACATGTGGAAAAATAACAGATTATCAAAAAGAAATTTAAAAAATATAAATTCACTAGATATTGAAGTCCTTGATCCAACAAAAAAAAAAATTGAATTTTGATACATATAAAAAATGTTATGTTGTATGCAGTCTACCTATGTCTGAATTGTAATTGGTTTGACTTCGAAAATTGATTATGGAAAAATATTCAATAAAAAACTATGAAAAAAATGAAAGCACTAGATATCATAGTTACATATCTAAATTTGAAAAAAATATAATTTTATCCTTAATGGAAAAAAGTTATGTTGTATACGGTGAGCATCACTCCTTAAAAATGGTGTTTATTGAGAAAAACCTAGTTTTCAAAGGAGATGGAAAAAGAAGTGTAATCTGATAGCAAAAAAAGTGAAAAAAGTATATTTAGAATCTACAAACAAAATGTCACAAATCACTATTTTGCGTCATCTTCAAATTCCTCACGGTTTAGCCCCTTTAGGTGCCTGAAAGTGAGGATTTATTTAGAAAAAAAGAGTTCAGTGCCTAGTTTGGCCAAAAATTGTAAACTGGTATTGTGGGATCACCCTTCCCTATCTTTCTCTCACTCCCTCCTAGCTTCTCTACTCTCTATCTCACCATTATCTTTCCCTCTCTCTATTTAGGATTTAGGCTTTAGGTTTTAGGCTTTAGGGTTTAGGGTTTAGGGTTTAGGGTTTGAGATTTAGGGTTTAGGGTTTAGGTTTTAGGGTTTATGGTCTAAGGCTTAGGATTTAGGTCTAACCCCCCTCTCTCTCTCCCTCTCTCTCTCTCCCTCTCTTTCTCTCCCTCTATCTCTCCCTCTCCCTCTCAAGACTCTCTCTCTCCCTCTCTCTTAGTTCTATCTCTCAGATCTATGTAAATCACCGAGAGACCCCATTTCTCTGACCCATTTTTCAAATAGGCCAAGTTATGTTGCCAATTTCACCAATTTGGTAAGCTAATTGGTCCACTAGCTTGCCAATTCGGTGAAATTGAGAACCTAACTTGGCCTGTTTGAAAAAATGGTTCCAAGAAATAGGGTCTCTTGGTGAAAAAATTGAGACCCCATTTCTTCGACCCATTTTTTCAAATAGGCCACTACATTGTCAATTTAACCAAGTTGGTAAGCTAGTGGGCCCACTAGCTTGCCAATTCAGTGAAATTGGCAATGTAGTGGGTTGTTCGAAAAAATGGGTCCAAAAAATGGGGTCTCTCGATGATGTAAATCACCGAGAAACCCCATTCCTTGGACCCATTTTTTCAAACAGGCCAAGTTAGGTTGCCAATTTCACTGAATTGGCAAGCTAGTTGGCCCACTGGCTTGCCAATTCAATGAAATTGGCAACCTAGCTTGGCCTGTTTGAAAAAATAGGTCCAAGGAATGGGGTCTCCCAATGATGTAAATCACTAGGAGACCCCATTTCTTGGACCCATTTTTCAAATAGGCTAAGTTACATAACTAGGAGACCCCATTTCTTGGACCCATTTTTCCAAACAGGCCAAGTTAGGTTGTCAATTTCACTAAACTGGCAAGCTAGTGGGCCCACTAGATTACCAATTTGGTGAAATTGGCAATGTAGTGGCAAATCACTAAGAGACCCCATTTCTTGGACCTATTTTTTCAAATAGGCCAATTTAAACCCTCAACCCTCAACCCCTATACCCTCTACCCTTTATATTTGACCCTCAACCCTAATCCTTCAACCATATACCCTCAAAACTATACCCTAAACCGGCTACCCTCAACCCGTAACCATCAACCCTAAAACCTTAAACCCTTAACCCTTAAATCTTCTACCATCTACCCTCAACACAATACCCAAAACCATCAAACCTTTAGGTCCTCAACCCTATACACTCAATTCTCAACCCTCTACCCTATACATTGGATCCTTAACCATCATATATCTCTATCCCTCCCTCCTCTTCTCTCCTTCTCTTTATCTTGTGCTTCTCCCTCCATCTCTCCCTCCCTCCATCCCCCCCTCTCTACTCTAATCCCTCAACCCTAAACAATCAACCCTTAAACCCTTAAACACTCAACCCTAAACCCTAAACCCTAAATCCCCAACCCTTAAACCCTAAACCCTTAAACCCTCTACCCTCTACCCACAACCCTCTACCCTCAACCCAATACCCTCAACCCTTAAACCCAATTAAACTCTCTACCCTGAACCATTAAACCCTCCACCCTCTAAAATCAACCCAATACTCTCTACCCTCAAACCTCAACCCTTAAACCCTTAAACCCAAGTAAAGTCTCTACCCTAAACCCATAAACCCTATACCCTATACCCTCCACCCTCTACCCTATACATTAAACCCCTAACCCTCAATTCTCAACCCTCAACCCCTATACTGCTCTACCCCATACATTGGACCCTCAACCCTACTCCTTCAACCATATACCCTCAAACCTATACCATAAACCCTCTACGCTCAACCCTTAACCCTAAACACTAAACCTTTAAACCTTCTACCATGTACCCTTAACCCTATAGGTCCTCAACCCTATACACTCAATTTTCAACCCTCTTTCCTATACATTGGATCCTTAACCCTCATATATCTCTATACCTCCCTCCTCTTCTCTCCTCTCTATCTCACTTCTCTCTCCATATCTCCCTCCATCCATCCCTCCCTATCTACCCTAATCCCTTAACCCTATACCCTCAACCCTTACACCCTTCAACAATCAACCATAAACCCTAAACCATCAACCCTCATCCCTTAAACCCTAAACCCTTAAACCCTCTACCCTCTACCCTCAACCCTAATCCCTCAAGCCTAATCCCTCAACCCTTAAACCCTTAAACTCAATTAAATTATATACCCTAATGCTTGAACCCTCAAACCCTAATTCCTCAACCCATAAACCCTCAACCCTCTATCCTCAACCCTCTACCCTTAAACCCTAATCCCTCAACCCCAATACCCTCTACCCTATACATTAGACCCTCAACCCTAATCCATCAACCCTATACCCTCAATCCTCTACCTTCAACCTTAAACCCTCTAACCTCTACCCTCTACCTTATACATTAAACTCTAAACCCTCAATTCTCAACCCTCAACATTCAACCCCTATACCCTCTACCCTATATACTGGACCCTCAACCTAATCCTTCAACCATATACCCTCAAATCTATACCCTAAACCATCTACTCTGGACCCTTAACCCTCAAACCTAAACCCTTTAACCCTAAACCCTTAAACCTTCTACCCTTTACCCTGAACCCTAATCCCTCAACCCTATACCCTCAATTGAATACCCTAAACCATCAACCCTATAGGTCCTCAACCCTATACCCTCAATTCTCAACCCTCTACCCTATACATTAGATCCTCAACCCTCATATATATTTGTCCCTTCCTCCTCTTCTGCCCTCTCTATCTCACTTATCCCTCCATGTCTCCCTCCCTCCATCCCTCCCTCTTTACCCTAATCCATCAACCATATACCCTCAACCCTTAAACCCTTAAACAGTCAACCCTAAACCCTCAACCCTCAAACCTCAACCCTTAAACCCTAAACCATTAAATCCTCTACCATCTACCCTCAACACAATACCCTCTACCCTCAACCCTTAAATCCTTAAACCCAAGTAAGCTCTCTACCCTAATCCCTCAACCCTCAACCCTCATACCTTAAACCCCAATCCCTCAACCCCTATACCCTCTACCATATAAATTGGACCCTCAACCCTAATCCCCCAACCCTATACCCTCAATCCTCTACCCTCAACCCTCAACTCTTAAACCCTCATCCATTAAACCCTCTACCCTCTACCTTCTACCATATACATTAAAACCTCAACCCTCAACCCCTAATTCCTTAATCCTTAACCATAAAACCCTAAACCCTCAACCGCGTTACCCTCTACCCTATACATTGGATCCTCAATGCTAATCCTTCAACCATATGTACCCTCAAACCAATACCCTAAACCATCAATCCTATAGGTCCTCAACCCTATACCATCAATTATCAACCCTCTACTGTATACATTGGATCCTCAACACTCATATGTCTATTTCCCTCCCTCTCTTCTCTCCTCTCTATCTCACTTCTCCCTATATCTCTCCATCCATCCATCCCTCCCTCTCTACCCTAATACCTCAACCCTAAACCCTTAAACACTCAAACCTAAACCTTAAACCCTCAACCCGCAAACCCTAAACCCTTAAACCCTCTACCCTCTACCCTCAACCCTAATCCCTCAACCCTTAAACCCTTAAACTCAAGAAAAATCTCTACCCAAATCCATAAACCCTCAACCCTTAAACCCTCTACCCTCTACCCTCTACCCTCAACCTTTAAACCCTAATCCCTCAACCTCTATACCCTCTACCCTAAACCATCAACCCTTAAACCCTCAATCCTCTACCCTCTACCCTCTACCCTCAACCCTTAAACCCTAATCCCTCTCTCCTACCCTCTCTAATTTTCTCTATCAACCATCTCCCTCTTTCTATGTACCTCTCACTCAATCAATCCCCATCACTCTCTCTTGCTCCCTCTATCTATCTCTCTCTATCTCCCTCCCATTACCTCTCCATAACTACCTCTCTCTCCCACCCCCTTTCTCTCCATCTCTCTAAAGTCTTTCCCTCTCACCCCCTCTCTCTCCCAGGTCTCTCCCTCTAGCACCCTACCTAGGTAACTCTCTCTCTGCCCCCTCTCTCTATCTATCCCTTCCACCCTACCTAGATAAATCCCTCTCACTCCACCCTCTCTATTTTTCCCTCTCTCATGTCATTCCCTCCCACACCCTCTCCCTCTGTCTGGCCTCTCACTCTCACACTCCCTTTCTCTCCCACTCCCTTTATCTCACACTCCCTCTCACTACCTATCTCTCAAGTCTATCCCTTTGGCACCCCACCTACATAACTCTCTCTCTCCCCTCTCCCTCTCTCTCCCTCTCCCTCTCTCTCAATTTTATCTCTCCCACCCTACCTAGATAAGTCCCTCTCCCTCCAGCCCCTTCTCTCCCACTCCCTCTCTCTTAGACTCTCCCTTTCACCCCCTCTCCCTCTCTCAAGACTCTCTCTCTCTCCGAGGTCTCTCCCTCCCTCTCTCGCTCTCACCCTACCTAGACAACTCTCTCTCTCTCTCTCTTTCTCTCTTAAAATTCCGCCTCCCTCTAAAGACATACATAAATACATGAATACATAAATACATACATAATTACATACGTACATGTTATATGTAGCCTAATCAGACTCAGAGGTTAAATTTTCCCCTTATTTTTGCATGGTTTCCCACCAAATTATTTAACGGGGGTTTTGGGGTAGCACCCCAAGACATGATTAAGGGGCAATGCCCCTTGCAAACTCCCTATCACGATACAAGGCGGGGTCGAGGGGCGATAAAGGCATCAAGAGTTATTTTTTCTACCTTCTGCATGCAATTCCTAACAATAAAATTGTAATACATATGTACATACAATCCTACATACATACAAGCATAAATTTACATATGTAGATACAATCTTACATACATATAGGCATATATACATACATGCATTGATACATACATAAAAGAATACATACAAGAATACATACAATAATACATACAAGAATACATGTACATACAGACATACAAATATATAAACATACATTCAATAGAGTAGAATTTAACATAAAGCAAGACATAACACGAGTACGTTATACCATTCTTGTGTTATGTCTAACTAGACATGTCTCACACAAACACAAAAAACCATGTCAAAAATAAGATATAATGTGAGCCCATTATAAAATGCTTGTGTTATATCTTGCTTTGGGAATCCCAAAGCCTTAGGCTTAGTATTTTCCTTGGAATACCAACCCAAAGGCTTGGAGGGCCTTCCCAATGACCAAAGATGTGTTTTTGAAAATTCTACAATATTTCACATAATCAAGTTTGTTCTCACCATCAGGATTGCACATGTTTCAATGTTGAACAAATGAAACACCTGGGTAATGTTAGGTTCTCTCTTAGCTATCCAACGATGTATTTTTTTCACTTTTTGACAATGTTAAGCCTTTCATCTATAATTTCTTTTTTTTGTGTCTCTTTTTTGGAAAAAAGCTGTGTTTGGTGTTTTTTTTTTTATAAATTGACCGTTCATCGAAATTTAAAATAAATTACATTTTTAGAAACTAGACTGCATTCTACAAATTTAAAAAGAAAAAATTTATAAAAAAAAAAATTACTTTCCAAAATTTGTAGGGGTAGCATGGCCAAATTTATGTTTTTCAGGAAGTGTCCACTTATAAAATTAGTAAAAAGTAAAATTTTCATTAAAAAATTATCAGAAAAATCATGCATCAACTATATACTATTAGCTAATTTCTCTCCAAAGTGATTTTAAAAATACTAAAAAAAGTTCACCATGCTAGGGACATACAAAAGTTGCTATGTTATGTTTCTCTAACAAAACCAATACCAATTTTTATACGTCCCTCTTTTGAACCCCTTAATCTCAACCATTTTCAAAATAGATTACTAGTTTAGAAAGTAGACTCGGAGAACTATGATCCTTGTTTTTGTTGCATCTCAAAATTTTGAGTTTAACTATCCTCAATTTCACGTCCAAGGTCAATATATCCTAATTTCAGAAAAAAGTGGCCACTTAAGCCTCCTTTTCTGCCCCCCATATTTTTGCACTTACCCTTAGGTTTTGCATTAGTTAATTAGCATTCTTGGGTTTCTAAATCTTGCATTAGTGAAATTTCATATAAGTTTCAATTTTTAATCTCGCATCACTGAAATTGACTTAAAATCTACATTTTCGCCAAGTCTAGACATCATCCAAACTAGAAAGCATAACATTTACACATAATTTATGTGAAAAATGATGTAAAAATCCTAATTTGGGACTCATACGTCCCTCTGGGTGATTTAGTCCCAATATAGGAGATTTTATCTCATTTTTGGGTATTCTTTGGTGACTATTATTCAACATTTAAACCCTTGAAAAACCCTAATTGGGACTCATATTCCCCTCTAGGTAATTTAGTCCTATTCTAGATTTAAAACTGCATTTTTCAACATTAAAAACTTTGTTTCTATGTTGTTGTTTGTTGCTATTAGTTCTCCATTTTAGTTTGAATTTTTTTTTTTTCTTCATTTCATTGCATTTATCTTAATTTCATTTGAATCAGAATTAGAGCATATCATTTATCTTGTGTTCATTGCATCTCTCATTTCCTTGATTGTCCCTTGTATGAGCTTTGCTACTTTTTGTCTTATTGCTAATACTATAGTGAGACATAGTTTGAGACTCATGTCATTGCATGATATAGCACAATCATCATGGATATTGGATTTTTTAGCTCTTTCACTACTAGTGTTGACACTAGTTCACTAGGTATGGACTATACCCTTAACTACTCTTTGCCTTCAAGTAGTGTCACAAGTGTTGAGGTAATGGTTGCCAGTATTCCATAAGAAAACATAATCCAAATTCATGAAGACTTTGCAAACATAAAAAATCGAATAATTACAGAGAATATTTCAACCATTGCTATCCCTACCATAGATAACATGCATCACATGATTGAAAGTGAAGAAGTAGTTGACCTTGTGCGTAACATAGTTCAGATCTTTGGAAAATATCTCACCTTGACAACTAGCTCTACTTTACCTATGAACAATGTACAAAGTCAAGGAGGAATTTGAGTCCCTCCTCCCACAACAATTGCCTCTATTTCTACCTATACAACCCTCAAGTTACAATAACAATGCAACCTACTAGTATTGTGATTCCTTCATTGGGTATTTCTGCTAGCATCCCCAATACCTTTGTGGCATCACATGTCATATCTCCTACAACTTTACCTCCTATAAGAATTCCATTCACTTATCCCTCAAACATATACACATATTTTTCTTATTCACCTCAATCTCAAAATGCAAACAATGATCCTCTCATAAATCAATTTTTGCAAAAAAATTCATCCCTGCAAAAACAAGTTTTCACTATAAACCAAAATCAAAATGGCCAAATATCAAAATTAAACCCTTATCCTTGGAGATATTGAGAACACCGATGCCACAAGGTATAGAGATGCCCAAATTTGAGAAATATATGGTGAAAGGAGATCCTTCTAACCATGCTTCCACTCTCACCACCCTATTAGTGATTTTATTCTTGAGGATAAGCTCTTGGCTAAGATTTTCCCTAGATCCTTGAAGGATACCACCTTAGAATGGCTTTCTTCATTATCGAACAACTCAATTTGTTCATTCCATGAAATTTTTGAGGCATTGATAAACCATTTCCAAGTTCATGTGACCCATAAGATGACCTTAGCCAACTTGATGAGATGTAAGCAAAAAGATGATGAAAATATTACTAACTTTATTTCACGCTGCCAATCACTTAATTCCAAAATCAATGTAAAGATTCTTGACCCTCACCTATAAAACATGTTCATTGAGAACTTGAAAAATAAGATACAATATAATATTACCATGCTGAATTTTCCCTCCTTTGTGCACTTGTGTACTGCCCTTCGTGATTATCAACATTTGGTTAGTAGTCATGACAGAAAACCCACCTCTAGCTGACTTGAATAGTTTGAAACCACAAACCAAAAAAATTACCAACCTTTTATAAAATATAATAAAGGCTTCCTTCATCTAAATCCCCCTCAACAAACAACTCAACATGTTGATACCCAAGTGGTTGCTATAAAGATGGCAACTCCTTTCACATTTGGGGATCCGAATAGGCAATTCAATCCTTTACCCGATACCCTCCATAACATAATGTCACAAATTATAGAGTAGAATATGATCACCTTACCTCCCATTAAAACTCTCGATCTTAATAAGCCTTTACCTTTGAACTTTAGATTGAATTCCTATTGGAATTATCACAAAAAAAATGGATGCAATACAAAACATTGAAAGCATCCTAAGCATCTTTTAAAAGACCTCATTAATTCTAGTTGACTTCCAGTTGGTAGTGTTAATGATCAAGGAAATGATTCCATTGCCACTCCTAATGAAAAATTTCAAATCTTTACCAACCCCATGCCAAATCATAATATTTCATTTGTGAAAGCTAGTGAAACTACAAAGAATGATGTGATTAATGTTGAAACAAATGATGACAACATGGATACTGATAAAAATGATCCTATAGAACAAAATACTATCGATGGTTTGGTTGCATTGGTTGAAACTAAATATCGTAAGGGCTGAACTAAATAGCCTCTTGATATTGCTTTGACATCAATAGATACACTTAAACATGCACCTAATGGTCCTCTTTACATAGTCGGCCAAATCAATGACAAGCCCACTAATGGGATATTAATTGATCCCATCTGTGGAGAGAATGTGATCACTGAGGAGTTCCTACTTGTGCATGAACTCTATCAAGAAACATATGATAAATCGAAAGAAGCGATAAAGAGACATAATGGTTTCATTTTCCCTACAATGGGATTGATCACCTTACCTTTATAAATAGGACTAAAAACATTAAAGATGTCTCATTCTCCATCACCTCAATGTCAAATCAATTTCATTTGAAGCTTTATTACCCATGACTATGCTCCATGGAATTCATCTAGTTAGTTGTGCATAAATTGTTAGAGTTTCATTTTGAAAATGAAATCTTTACTATGCATCATAGTGGCTTTAACCCTTTGTCTTCCCTTGTAAACTTTTCATTAGATTTCTTTTGGCCCGAGCCTATGAAACCTATTAAACCTTGACAAGACTTCTTTTTCAAATCCTACCAAAATTTTAAGGAAAAATGCATAGAAAACTATCCCTTACAAACATGCATCAACTTATGACTGAGCCTACAATCCTTGACAAAACCATTATTGAACCTAAATACATTCCAAAAAACCAAGACCTACCTAAGATAGACCATTTGCGTACCTCCTACAAGATATCAAGAGATTAAATGACAATTCTCCTAAGAATAGTATTAGACTTGGTGATGACCCTAGTACGAAACTTGCTATTGTCCCTTTGGCTAGTTGTTTGCCTTCCATATACAATGAGCATGATCGAGATGTGAACAACCTACTAATAGGTTGATTAATATGAGCATTACTAGTCTTGAGTATGTGCAGGATAATGATGGGCCAAAAAGTGGTGATATGTAAGTGATATGATGGCCCATGTGGCTAACTACTTTTTTTTTATGATATTACTATCATGATTCAACTGTGTAGTTTTTGAATCAAACTCATTGACCCATGATTCATGAGTAGTGGTTCACAAGAACCCATCTCTCATGATAATGAATGGTCCACTTATCACTCATTGCATCTAGGTGATGCTCATAGAGGTTAAGCATTGGTCCATCCCAAGAGGTCACCCATCCCAGTACTGCTCTAGCTGAAGCGTGCTTAACCACGAAGTTTCCCGCAAGGTTAAGCCCACATTTTTTTTACCCAAAATTGATGAAACGAAAAAGGTTTTCCAAGGAGATTCTCAACTTTCCACCAATACAAATTATGATTTACTTTGAATTTAATAAATAATTATTATTCATTTTCTATTTGAATTACGACTAAAGTCCTAGTTGATAGGCTGATTAGAAAACATCTATAGCTTTCAAACGGTATCACATTTTTTGAATACGAAACATGTGTCACATTCTATGCTTTGCATACTATAGGATGAAAACAAATGAATTTCATGAAGTTTTGACCAAGTTAAGGTGGTCAAACATATGAGTTTTTATATTTTTTAAAATTTGTAATAAAAAAATCATAATTAATTATTTACTTGGAAAACAATTACAAAAAATTATGCATCACATCGGGACATGAGTCCTCTACTTAAATCTAAAATCTTATAAAAAAATATTATCATTTTATTATGGTTAGGGTGGTTAGACAGAAACCCACTTCTTATTTTTTCCCTGAAATTTAAGTACTACTGCATTGAAATTTCAAATTCCTACCAAATAATTTTTTTTAGAAATAAACCTAGTAGTTTAGAAACTACATTCGATTTGCTACAGATTCTATTGCTACATATTATTTAAATAATATAGATAACTTATTCAAATTTTCACATCAAGTTGCCTAACTTTGATTTTCTAAATTTTCATCGCCACTTAAGGGCTTGTTTTTTCCATGATGATCCTGCACATACCCTCTTTTGCATTGTTTCTTTTTATTTTGTTTGATTGCATGTGTGTAATATGAACCCTTGTATTGTTTTGTTTGATGTCTCTCTCCTTGTGATATTCCTCTATTTGTACGTACATTGTTCTCTATGTCATAAACAATTTACCTTTTTCATTTCTCTTGTGGTTTCCTTTTGGGGTTGACGCAAGGTGTCGAGACATTCATGTCTCTTCCATGTCAACCCAAAATATTTTACTTTATCTTTTTCATTTTTATTGTGTTTTCCTTTCAGGGATGATGCAAGGCAGTGAGACATTCATGTCTCTTCCAGGTTGACCCAAAAGGATTTTTCTTTTTTTTCACTCTCTTTGTGTCATTCTTCTAGTGTTATGAGTATTTGGGGAATGATGATAGTTTCAAGCTCTCTGAAAACATTGTGGCAAGAAAGTACTGACCTCAAATCCATGGATCTATCATGTGTTTGGAGTTTCATTTATGGGGCAACCCATCTTTCCCTTTTCATGATGTAGCTTTATTTAGAAACATATGACTTGGAATACTTGGCTTTCCAAGTTAGCGCTCATGTCTTAGATTTATTTTTAGCATTTGTCATTTTCTACTTTAAAGTAATTGCTCATAGTATGGTTTTTGGCAATTTCTTTAAAATGGGGGCATACATTGGTATTATTCTTCTACATTTCATGTTTCATTATGTAGTATTCTTACTTCATACAATGTGTCTTTCTCCTTGTGGTGAAATTGGGTGTGATGTGCCTCAAGATCGTGATCTCTCTTAACATATTATTTCCTCTTAGTGGCTTGATACAACACACTGCATCTCCTAACCTATGAATCTTCTATTCTTTGATTTTCCCTCTCTTAGAGACATTAGGCACAATGTTGCCTAAGTTAAGACTTTACATGAACTCAGAAAAAATCCTTTGGATGTTCCTTACACTACTTTACATTTATACTTTCGATTATATGGCCACCTTGTATAACACACTTTTTTTTCATGTGGAGACATCTTGTTTTTTCATGAGTATCAAGCATACAAATATTTTCTTTCCTTATGAAGCTTGAAGTTCATTGTTGTGTGGTGCCTTATCAAATTTATCAAGAGGTATAGCTTTGATATGGTTGAATGGGAAGTGGAACTTAGGCATGAATTTCCCATAACCACTTGCTTGTGTATGAGTGCATATCAATCATGTGCCTATGTGTCTCACCTCTTATAATAATCACCAAGAGGAAAACCTAGAGTTTCTTTTCCTTACAGTGAGCATACATTTTCTTACAAACAACTTAGATCAAATTCACAATGTGTGGGACAAACTGTTGAAGATTGATCCACCCATTTTGTTTTGTTTTTATTTTCTCTTTTTCTTTGGTAGTGCATGCTTATGCCTTGTCGTTTCTCCCTATATCATTTTACATGTGTGCTCTTTTTTTCTTATGTTTGTTTTCCATAGGATCTCGATCTTGGGGGCTTGATCACCCCTCTTGATAGTTGTCATCTTATCTTACTGGCATTGGTACACTCGAAACACTCTTGATGTGAGTTTGTCTACTTTAGTGTGAGTTTGAAGCAAGTTCCTCCTCTCACTAAAGTGGGGGATAAATATGGCAATAGAAAATTATCCCTCTACATTTTTGTGCTTTTTTTGGCCCTCCTTCTTAAATTGAACTTAATGTTACCTTGATTTAGTGTTGTAATGTTTTTAACACATTGACATTAGGTCTTGGGCCCTCATAAACTAAATGAACTTAGTTGCACCTTATTTAAGGTGGTGTAAAGTCTATCCTAACACTTACACACTAATCTAGGGTTTCCATTATTAATTGGGATTATTTATGCCTTATTTAGCCTTATTTTACATCAAATATCCTTAATTGATGCATATTTTTGAGATTAATCCTGACATAAACCAACATCCAATCATAATTTAGGTGTTTTTGGATTGTATGTCCCAAATTTAGTGATTTGGGACTCATACACCACCTTGGGCGTATGGGTCCCACCTGACTTTCAATCCCTGATCTAGATTTCACATGAATCTAAGAATTTCTTAAAAAAATTGTCCCAAAGCCTAGCCTAATGGCACCCATACACCACTTATGGCATATGAGTCCCATGTGGATTAATCTTAAATTAAATTCAAATTATTGGTCGGATTTGATTCTCCTAGATCTGATGTTATCTTGTAGTGAACTGTAATTTCAAGAAATTTGGAATAAAAAAGTATAAATACAAGGTTATTTGACTTATTTTCTCCTAACAAGCAATCAAGTGACCTAAGTTTTCAATTATTTATGCATTCTAATAAATTGGAGATTACAAGAGCATTCAAGATAATTTAAGAGTTGATTATCAATCATCTTGGAGCATTATTCAAGTATCAAGCATCATGTCAAATTCATCATGGATCATGTTTTGAGCTAACATTTTTGGTCTATGGTTTCATGATTCAAGCAAGCACTCAATTCAAGATCTACAACATTCAAGAAAGAGTCAAGATCCAAATCAATTAGATCCACTTCATACATGTTTGTAACACTTTATTTCTAGGGTTTGTTGAGTTTGCAACATATCATTTTGTTCATTAATAATTCCTCCTTTCCATTTGATTTCATTACAAGGTTTGATTACCAAAATGGGGTTTGACCAAGGAAAATTCCTTTCCACTAACAAAAAAATAAATTTCCCTCTCTTCAGTCTGTAATTTGTAGATCTAGGTTGGAGATCCTCTAAGGAGCAAGATTGAAAAGAAGTTAAGTTGCAAAGTTGTCCAAGTTGTCACCTTGTTTAGAAGATCATTAAAAGACATCTACATAGCATAATTCAGCAATTCAGATTTGAAAATCAGGTTGAGAAGATAGAGTAGAGGTTGAAGAGAATATTCAGACTTTGACATTTCAAAAAAGCCAAACATGACTCATATGCCACTTCTAGAATATGAGTCCCAGTATAGTCAAATTTCAAAATTTTAGGAGTTTTAGACTTGTCTCTACCAAATTTATGCTCTTGCCCAAAAACCCTATTGTAGGACTAAATCGTCGAGCCTACTGTATGAGTCCTAGTGTGCACTAAATTTAGTATTTCTAACATTTGAGGTCTTCATTCAAGGTTCTAAAAATTTTTAGGTGCACATCTCTAATTGCCCAGTTTACTATTCTGATTTGTATTCATTTCTAGGTCATTTAGTGAAGTTTTGCATATCATGAGGTTTTGTCATTAGATCTTGCATGGTACTAATCTTTTGAAGCCCTATCTTGGTGGTGAACACCTTTTTAGTATTTAATCATACCCTAGGACAACCTTTAGCAGATATTTTTCCCTCATTCCATCATTGGACTAAGACCTCTAGGGTTTCTTTTAGTGAAACAAGAGTGTGAAGTAGGAGACCTATCATCCTTAAAGGTAGGGCATCCCCTATTTTTTTTGTTTCATTATCTAACATGATTGTAGGACCTAAAAAAAGATTCATCTTGGTTAAAGAATTTAATTGGTATGTTATAATCTTAACTACATTAAACTTATGATTTTAGGGAAGCATTTAGGGTAATCTCAAGAAGGGGACATTACAATTGGAATTGATTAAGTTCTAATAAGGGATGCCTCCCTTCATTATGGAACCTCTCCCCATATGGTAACCCCTCTTTTGGATTTACAAGGTATAAATGTGGAGATCAAACAAGGGGAAGAGGGATTAGAATGAAGAAAAAATATTTGCATGTAGATAAACAACTAGATCCGATCAAAAATAATTATCTACACTAAACAAAAAGGGAAAAATCCACAATTAATACAAATTCTTGTGAGAATACAGTAGTCTTATGTTTTAATAAATTTTGTGGTATGCTCTATCATGATCATTATGTATAACGATATATCTATTGTTCTATAATCTCTATGAGTCTGCATATATTTAGTAATTGCAATTCTCAACAACAACGATGAGGAGGAGTGTGGGAAATATAAGTAGGGTTAGTAGATACTAGACCTCTTTCTAAGTATGCCACTCCATGTTGGATGCCCGTGTGTCTACTACTTGGGGCCAAGCCGGTGAGTGTTTCCCTTACGCTTAGAAAGGGGAATCTATGGGCCTCCTATTGTAGCTTTCACCATCAATATCTACATGGTTTGATTGTTGGGATCAATTCAAGAAGTCTCAATCATAAGAAATATGGGTAAGGCAGCATGGATAGGGAGGATAGATACAATTTTATCCACTAAGGACACCACCCCATGTTGGATTCTCATTTGTCTACTACTTGGGGCCAAGAGGGATGGTATATCCTCTCTTTGGCTTAGCATGGAGAGCTTCAGGTGCATTATCATTTTTCTCATACAAGTCCTGTTATGATTTAACTTCTACTATGCATTATAGATATTGAGTAGTTTATATAGGTTTGAAATAGTTATGTATTTTACATGGTTAAAATAGATAAGAAATTAATTATATATGTTTTCATCATGAGTTATATTTCCAATATTATCTAACATGATTGCAGTACCTAAACCAAGATTCATCTTGCTTAAAGCATTTAATTGGTAAATTATAACTCTAACTACATTAAACTTGTGATTTTAGGGAAAAATTTAGGGAAATCATAAGAAGGGGACATTACAATTGGTATCAGATCATTGTCCCTAGTAGCCAAACGGATATGAAAGATAATGGATGCAACATAGCTAAAGAGCTCAAAGGGCACTTGAGAGAGAAAAAATAAAATTGCAAGCAACAACAACTATAGTAGAAAAAATACAATGTGAACAAATGGGAAAGGAACTTAGGGCCTTCATGGAAAACAATGAAAATATAACCTTGTTTAATGCTCAAAATAATGACAGGGGGGTGAATCAATATTCTCTTAAACCACTTAAACATTTAATCATTCATTCCACATAGCATATTCAATTTTCAGTAGGAAAGGAAAGAATGAAAGAAACCATCAAAAGCACATAACACATGAGCATGATATGTTTACGTGGAAAACCCAAAAAGGGAAATGCCATTGTGGGGATTAGCTAACAATATATTATAACTAGTTACAACCTATTATAGAAATTCTCAAGTTACAGGTGAATTCACTGCCCACTAAATGAAAGAAAGATAGAAGATAGGGATGGCTCACTGCCATGATTTGAACTAATATAATTACATCTACAATATGCAAGACTTATGGTTCCTCTGAATCTGAATACATAGAGTTAACACACTTCATACTATTATTCTCTAACACTCTAATCTTCTATGCATTCTCATTACATTCACATAATTCACATCAAAAATATTGTCATGTGCACTCAAATCTTCCTCCAACACCAAAATGACCTTATACTTATATCAATTTCATCCTCAAACCCTTGCAACATCAATTTGATCGACCTAATTATATGTATCATGCAAATTATATCTTGTTGGCCCAAAACATACTACATGCCATACTCAAAAGTTATAAAAAATCCAAATAGGTTTGCATGGACCTATAATAGCTCCCACATTACTCACCAAAATTTATTCAAGATTCGCATAACCTTAATCATATTAGGTTGACACCACTGATGACCTAATATCAAAATTCACCAACTGATCATCCTCAAACTAACACGTGGACCTCCAAACTTCATTCCACTTAGATCTTAGGTGCACCTAATAGCTGTAAACACCTCCAAATATCCACAAGACCAAATAATCTTCTATAGTGAAGTGAAAACTGATGAAAACATACATTTTGGACTAGCAAAGATAGTATTTGGGAGAACCGATATACTATAATTCATTACTTCTTCACCAGAGGGCCAAAAGACATGAAAATTTGGATTTGAAATCCTCTCACATCCAAAAAGATTAGCTTGGAACCTCAAAGAAATATTCTTCAAGCCATACTAAAGTGGACAAAAAATCAGATGCCCTATACACTGAAAACTACATTTTGACACTTAGCTAATTCTTAAATTTATTGTTTGCATTGGATCACACCTTCCTGCAACTATGGATTGGATTATCATCTATATAAAAATTCATGTTCCACAAAATGTTCTTCACATCGATCTCCATACTAAATCACAATGTTAACATCAATGACAATACTACATCCACATACCATAAACCCATGCTCATGTTACCAACAATAATATCAATGAAAAACTCCTTAAACCTCCAAAAAACCAAAGATTTTATGGAAAAAAATGAGAAAAAAAACTAAGCACTCCTCAAAGCCTTACAAAACTTGATTAATACTATCAATAACCTTTGATACCACTCTACAAATGGGAGAGATGTAAGCTCTAACCATTCAAAAAGTAATCACATATCTTGCACCCCTAGGATCACAAGACCTTCATTCCTACCTAGGGAAGAAGCACCAATGGAGGAAGAATAAAATAACCCACTTCCTAATAGCACTAAGGAAATTTACAGATCATACACAAGTTTGACCCCTAATATTAGGAGGAATATCCCATTCAAGTAATTTTGTGAAGCGAAGAAACATGAGGCATCAAAAAAATATAAGAGGTAACCTAGTAAAGATTTGAGAGAAATGGGTGAATAAAATAAATCTTCCCAACTTTGATGGATTGGGGAATATCACAACACATGCATGTATAAAAATGTGAACAACCTATTTAACCCTTCGTCTTATGACAATAAGATGCTATCCAGTTTTTCATCTTGTATTTAGAAGGATTTGAATAGTGGCATCATGGAATCTTCAACTAACAACACAATAACACAACCTCCTCTGAAAAATTTACACACAAAATCATAAAAATATTTGATAGAAAACAACCCCAAAAAGACTTCAAGGAACTAGAAAAACTAAGGCTAAAAGGATCTTTAGAAGATTACATAGTTGAATTCCAAATATTTTCTATAAGAGAGTTAGGGGTTAACAAAGATCAACTCACCTAGGGCTATTGTTGAAGGGTTAAAAGATTCAATCCGATGATTGGTAAGCATGAAGGGAAACCAGGTATGTGGAAAATTTTATGATCCCAATATATTAGAGGAGATACTATGCAAATTTCTATAGTTTCAAACCCTTATTCAATTACAATAAAGAAGATGTACATAATAGGTAAAGATAAACAACATCAAAGATACGATAAAACACATAACGCCAAATATATGTGGGGAAAACCATTTCAAGGAAAAAAACCACACTCCATAATCTTGAACAATGTATTATCTATAAAAAAATGGTTATGATATACTTGCAGTGCAAGCTTCTACATGAGTTTGTCTATGTTACAATTCAAGAGTAAATTTAGTAGCATATCGGTATGTCAACACAGTATCATACAACTCCAAAACACAAGTTCTCAATATATAAGATCCTAACATGCATAAATTAGACATTTCTAAATTTACTGCAAAACGTTGAAAATGCAACATGGAAAGTGCCAAAACCACTGCACACGTTGTTAGAACCCAAAATTTCCATTAAAATTCTGAGTTCTTTTCCCATTTAAACCCATTCATTTTTTATCTTTTCCATTAAAAAATCATTTTTGCCACTCATATATAGCCTATACTGTTTACCATTTCCTTAATGTTCAATTTTACATCATTTACCGCTTTACTGTGGCCTCCCACAATGGGCCTATGGTATGGACATAGCAGTTAGCAGGCAGGCACAAAGTGCTTACTACGCCACCGTACGCAGTCTAAACATAGACCACGGTATTGCAGTGGGTAGTGAGTAAGCGGCAGCGGTAACTGTTGAAGGCAAGCAGTTAGCATGCGATGGAAACAGTAGCGGCTAAGGAAGCAGTGAATGATAACGGTTAGAAACCTATCGCAGTACCGCGTGTGGTTAAACCATAGACCGCAGTGACTATGGTGGTCAAGAGGAAGCGGTGAGATGACGGTTAACAATCACACCGTGGTACTACCACTGGTCACAGGGTTGACCACGGTAACACGGTGTATGGTTAGTGAGCAGCAAAGGAAACAGTCATCATGGTTACCGCGATACCGCTGACAGTTAGCATGCAGACCACAGTGATTGCAGTAAACCGTTAGCAGGCGACGAAGGCGACTACTGCCACATCGTGATCGGCCAGAGAGGGGACTGTGGTGGCATGGTGGATGGTGGATGGTGGAAATGGTAACATTAGATGTTAGTCGCGATGGCACAATGATAGTTGGTAGAGGAAAGGATGAGACCATAGAGGTGACTAGAAGTGTTATCGCTAAACCACAAGTGATAGAAAGGAGGCCCATGGTAGCATAGTAAAGGGCTAGCAGAAGAACCGGTCAAAGTCAAAGACAGTCGGAAGATGAAATATTGAATGCAGTAAAGCGATAACTGTAAAGGAAAGCTTCGCAGAAATAAATTAAAGAAAAATATTAAAGGCGGGAAAGGATATAAAAGGAAAAATAAAAGACATCAGACTATAGTTTAAACATTTGATTTGCCGATAAGGAAATATAATTAAAATTTTTAAATATCTGACAACAAAATGTGAATGATTGTAATAGTAAAATGAAGAGCCGTAACTCTTTGGGTGTAGTGTATAATATTTCAAAATAAGTTGCAATAAAGGGATAATTTTTTTTGGAGAGGAGTTAGAAGATAGATAGTAAAAAATATAATATTTTCAGAATGTTTGCATTCAAGAAGACTATGTTGCATGTATAAATTTTGAGGAAGATAATGAAAGACTGTTGATTTGGTGGTTTCATTCTGGTATCGGTTGTTTTTTGGATTTCTACAATTATTTGATTGTCTCCAGTGTGATGTTTCTTGATTATTTAAGTTGAAATATCAAGTATATGTTCAATTTATGATTTGATTAATTGGTTTCTTTAAAGAATAATTAAATTCCTTTTAGTCAATTATAGTAATCTAGGAATGTTATTTGGATCATTAAGAAGAATCAAATAGCTAGGATTGGTATTCTACCTCAAGTAGGATCTATCAATCACATTCTTTCATGTTTATACCAGTTATAAACTAATATTTGTATGCCAAACAATTACAGAACTTCCTAGATAGAAACCACTCATCTGAGGCTTTCATTTGACTCCATTTTACCCAACAAGGCACTGGTATTCAAAATTTCATCATTTATTTTTATCCATTTTATTTCACATCTGTTAACTGAACATATAAGCTTCACCTTCATATTGCATACACCCTTTATACCCAATTTTATCTGGTATCCCATATACTATTTATACCAAACATAGATCATATTTCTCCATTTTCAAATTGCCATTGTGGATAGCTTGGTCCAGTAGGAAACATAATCCAAAATCTACACCATTCAATTAGGTACACCCACCTAGGTCTAGTAGAGCCTTAACAGTAGAAGGTTCAACTATATAGGCTGGCCTTGTTAGTTGGCCAATAGCATTGTGAGAGCTTGGCAACCTCTCCTGGTTCAAACCTGCATTTTTGAGACCCAACAAATTTGTGACTCTACTAAGGAGTAACTTGAGAAAATTCTAGTGGTAGGCATCCTTTCCATATAGAGTCATTGAAGAGAGATTCATAGTTCAGAAATTTGAAAATGGACTCTACTGGGTGAAATGATAAACATTTTCTCACTTTAAAAAAAAAAAAAAGTTGGTGATGACTCTGAATGAACAAGTGCATTGAGATTGATAAAATAAAATACAGATCGGAAAGAAATCATCCTAGAGCTCAAACTATCACAATTACTCACAACATGTAGGGAAGAAGATCTTTGTAAAAAGATAGTGATCAGGGCAAGAAAGTGTCTGATGACCATGACCTAGCAACTAAAAACAAAAAAACATCGGTGGAAACGCACAATTCATATGATGCATTAAAAAATGAAAACAACCCATCTAAAGGAATTTGCACTCCAGAGGAGAAGAGAAAATCCCTCTAGCAATTAAACCTTTAGAAGGATGATGAGTTCATGGCTGATTTTGAGGCTAAAAAAAGGAGAGAGTTTGAGTATGAGTAGAGAGCAACACTTTTTGAGGAGGGACTTGAATATGAAGAAACATCTGAAGAAAATCATGAACTTATGGCCAAAAATGAAGTAGATACATAGTTGGAGTGCATGAGGGGAGAAATAGAAAGATTCAGGGTAGAATATGAGCAAATGCTTTAGGCAATGAAAGAATCTGAGAAGATGAAATTACATAAAGCTCAAATTAGAATGACAATGGCTGACTTACCCAAATATGTGCCCCCTCATAAAAATAATAATATGAGAGTATCAAATTCCCTAGGGGCCCACCAAAATCAGCCAAGGAACCAATGTAGACATCAAAATGCTCCACCACAGCTGAAGGGTGTTCAACCACCTCCTTATGGCCCAAAATGAAGCAGATACATAGTTAGAGCACATGAGGCAAGAAACATAAAGATTAAGGGTAGAATATGAGCGAACACTTTAGGCAATGAAAGAATTTGAGAAGATAAAATTACATAAAGCTAAAATTAGAATGCCAATGGCTGACTCACCCAAATATGTGCCCCCTCATAAAAATAATACTATGAGAGTATCAAATTCCCCAGGGGCCCACCAAAATCAGCCAAGGAACCAATGTGTACATCAAAATGCTCCAGCACACCATAAGGGTGTTCAACCACCTCCTTGTAAGCAACATGTACCCACACAAGGTCAACAACATGTGGGAAATAGTAATCCATTGTGCCAACATCAACATTATCAAAATCGTCCTCCACAATATACAACCATGATCAGGCAATTTGATTTGACTGGACTTCAGATATAACCTTACGCTCTGGATACCAATTGGAGAAACCTAGTCCCAAAATTCATAGGAAGTAGTGCAGTCACAACCAAGGAGCATCTGAGAATTTTTAAAGTAGTTATTCAAGACTTGGATATGCAATATGAGGATGTACAAATGAGATTATTTATGATGTCGCTAATAGAAGATGCCAGGGACTGGTTTAACAGTTTACTGACAACATTCATTAATTCCATTCATATATTTTATGAGCAGTTTCTTTAGCAATATGGGAATCAATGTGCATCTGAGTTTTCTTTGCATGAGTTGGTAACTATCCAAAAGCATCAAAATGAGTCAGCTTATGAATTTAATAAGAGGTTTTCCAAACTACATAATAAGATACCTTGTGGGTCCAAGTTGGCTGATCATGTCGCATTGAGCATCTACTTGAAAGCTTTTGATCCCAAGACAGGATATAAGCTTCAGAACAGAGACCCTAGGAATTTGGCTGAAGCTCAAAAAATAGCACTCACAATTGAGAATAACAGGAAGGATGCAAGGATGATTTATAAAAGGGAAAACCCTAGGGCTCCCCCATATGCTCCCCCAAATAGACAAGAAAATACATATAAGAATTAAAGACCAAGGTTGCATGGCATGCCTTATAATACAAAGTAGAAGGATGGGAAGCCGGTAAGTGATAGACAAAGAAATAAAGAAACACCGGATCCATTAAAAAGGAAAGGAGCATATATGGTGGATAAGAGTCTATGTGCTCAATTTGTTATGTACCACACTCCCCAGAGCATTGTGTCATAGATCAGTCAGTACCAAAAGAAGACATAGTGGAAAATGATGATGTGGAGGACCATAATATCTATTTAACTTCCCACAGTCTTAATTATTTGGGACAGGAGTATTCATCTTTAGAGGAAGGAGGATATGAGTATGATGTTAACCATCAAAAATACAATATTCATATGGCAGAACAACAAGTATTTTCTGACTATGAAGAAAGTGAAAATGAACAAGATCCCCCTACTACATCACTTCAGACTAACAGATGTAGTATAGGAGACCGAGTGAGGAAGAGATCAAAAGATTAAATGCTGCAGCGGTGGAAGAAGCTAGAATCAAATATCAGCTAAGGAACAAAACAATAAACGAGGGTGAAGGTGTCCCGAGAGGAATGTTTTTAAAAAATAAAAAGCTATCGAATGAAATACCAAAGAAGATAAATCATAAGCAATCTAACAAAAAAGAACAGAAGTGTGCTCCTAAAAAAGAAGATAAAGAAGTCCCCAATGATAAAAAAAATCCAGGTCAAACATGCAAAGGGGAAAAGGAGGAAAACAAAGGAGAATTGATAGAACCAAAGAAGGTTATCAAAATTGAAGGTACATCTTTTGATTTCATACAAACCTTATCTCAATTAAAATTATCTATCCCATTACTTGAAATGATGAAAATTAAGGAGTATAAGTTGTTTTACGTGCCAATTCAGTTCCCAGAATTATTTCTTCAATATCCTTGGCTGATAGAGAAGATCTTCATCCTAGGTTTATATGGTATTTATTTCTTCAATATCTATCCACATTGGTTCCTTGGCTAATTTTAATGGGCCCCTGGGGAGTTTAATACTCCCATATTATTATTTTTATGGGGGGGCACATATTTGGGTGAGTCAGCCATTGCCGTTCTAATTTGAGCTTTGTGTAGTTTCATCTTCTCAAATTATTTCATTCCCTAAAGCCTTCACTCATAATCTACCCTTAATATTTTTGTTTCTTGCCTCATGTGCTCCAACTGTGTATCTGCTTCATTTTGGGCCATAAGTTCATGATTTTCTTCCAATTTTTCTTCATATTCAATTCCCTCCTCAAAAAGTGTTGTTCTTTGCTCATACTCAAACTCTCTCCTTTTTTTAGCCTCAAAATCAGCCATGAACTCATCATCCTTCTCACGGTTTAATTGCTAGAGGGAGTTTCTCTTCTCCTCTAGAGTATGAAGTCCTTTAGATGGGCTTTTTTAATTTGTTAATGCATTATATGAATTGTGCATTTCCACCGGTGTTTTTGTCGTGGTCATCAGACACTTTCTTGCCCTAATCTGTATCTTTGTATAAAGATCTTCTTCCCTGCATGTTGTGAGTAATCATGATAGTCTGTGATCTAGGACGATATCTTTCTGATCTGTATTTTATTTTATTAGTCTCAATGCACTTGTTCATTCAGAGTCACCACCCACTTTTTTTATTTTATTTTTAAAGTCAGAAAATGTTTATTATTTCACCTAGCAGAGTCAATTTTCAAATTTCTTAACTATGAATCTCTCTTCAATGACTATATGGAAAGGCTTCTTGCCACTAGACTTTTCTCAAGTTACTCCCCATTAGAGTCGCCAATTTGCTGGGTCTCAAAAATGCAGGTTTTATACATGAGAGGTTGCCAAGCTCTCACAATGCTATTAGCCAACTAACAAGGCCAACCTATATAGTTGAACCTTCTACTCTTAAGGATTTGCTAGACCTAGGTGGGTGTACCTAAGTGAATGGTGCATATTTTGGATTATGTTTCTTACTAGACCAATCTATCCACAATGGAAATTTGACAGTGGAGAAATGTGATCTAAGTTTGGTATAAATAGAATATGCGATATGAGATAAAATTGGGTATAAAGGGTGTATGCAATATGAAGGTGAAGCTTATATGTTAAGTTAACAGATTTTAAATAAAATGGATAAAACTAAATAATGAATTTTGGAAGACTAGTGCCTTGTTGGGTTAAACGGAGTCAAATGAAAGCCTCACATGAGTGGTTCCTATATAGCAAGTTCTCTAATTGTTTGGCATACAAATATGTGTTTATAACTGGTATAAACATGCAAGAAGGTAATTGACAGACCCTACTTGATGTAAAATACCAATCCTAGCTATTTGATTCTTCTTAATGATCTAGATAACATTCCCAAATTACTGTAATTGACTGAAAGGAATTTAATTCTTCTTTAAAAAAACCAATTAATCAAATCACACAAATACAACAAATGTGCACTGATAAATTGAACATATACTTGATATTTCAACTTAAATAATCAAGAAACATTAGACTGGAGACAATCAAATATCTATAAAAATCCAACAAACAACTGATACGAGAATGAAGCCACCGAATCAACAGTCTTTCATTATCTTCCTCAAAATTTATACATGCAACATAGTCTTCTTGAATGGAAACATTCTGAAAATATTATATTTCTTACTATCTATCTTCTAACTCCTCTGCAAAAAAAATCTCCCTTTACTGCAACTGATTTTCAAATATTTATACACTACACCTCAAGAGTCACGACTCTTCATTTTACTGTTACATCCATTCACATTTTGTTGACAAAAATTTAAAATATTTAATTATATTGCCTTATCGGCAAATCAAATGTTGAAACTATAGTCTGATGTCTTTTATTTTTCCTTTTATATCCTTTCCTGCCTTTAATATTTTTCTTTCATTTATTTCTTTGAAGCTTTCCTTTACTTTTATCGCCTTACCGCATTCAATATTTCATCTTCCAGTGTTCTTTGACTTTGACCGGTTCTTCTGCTAGCCCTTTATCGCGCTACCATGGGCCTCCTTTTTGTCACTGGCGGTTCAGCCATAACACTTCTAGTCACCTCTACGGTCTCATCCTTTCCTCTACCAACTATCACCGCACCACTGCGGTCTCCACCTTAACTGTCAATGGTACCGCAGCTAACATCTAATGTTACCTTTTCCACTGTCCACCATCCACCGTGCCATTGCGGTCCCCTCTCTAGTCGATCACGGTGTGGTGGTAGTCGCCTTCACTACCTGCTTACGGTTTACCGCAATCACAGCGGTCTGCATGCTAACTGTCATTGGTATCATAGTAACCATGATGACTATTTCCTCCGTCGCTTACTAACAATACACTGTGTTACCATGGTCAACCCTCTGACCGGTGGCGGTACTATGGTGTGATCGTTAACCATCATCTCGCCACTTCCTCTTGACCACTACAGTCACCGCTGTTTATGGTTTAACCACACATGATACTGCGGTAGGTTTCTAACCATTATCATTCACTGCTTCCTTAGCCGCTACTGTTTCCATCACGTGCTAACTGCTTGCATTCGACTGTTACCGCTACCGCTTACTCACCGCCCACCACAATACTGCGGTCTATGTTTAGACTATGTGCAGTGGCGTGGTAAGCACTTTGTGCCTGCCTGCTAAACACTACCACCATACCGCAGGCCCATTGTGGGAGGCCGTAGTAAAGCGGTAAATGATGTAAAATTGAACATTAAGGCAACGGTAAAGGGTATAGGCTATATATGAGTGGCAAAAATGATTTTTTTAATGGAAAAGATAACAAATGAATGGGTTTAAATGGGCAAAGAACTTAGACTTTTAATGGAAATTTTGGACTCTAACAATGGCTCCTATTGGGGATGAGTGATTATTCAATCACTGGAAGAATCTAGCATATCTTTGGGAGAGAAGGCCAAGTAAATGATATGAAAAATTAAGGCAATGGTAGCTGGACAGAATGAACAGATGGAGAAAAACCATACACTACTGTACATGGAAAGAAAACAAAGTATTCAATGAGGGAATTTCTAAGAATGTCCATGTACTAGCAAACCCAAACCCTTCAAATTTCCTAAACTACTGCGCATGGAAAATAATATCTAAAAGAGGTTTAAATAAGAATTGTCCATGCACTGGAAATTATTAACCCTCTGCAACTCCTCAAGAGAAAAAATGCTTCAAGAACTACCTGTGTATAGGCAACTCTTGCTCCTCTCCAGACATGTTCTACAAGTAGTATGACTCCTCCCCTCTTTTACCAACAATAACAGAGGGCCCCAACCACAATGCTTCAAATTTATCATGTTTTCCTTTCTCCTGGCATCTTGCATTCCACATCAGTACTAGATCATTTTCTTCAATTTTTTTGTTTTTTGCTTTTTTATCAAACAAATACTTCATTTGTGACTATAAATTTACATTCTCATTTTGAGCTATTCTTCTTATTTCATCAAGCTCTGCCAGGTGCTTCATTCTCTCCTTCATTGGTTTTGGAACATCTATATCTTCTTGAAGGATAAATTTGTAAACTGGTAACAAATTTTGTAAAGGCATCCTAGCTTGTGTTCATTACACTAATTCATATGGAGATTTTCCAATTGCCTTTTCCATAGTAATACTATCTGCCCATACAACCAATCTTATCTTTGAATCCCAAGACTTTATTTTTACCGAGCACTCTTCTTATGATTTTCAAAAGACTCTTGTTGTTGGATTTTGCCTGACCATTAGCTTGTGGGTGATATGGGGCAGAATAAGAAATACTAATACCATGTGTACTACAAAAATCTCTAAAATCATCAGATCTAAAACACATCCCATTGTCTATAATTAATCTTAATGGTGTACCAAACCTGGTAATAATGTTATCCATCAGAAATTTGATCACAACTTTATTTGTTGCTTTCTTGGTTGGGATTGCTTCTACCCATTTGGTGAAGTAATCAGTGGCTACCAGTATCCATTTATGTCCTCCACTTGATTTCTCTTTTATCTCCATAATAAAATCAATCCCCCATTGATGAAAAGTTGCTTCAACCTGCATAGGTCTAAGTGGTAAAGCTCCCTGATATTTCGTCTTGCTTGAAAACTTCTGACATGCTTCATACTTTCTTACATATGAAAAAGAATCATTAAAGACTTTTGGCCAGTAATAACCTACTCTGAGAATTTTATGTGTAGTTGTCTTTGTAGAATAATGGCCTCCACAGACCCCTTCATGCATTTCTTTTAAAACATGTTCATCCTATGATTCATCTAAACATAACAAAAACATCCCATCCCTGTTCTTCCAAAACAAATAACTTCTATGAATACATATTTAGATTCTTGAAGCTTCAAAGTTCTTCTCTAGTTATCATTAAATCCTTCAAGGCACTTCGGGTTCTTGAGGTAATACATGATGTCTATGTACCAAGGTGTATGCTCAATACTTGCAATCGCATTTTCTTCATCTTTTACATTGAAAATTTTATTTTCTTCGATATTTTCTTTTGCCATTAACTTGGCCAAACCTTGGCCTCTTACCAGTTTGGTAATTTTTATTTCCATATCAAATTCTTGAATTTTTTTAATTCACCTGCATCTCTTCCCTATTACTTCTAACTATGTCAAGATATCTTTAACAGTTGTATGAGGAACATAAGCAATCACCTTGGCTCCAACAAGATACGGTCTAAAAGATTTTGTGGATTTTACTAATGCAAAAGCTTGTTTTTCCATTATATCATATTTCAATTCTGACCCCTTCAATGACTTACTGAAAAAGGAAACAAGTTGTTCATGACCCTCATCATTTTTCTGCAACATGACAACTACTATGGTATGAAATGAAGCAAAAGAAAATATCTTAAATGGTTTACTAAAATCAGGGGACTTTAAGATAGGGGCTTCTTTGATAGCTCTTTTTATAGATATGAAGGCATCCATAGCTTCAGTAGTCCAGTCCAACTTTTCTCCTTTTTTCAACATCTTAGATATAGGTTTAACAATCTCAGAAAAATTGGACACAAACCTCCTAACAAAATTAATTTGGCCAAAAAATGATTGGATGGCTTTGATGGTTTTGGGCATAGGAATTTTATCTATGGAAACTACCCTTTTAGGATCTATCCTAATCCCATCCTTTGACACAATATGCCCCAAACATTTACCCTCTGTGACAGCAAAATGATTTTTTTTAGGATTAAGACTAGTACCATATTCCAAAGCTTTGATGAAGATCTTCTCCAATTCTCCCACATGATTCTTTGCCCTTTTGGTATAAGTAGTGAGATCATCTTGATATACCACCATTATAGTATTGATTAGATCTACAAATTCCACATCCATGGCCCTTTGAAAGGTCTCTCCTACATTTGTGAGACCAAATGGCATTCTTACATAGACATATGTTCCCCATGAAGTTGTAAAAGTTGTTTTGTACTACTCAGATTCTTTGACTTTAACCTGAATATGTTCCCCAGTAGAGTCGCCAATTTGTTGGGTCTCAAAAATGTAGGTTTGAACTAGGAGAGGTTGCCAAGCTCTCACAACGCTATTGGCCAACTAACAAGGCCAACCTATATAGTTGAACTTTCTACTCTTAAGGCTCTGCTAGACCTAGGCGGGTGTACCTAAGTGAATGGTGCAGATTTTGGATTATGTTTCCTACTAGACCAATCTATCCACATTGGAAATTTGACAGTGGAGAAATGTGATCTAAGTTTGGTATAAATAGTATATGTGATATCAGATAAAATTGGGTATAAAGGGTGTATGCAATATGAAGGTGAAGCTTATATGTTCAGTTAACAGATGTTAAATAAAATGGATAAAACTAAATGATGAAATTTGGAAGACCAGTGCCTTGTTGGGAAAAACGGAGTCAAATGAAAGCCTCAGATGAGTGGTTCCTATCTAGCAAGTTCTCTAACTGTTTGGCATACAAATATGAGTTTATAACTGGTATAAACATGCAAGAATGTGATTGACAGACCCTACTTGAGGCAGAATATCAATCCTAGCTATTTGATTCTAGCTTCTTCCACCACTGTAGTAGTTAATCTTTTGATCTCTTCCTCAGTCGAGCTCCTTATACTGCATCTGTTAGTCTCAAGTGATGTAGTAGGGGGATCTCATTCGTTTTCACTTTCTTCATAGTCAGAAAAGACTTTTTGTTCTTCCAAATGAATATTGTATTTCTGATGGTTATCATCATACTCATATCCTCCTTCCTCTAAAGATGAATACTCATATCCCAAAGAATTAAGAGTGTGGGAAGTTAAATAGATATTATGATCCTCCACATCATCATTTTCGACTATGTCTTCTTCTGGTACTGACTGAGCTGTGACACAATGCTCTGGGGAGTGTGGTGCGTAACAAACTGAGCACCAAAGACTCTTATCCACCATATATGTTCCTTTCATTTTTAATGGATCTGGAGTTTCTTTATTTCTTGGTCTATCACTTACCGGCTTCCCATCCTTCCAGTTTGTATTATAAGGCATGTCATGCAACCTTGGTCTTTCATTCTCATGTGTATTTTCTTGTCTATTTGGGGGAGCATATGGGGGAGCCCTAGGGTTTTCCATTTTATAAATCATCCCTATAGCCTTGTTATTCTCAATTGTGAGTGCTATCTTTCGAGCTTTAGCCAAATTCCTAGGGTCTTTGTTCCTAAGCTTATATCCTATCTTGGGATCAAAAGCTTTCAAGTAGATGCTCAATGCAACAAGATCAACCAACTTGGACCCACGAGGTATCTTATTATGTAGTTTGGAAAACCTTTAATTAATGTCATAAGCTGATTCATTTTGATTCTTTTGGATAGTTACCAACTCATGCAAATCAAACTCTGATGCAAATTGATTCCCATATTGCTGAAGAAACTGCTCATAAAATATATGAATGGAATTAATGAATGATGTTGGTAAACTATTAAACCAGTCCCTGGCATCTTCGGTCAGCGACATCATAAATAATCTCATATGTAAATCCTCATATTGCATATCCAGGTCTTGAATAACTACTTTAAAATTTCTCGGATGCTCCTTGGTTGTGACTGCACTACTTGCTGTGAATTTTGGGACTAGGTTTCTCCAATTGGTAACTAAAGGGTAAGGGTATATCTAAAATCTGGTCAAATCAAACTTCCTAATCATGGTTGTATATGATGGAGGAGGATTTTGATAATGCTGATGCTGGCACAATAGATTACTATTTCCCACATATTGTTGACCTTTTGGGGGTACCTGCTGCTAATAAGGAGGTGGTTGAACACCCTTATGCTATCGTGGAGCATTTTGATGTCCACATTGGTTCCTTGGCTGATTTTGGTGGGCCCCTGGGGAATTTGACACTCTCATATTATTATTTTTATGAGGGGGCACATATCTGTGTGAGTTAGCCTTTGGCGTTCTAATTTGAGCTTTGTGTAATTTCATCTTCTCAAATTTTTTCATTGCCTGAAGCCTTCGCTCATATTCTACCCTTAATCTTTCTATTTCTTGCCTCATGTGCTCCAACTGTGTATCTGCTTCATTTTGGGCCATAAGTTCATGATTTTCTTTAGATGTTTCTTCATATAGAAGTCCCTCCTCAAAAAGTGTTGTTCTTTGCTCATACTCAAACTCTCTCCTTTTCTTAGCCTCTAAATCAGCCATGAACTCATCATCATTCTCATGGTTTAATCACCAGAGGGAGTTTCTCTTCTCCTTTGGAGTGTGAAGTCCTTTAGATGGGATGTTTTCATTTGTTAATGCATCATATGAATTGTGGATTTCCACCAATGTTTTTTTTTTTTAGTTGCTGGGTCGTGGTCATCAGACACTTTCTTGACCTGATCACTATCTTTGTACAAAGATCTTCTTCCTCGCATGTTGTGAGTAATCGTGATAGTCTGAGCTCTAGGATGATTTCTTTCCGATCTATATTTTATTTTATCAGTCTCAATGCACTTGTTCATTCAGAGTCGCCACCCGCTTTTTTTTTTTTTTAAGTGAGAAAATGTTTATTATTTCACCCAGCGGAGTCTATTTTCAAATTTCCTAAATATGAATCTCTCTTCAATGACTCTATATGGAAAGGCTGCCTGCCACCAAACTTTTCTCAAGTTACTCCCCGTTAGAGTTTCCAATTTGTTGGGTCTCAAAAATGCAGGATTGAACCAGGAGAGGTTGCCAAGCTCTCACAATGCTATTGGCCAACTAACAAGGCCAACCTATATAGTCGAACCTTCTAATCTTAAGGTTCTGCTAGATCTAGGTAGGTGTACCTAAGTGAATGGTGCATATTCTAGATTATGTTTCCTACTGGACCAATCTATCCACAATGGCAATTTGACAGTGGACAAATGTGATCTAAATTTAGAATAAATAATATATATGATATCAGATAAAATTGGGTATAAAGGGTATATGCAATATGAAGGTGAAGCTTATATGTTCAGTTAACATATTTTAAATAAAATGGATAAAACTAAATGATGAAATTTGGAAGACTAGTGCCTTGTTGGGTAAAATGGAGTCAAATAAAAGCCTCAAATGAGTGGTTCCTATCTAGCAAGTTCTCTAATTGTTTGGCATAAAATTATCTATTTATAACTGGTATAAACATGAGAGAATGTGATTGACAGACCCTACTTGAGGTAGAATACCAATCCTAGCTATTTGATTCTTCTTAATGATCCAAATAACATTCCCAGATTACTGTAATTAACTGAAAGGAATTTAATTCTTCTTTAAATAAACCAATTAATCAAATCACATAGATACAACAAATGTGTACTGATAAATTGGACATATACTTGATATTTCAACTTAAATAATCAAGAAACATCACACTGGAGATAATAAAATAATTGTAGAGATCCAACAAACAACTGATATCAGAATGAAGCCACCAAATCAATAGTCTTTCATTATCTTCCTCAAAATTTATACATGCAACATAGTCTTCTTGAATGCAAACATTCTGAAAATATTATATTTCTTACTATCTATCTTTTAAGTCCTCTCCAAAAAAAAATCGCCATTTACTACAACTGATTTTCAAATATTTATACACTACACCTCAAGAGTCACAGCTCTTCATTTTACTGTTACAGCCGTTCACATTTTGTTGACAAAAATTTAAAACATTTAATTATATTGCCTTATCGGCAAATCAAATTTTTAAACTATAGTCTGATGTCTTTTGTTTTTCCTTTTATATCCTTTCCCGCCTTTAATATTTTTCTTTTATTTATTTTTGTGAAGCTTTCCTTTACATTTATCACCTTACCACATTCAATATTTCATCTTCTGATGGTCTTTGACTTTGACCAGTTCTTCTACTATCCCTTTATCGCGCTACCATAGGCCTCCTTTCTGTCACTGGTGGTTCAACGGTAACACTTCTAGTCACCTCTACGGTCTCATCCTTTCCTCTGCCAACTGTCACCGCTACACTGCGATCTCGACATCGACTATTAGTGGTACCATGGCTAACATCTAATGTTACCTTTTCCACCATCCACCATCCACCACGCCTCTACGGCCCCCTCTCTAGCCAATCATGTTGTGGCGGTAGCCGCCTTCACTGCCTGCTAATGTTTTACTGCAATCACTGCGGTCTACATGCTAACTGTCGACAGTATCACGGTAACCATGACGATTGTTTCCTCTGCCTCTTACTAACCATACACTGCATTATGACGGTCAACCCTCTAACCAGTGGTGGTACTACGGTGTGACCATTAACCGTCATCTCGTCGCTTCCTCTTGACCACCATAGTCACTGCGGTCTGTGGTTTAACCGCGCGTGGTACTACGGTAGGTTCTAACCATTATCATTCACTACTTCCTTAGCCGCTACTATTTCCATCATGTGTTAACTGCTTGCCTTCGACTATTACCATGGCTGCTTACTCACCGCCCACCACAATACCGTGGTCTATGTTTAGACTGTGTGTGGTGGCATGGTAAGCGCTTTGTGCCTATCTGCTAACTGCTATCGCCATACTGCATGCCCATTGTGGGAGGCCGCGATAAAGCGATAAATGATGTAAAATTGAACATTAAGGCAATGGTAAAGGGTATAGGCTATATATGAGTGGAAAAAATGATTTTTTTAATGGAAAATATAACAAATTAATGGGTTTAAATGGGAAAAGAACTCAAAATTTTAATGGAAATTTTGGGTTCTAACACATGTATAATGATAAGTTTCCAATTTTCATTACATGCAACATTACAACTGCCAATTGTCACTAAACTTGTACATGCAAAACCTACAGTTGTCAAAAAATAACTACACCTCAAAAATCACATTCCATGCAAACTCAACATGAAAATAGAAAATTCCTTCATGTAAAACTCCACTTGTAAATACAACTTTCCAAATTGAATCCTCTTCAAAAATAGAAACTGCAAGTTGTATCTCACAAGATGATGTGAGAAAATAGCAACATTAAATTTCTAAAAAATCAACGATTGAGACACCTTATTTTCCTAACATTCTCCCAGTTCTCAAACACCTTTGAAGAGTTAATGGAAGTAACATGATTTAACTGATAGAGGTCATGAGGCCCATATACTTCAAACACCATTTGAACTTCTTTGTCCTAACTAGCTTTGTCAATCGATCTAAAACATTTGGCAGGGTGTCAACCTTCTCCAACTTCACCTTTCTATCTTCCTGCATATCATGAACAAAATGAAACCATACATCAATATGTTTTGTTTTGGCATGGAAAGTAGGATTCTTTGCCAAGAAAATGGCACTCTGACTATCACAATAGTTAGAGATTTTCCTTGCATCAAGCTCAACATCTGAACAAAAATGCTTAAGCCAAATGGCTTCCTTACAAGAATAAGTAGCTACCATGTACTTTGCTTCTATTGTGGAAAAAGTAACTATAGCCTATGAATTAATCATTCAAATAATTGCACTACCAAACATTGTGAATATATATCCACCAGTGGATATCTTGCCCAATAGAAATCCACAAACCCATGATTGCAATCTAAATGTCAAGGTCTAGTAGGATAACCATGAAAACATAAGGCATACTTGGAAGTACCCCACAAGTATCTGAATAGTCTCTTAACTACATCCCAATAGACTTGTCCACGATTATCCATAAAATGACTTAAGACTCCCACTGCTTGAGAAATGTCTTGCCTCGTATAGACCATATCATACATTGAAATTCCTATAGCACTAGCATACAATACTTTAGTCATTTCCTCGATCTTAGAAGGAGGCATTGGAAAATATTCCATAGAAAGCTTTGTTCCATTCAATAAAAGAACAACTAATTGTCTGTGAGATATCATGTTGAATCTCTCCAACATTTGCATTCACATACTTACAGTAGCTTAACCAAATCTTTCTGCTAATTATATCTATTCTAATCTCCACCCCCAAAATATATCGAGATGCACCTAAATCCTTCATTTCAAAATATCATGACAATTGGGACTTTATATATGAATTAAAATATTTATGTTTCAAAAAAAATAGTATATCATCAATATACAATGCAATTATGAGAAAGCAATCATTAACATTTTTGTAGTAAACACAATGATCAAATTTAGATCTTAGAAATCCCAAAATCAACGCAAAGGTGTCAAATTTCTAGTACCACATCCTAGGATACTTCTTAAAACCATACAAAGACTTTTTGAACTTGCATACTAGATTTTCCTTACCTTTAATCACATACATTTTAGGCCATGACATAGATTTTTTCCTCTAAATCACCATGAAGGAAGGTTGTTCTCACATCCATCTGCTCTACTTCTAAATCATATGTTGCTACTAGTGATAATAGGAATTGAACATATGTCAGCTTTACAATAGGAGAGAATATATCACCATAACCTATCCCCTCCACTTCTGAATAATCCCTCATGACCAACCTTTCTTTATTCTTCTCATCACTGCCATCAAGACAAAATTTCTTCTTGAACACCCATTTGCAATGAATAGGTTTGCATCCTTTTGAAAAGGACACCAAATCCCATCTATCATTTTTCTTCAATGTGGCCATCTCTTCATCCATGGATTTCATCTAGGCATCTACATCACTATGTTGGAAGAATGAAGAATATCATCTAGTTGTGCAGACTTTGTGTTGTCATTGATATCACCATGTTGATTAAGTCATCAGTTTGATCCAGTACTCTGAACCGGTGTGAAGAACAAGTTTACGTCCTCTAGTATTTTGGTCGGGTATTTGTGTTTGCAATCCTCCTCTGGTGATCATCATTGCTTGCAGTTTTGGGAAATGTTTTATGGATGTTGGGAGCTTGTAAGTTCAGAATCTTGTGTGCTCATGTGCTTGTATAGCGAGTTGGCATTAATCTGTTGATTTTTTTTAGGTCTATCCCTTGCTAACCTAATGAACAAATAATATTGTAATGGATTAATTTGTGTTTCAGATATGTGAGTGACCTATTTTTCATCCATGCTGAAATATTGTAGCATGTTACACATTGAATTATTTTTGGAAAAGTTTTGTAGTAACTCAGAGCTAGAAGTTAGTATTTTTGGTGAATAAAGATTGCATCTAATTAGGTCGACCTAATTGATGCTTTCATATGTATTAGATATATATATTATATTGTTTTGATATTATTGAAGTGAATTGAATGTAAATAATGGTGTGAATGTGAAGGGAAGTGTGAAAAAATTATGTAGTGTGTTAAGTCAGTTTATTGAGCTTCAAAGGAACTGAATCAACACTTGGTTGTCTGATAGGCGATCTTCTAGCAAATTTTCTTGGATTTATTTTCTACTTCCCTTTATCTCGATTCTTTTGATTGTCCATTGGATTTGAGGTTTGCACATTCTTAGATTTTTCACTGGCTTCATTTCCTGAACCACTTTTGTCTTTAGAAGGTCTTTGTCCTGAAATAAAATCATCAAGCTTGGTGGAGCTTGTCTTGAAACTATCTTCACAAAGTTTTACTTTCTTTAGATCTGATTTTAGGTTCAACACTTCTTGTTCAAGCCTAGTGCATTCATTAGTCTTGCTTTGCACTACTGTATTTAGACATTTTTTAAATTATTTTATGTTCCTCCACTAGCACCTTCAATCCAGTAACCACTTCATTTTATTGTTTGAATTTCTCACTCACTTCTCTGTGTATTTCTTCAATTTCACTTTCATTTTCTGGACACATTCATTTTCCTCATCAAGATTTTCTTTCAAATATTTGTTTTCATTTTTAGCCTTGTCAAGATCTTCAAGTGTAGGAAGATCTTGAAGATTGAACAAATGGATGATAAAGAAGAGCTTTGAGCTACTCTTGAAGATCTTGACAAGGCTGAAAGTGAAAACAAAGATTTGAAAGAAAATCTTGATGAGGCAAATGAATGTGTCCAGAAAATGAAAGAGAAATTAAAGAAATTCGAAGAAAGACATAGAGAAGTGAGTGAGAAATTCAACAATAAAATGAAGTGGTTACCGGATTGAAGGTGCTATTGGAGGAAGATAAAATAATTTTAAAAATGTTTAAATAAAGTGGTGCAAAGCAAGAATGATGAATGCACTAGGCTTGAACAAGAAGTGGTGAACCTAAAAGCAGATCTAGAGAAAGAAAAACTCTATGAAGATAGTTTCAAGAAAAGCTCCACCAAGCTTGATGAATTTATTGCAGAACAAAGACCTTCTAAAGACAAAAGTGGTTTGGGAAATGAAGGCGGTGAAAACTCTAAGAATGTAAAGGACCTCAAATCTAGTGGACAAACAAAAGACTCAAGATAAAGGGAAGCAAAAAAGAAATCCAAGAAAAATTGCTAGAAGAGCACCTATCAAATAGCGAAATACTCAAAGGTACCCATCTTTCAATGGTGTTTGATTTTCATGTAATAAATCTGGTCATAGGGCAACTGAGTGTAGAAGTAGAATAAACTAGTATGCTGGATCCTTCTCAGACAATGTTTTACATGCAATAAATTTGGACATAGAGATACTGAATACAGATCTAAGGTGAGGATGATTTTTGGGTGATGATGAATATATTTAATGGAGGTAGAATGAATCAATATTTTGATGGCTACTGCTATACATGTAACAAGTTTTGAAACAAATAAAATCAGTGTAGATCAAGGGTTAGTGGAAATCAAAAAAATTAGAGAAACATTGTCTACTACAATTGCAACAAATCGGGACACATTTCAAGAGTATGTAGAAGTAAAAGGTGAAAGCAATCTGATCAAGTAAAGAAGAATGAACTAGTTAAGAAAATTGAAAAAGATGAGGTTAAGCAAGAAATGAACAATATATGGAAGAAGAAAGAAGAGCCAGAAACATCAGATGTGTATGTGCCTTCATCTGGTGTAGAAAATTCCTCTGTGAATTAGACTCTTAGTATTGTCTTAGGGGGAGCTTTAACAAAAAATTGTTTTAACCCCCTTGATATTTGGTGTGTCAGATGTTGGCATGAGGATATGTTGTAAGAAATGAATAGAAAAAGGTTATGCAAAAGGAATTGGATGAAAATGTGTAGGCATGTTCATTTGCAGAGAAAATTACAATTTCTCAGTGTAGTGAAGAAGAGTTTTTATTAGCTTTTTGAAATCTACTGCATTTATTGTGAATTAGGGCAACGCGATGGTGTATAAAGTGAAATTCATAAGTCATTTTTGATCACTTATGCAATTGAAGAGTTTGAAGAATGATTTGGAGAAATCTTGAAGTGACCTTGAAGCGATTTGGAATGATTTTGAGATGATCTAAAGAAATCATTATAATTAAAGAATAAAAGATGAAAGTTTTCAAAATCATCTCTCTCAATTTATAAAAAGGGGGAAAATAAGAAGTTTTGTTGAGCAAGAAAGAGCCTGAAGAAGGTAAGCGTGATGATGGAATCTGTTTCCAAATGATTGAGTGGCGAAATTCCACTCAGGCTGAAGGGAGTTGAGTTGGAAGAATTTGATCATCGGAAGATGAAGGAAATGGAACTAGGGTTGAAGACAAATGAATTGCAGAATGTAAAAAATCTGGGTATGGATTTATGGGGAGAATTTCCTTTGCTTGGAGACAAAAAATATATCTTGTTCCTATTAAGTCAATTCAAGGATGCAAACATTATTTTGGACAAATCCTATCTGATCACGAAGGAGACAATTGAAGCTATTACTGGTTTGTGCAGTTTTGGTGACCTCCCTAGGAAGAAAATAAGGAAATACAGAGGCATGGAGGAGCTTATTGGAATCAAAAAAGACCCCCAAGGTCTATGGATAAATGCCATTATCGATCCTATGGTATGATATGTCACTTACAACATCGCTTATAAAATCTATTTAAAAATCATGAAGGTTATACTTCAGCTAGTGTTGTATATCTTGCACATAAAATGGTAAAGGAATACAAGTAGTTTGATTTTTTTAGCATAATTAAGGAAATTCTAATTGAGAATGTCAAAATTTCTTTGGTCAAGGGTTATCCTTTCTAGTTTGGGTCTTTGCTTATATGTTTGGTATTTTACTTTCTGATTTCGCTATCAGTAAGAGAGAATGTTAAGTGGGAATCCGACATCACTATCAGAAAGTAAGTTTACAAGTATCTGGAATGTATGGAAGATAAAGAAAGTGCATGCAAAATCTATTTCTCATCTATGCAGATGAATCTATGATCTAGTGCGTAGTGTCTAGTTAGTTTGAAGAGGGTTCCTCTTTTGGTTAAAAAGAGTTGGAAGTTGTTATTGGCGGTTCCCTCTAGAATCTAAAAGGAGAAAAAATATCACGAAAGATGTCATCACTATTCTAAAAGAAAAGGAGAATGAAGAAGTGTCCCTACCTGAATTTCTAATTCCTTTGATCCTAAAGACATTCAGATGATGTTAGATAAAGGTGATATGAAGAAGGTTGGTGAAATGTGGTTTTCCTTCCCTCTGGTGGATAAGCTTAAAAAAAATGATGCTTTGGTTGAGTATTTGCTCAAGAAGGGTATTGATATTTCAGATATTTCTAACTCATTACCAGATAATCTAGTAGAAGTTGTTAAAGAAAGAATGTTGTTGGAAGGACCTAAAAGACATAAGTCTGAAGCTATGGTTCAGAGAAGATGTGTCAAAGCTAAACAAAATTTATCTGAACTCATTAGTGAGACAAGAGAATACATTAAGGAGATGTTTGGCATGTACAAGTATTATCTTTGGTGACCTACACCTATCGATAATTTTAGAAATAGAATTGAATCCATTGAATCTTAGATGAATAGTATTGGAAAGAGTCTTGATTTCTTCAAAGAAAAATATGGAAAAAAGAGAATAAGAGTTGGAGAGTTGCAAGTAGATTTGTTGACTACTTAGAGACAAAGGGAAGATGTGGTTAGAACTTTCTGATTGGTCAAATAAATTGTTGAGGTTTGGTTGGATCATCTCTCTGGGATACTTTCTAATGCACAAGATTGTGAATGACAGTACCTGTCTCAAGACTGGTCATCTTCATTTATGTTGTTGAATTTGTTGGATAACATGTATACCAGAATAGATTTTGTAGTGAAAGCTTAGAAGAGGATTCTTCCAAATTCAACATGAGAGAAATGTACAAGAAAAGTTTTCATGTAAAAAGTGTTATTTTCACTTGAATGTTCGAAATGGGGAGTACCATTTCTTTGTATATACATTTTCACTATGTACATACATTTACATCCTATTTTTGGTCACCCCTTGTCCTAAATGTCAAAGGGGGAGAGATTGTCATGTAGAAATGGGAGTGTGAAGTGAAAAGAATGAAGAAATGTGTAAAGGTGTGTGGAGGGTTATATATTCTTTTGGCACATGTTGCCATCTATGACAAAAGGGGAGATTGTTGGAAGAATGATGATCATATAGTTGTGCAAACATTGTGTTGCCATTGATGTCACCATGTTGATTAAGTCGTCAGTTTGATTTGGTAATCTAAACTAGTATGAAGAACAAGTTTACATTTTTCGATATTTTGGTCCACAATCCTCCTCTGGTGATAATCATTTCTCACAATTTTGGGAAATGGTTTATGGTTTTTGGAAGCTTGTAAGTCTAGAATATTGTGTGCTCATGTGCTTGTATGGAGAGTTGGCATTATTTTGTTGATTGCATTTTGTTATTAGGTCTATCCTTGGCCGGCCTAATGAACAAATGATATTGTAATGTATTAATTTGTGTTGCAGATATGTGAGTGACCTATATTTTTTAAATGATGACACATTGTAGCATGTTACATGCTTGGATTATTTTTTGAGAAGTTTTGTACAAACTCAAAGCCAAAAAATAGTATTTTTGGTGAATAAAGATTGCATCTAATTAGGCCGAACTAATTGATTCTTGCGGATGTATCAGATATATATATATTGGATTGTTTTGATATTGTTGAATTGAATTGAATGTAAAGAATGGTGTGAATGTGAAGCAAAGTGTGCAAAAAAGATGCAGTGTGTTAAGTCATCTTATTGAGCTTCAAAGTAACTGAATCAACTCTTGTTAGGTGTACTCTTATAATTTCATTCTTCTTGTGAAGCCACTTTTGTATTGTTATCCTTTTGTAGGCAGTGAGCCTCCTTGCTTAGACAATGAGTCCTCTTTTTAAGCAGTGAGATTTTGTATCTGGAAGTGAGCCTTTTTGTATCTAGTTTTGGAACTATACTATATTGTGAGATAATATTCACCCTAGTTTTTCCCATTCTAAGTTTTCCACATAGAAATTCTAGTGTTCATGTGTTGCATGTTGTTATGTTTTGTTAATTATTTTTCCCATTCTTACTATTATATGCATTGGATTAATTGGATGTTGTTTGTTCAATAAGTTTAATAAGATAATGATTCACCCCCCCTCCCTCTCAGTATCTTGGGTATTCAAAAAACTCATACCCATAGCCTCTTACACAACCCTTTTCTCATCAATGTTAACAATCAAAGAAAAAATAAAATTTGAATCCAATAATGTATAAGAAAATCCTTCATTGGAGCACATTAAGATCTCCTTAATCTCTCAAAACATTAGAAATTTAAGAGATCCTCAATTTTTGAGGTTGAGGTTCTTCTACTTCTTTAGAAATTTAAGAGCTCCTCAATCTCTCCTCATCATTAGGTCCATTTTGGGCTTAAATTTAAACTTTCTTAGGGTCAAGACAAATTTGAACCACATCTTCTTTTTTCTATTCTTCTATAGGCTACAAAATAGTCGAAGAAGGTTTTATCTCTCTGAAGATAACACTTCGACTGTAGAGAACCTTTTTGGACACTAAATTGAAAAGCTTGTACCCTTTCACACCAATTCCATAGCTAATGAAGATACACTTGACAACCTTGTTTTCCAACTTTGACCTTTTCTCCCTTGGCACATGGGCATATGCACCAGAACCAAACACATGAAGATATCTCAATGATTGCTTGTTTCCCAACCATACCTGCATAGTTGTCTTATCAACAAGAGCTGATATAGGAAATCTATTAATCAAATAGTATATCATGGTAATAGCTTCAACCTAGAACATTTTTTCAAGGCTAGCCACACTTAGCATACTCCTAGCCCTCTCCATCAATGTCTTGTCCATCCTCTCCACAAATCCATTTTGTTGAGGGGTGTATGGAGTTGTTTTATGCCTTTCAATCCCATGTTATTTACAAAACTTATTGAAATCTACTAAAAAACTTACCATCATTGCCAGTTCTAAAAAACTTAATCTTCCCACTAATATGATTTTCTACCAAGGCCTTAAACTTCCTAAACCAACTGAAGACTTTAGATTTACTTCTGAGAAAATAAATAAATGTCCTTCTACTATAATCATCTATAAAAGAAACAAAATACATATATTCTGATAACAAAGAAACATTTATAGGACCAAAAACATCAAAATGCACATAGACCAAAACCCTAGAATATTTGTGAGAGTTATGATAAAAATAAACATGGTTTTTCCTTCCATAAACACAATATTCCCAAAAATCAAACTGAAGATTACAATAATCAATCCACTCAGCATAATATTTATTTTTTAGGTTTTTTAAACCCTTTTCACTAGTGTGATCAAGCCTTTGGTGCCAATGCATTATATTCTAAATATGTACCTTCATCTCCAAAGCATGAGTACCCTTTTCTACCCAGAAAACATGACCATAGGAAGTAGATGCAACTTTCTTCTTTGCTACTGGTTCCAATGGTGAGGATAATGACTTAAAAGTTCTTTTCTTCTTTTCCACAAAATAACTATTGCACTAAACTATGCATGCATCTAGTTGAAATAAAGTACCTATTTGAACACCCTTAGAAAGAACCATATCTCCTCTTGTCATCTTGCATCCTCCATTAAATAAGACAAATTTGAGAACTGCATCATTCAACTTACTTACAAAAAGAAGGTTTCATGCCAAACTAGGAATATGCAAGAAAACATTGATCCCATTCACTCTACAATTTGAAAATCTTATCTTGACTCTTCCACTATCAAAAATATTTAGGTCAGATTCATCACTCAAGTACACCTTCCAACCATCATAACTTCCATACTTAGAAAACCAATCTTGATTCAAACTCATGTGGAAAAAAGCACCAAATTCTATCAACCACACATCTTGTGATGCATGTGTTGTGAAGGAAATGACAAATGGATCTGCATCATTCTAAGAGGAATTATTACATTCAGAATTGGAGAATTTCTTCTTTTTCTATTTTTTCTCCTCCTTACAATCTTTGTGAAAGTGACCAAATTCTCACGAATTCTAACATTTCACCTTTTTCTTACCAAGAGACTTAGATCTCCCACATGATTTAGAATCTAAATTTTCTTGCTTCATGTTATTTTTATCTTTTTCTTTCATTCTTCCTCCAACCACCAGAGACTCAGTTGTTTCAAAAGATTTTCTTCACATCTCTTCATATAGCAATGACACAACCACTTTATTCATCTTAAAGGTGGTATTGTTAATTCCAATGGCCATGACAAGCTGGTCCCATGAATCCAATAACAAACATAATAAAGTCATGCAAAAATCCTCCTCCATTTTAACACGAACAAAGTTCAACTAGGAAACTAGCATGTTAAATGCATTCAGATGATCTATGAGATATCCTCATTCCATCCTCAAAGAATACATTTTATTTTATAGGAACAATTTATTTACCCAGGATTTAACCAGATAAATTTGAGAAAGCTTCTTCCAATGAAATGTATTATTCTTCTCTTTGTGAATATTTAGGAGTACTGGATTAGATAAGAAGAGTCTTATCAAACCCTTAGCCTTTTGATCCATCATATCACAATCTTCTTGTTTCATTCCCATTGGTATAGTTCTAGAAATAGCTATCCACAAGTCACATTCTACAAGAATTTCTTCCATATTGAGCTTCCAAAACTAAAATTTTCCTTCATTAAACTTCTCTATCTAAAATCTACTAGATGTGCTTGACATCTCCTTCTTGCAACAAGGTCAACAAAAAATTTCTACAATAGGCTCCCACTCAAAATAAGATCAGTACAAAAACCCTTATAACCTGTAATAGGAAATAGAGGTGACCAAGCTCTGATACTAATTGAAAGGAAGCCTGGTATATGAAAAATATTCCAACACCAATCTATCAAAGGAGATAATGTGAAAATTTATTTAGTTTCAAACCCTTATTCAATTACAATAAAGAAGATGGACATAATAGGTAAAGATAAACAACATCAAAGATACAATAAAATACATAACACCAAATATACATGGGGAAAACTCTTTTAGGAAAAAAAATCCACTCAAAAATCTTGAACAATGTATTATATATAAATAAATGGTTAAAATACACTTGTAGGGATAGCTTCTACATGATTTTTTTTGTGTTACAATTCTAGCGTAAATCTAGCAACATAACGATATATCAACACAACATCATACAACTCCAAAACATAAGTTCTTAATATATAAGAGCTTACATTGCATGAATTAGACATTTCTAAATTGACTACCAAAGGATGAAAATGCAACATTGAAATAATCAAAACTACTGCACATGCATAATGGTAAGTTTCCAATTTTCATCACATGTAACACTGCAATTGCCAGTTGTCACTAAACCTACACATGTAAAACCTGCAATTGGGAAAAAATAATTGCACCTCAAAAATGACATTCGATGCAAACTCAAAATAGAAATACAAAATTCCTTCACACAACTCCACCTATAAAAGAAAATTTCCAACTTGAATCCTCTTCAAAAATAGAAACTACAAGTTGTAACTCACAATGCAACATGAAAAAATAACAACATTAAATATTTCTACAAATAATGCCATGGAAAAATAAAAGGTTGATACAATGTATTTTCCTAACAAAGGACCCTTGATCCCACCTCTATTGATGATGCCATTGATAAGGATCTAAAACTAGAAGACATATCCACAAAAGATAAGTCATCAAACACACACACCAAACCTCCCTATAAGAAAAATGGGCATAAAGGGGAATTTCTAAAGGTAATTTTAGAAAAGGGGACTCTACAAGTCCTCCCTCCCAAAAATTTCTTACCCTTATGCCAAAATGATATATCATGTCAATTTTCATATTAAGCCTTGATCATGTACTTGTGAAGAGTTACACTCTTTTCCAAAGAATATTGTGCCAAAATGAGGACTCAGATTCATTTGTTCCATTGCTATGAATCAAATAAAAAAATCTATGCAATATAAGCTCTCGTATGTGTAATTAATTGATGCATTCATTCTCATACTCCCACTAAAACAAATATTCCCACAAAGTTTTAATAATCTTACCAAATGCACTAACTTATGAGATGAGAAAAAATTGTAACTCTTACATCAAAACTTATCTCAATGATGAAAATTTGAATTTTTCTACTTGTGTGATTGATAAGTTTCCATTACAACCCCTAAAACATAAAATCCTTCCACAAATGGATCTGAAATAAAAATTACATGACATGAGTTGTTTACCTTTTCAATCCCTTCCAAAGATTCTTTTGTTGCATCCTCCTAAAAGTCCTGAATGCAAATGTCATGGTCAAAGTATGTTACATCATTCTCCCACATAGATTCCTGATTCAAATTAGTTTCCCACACTATGACATGTTGGATTCATGTATCCAAGGGTGTTCTTGGGAACATTTTACTAAAAACTATGCTATAATGATTTATAAACCCTTGAAAATCAGAGTGAAGACTATTATTCTTACCATAAAATGAGATACCATGCATATCCTCCATCACCAAACATATTATTATCAATGAAACCTATCCCTTGGAAGAATTATTCATATATAAACCTCCATACACCATTTCTTTCCCTTCAAATGTAATCTTTATTTTTCTAAAAATGATGATTCTACAAAAATGCACCCATGGAATGCAACCATTGTGTGCACACATAAATATTTGAGTACTCAAGAGGTAGAATGCATTATATACCACATGTTTCAGTATTGAAATTTTTAATCTCCTTAGTCAAATTAAAAATGCATTATTCATCATGCTTCTATAGTATTTCTCTGATACAATCAAAACTAGATAGAACTTGCTCTACTCCTTTAGTAGAAATCAAGAGAATTTCCCTAAAAAATTCCTCATTCATCTCAAGTTTTTGTTAAAACCTTCTTCATACTTGTTATAGACAACACCATGGCTGTCCCAATTCTACAAAGATACACCCATGGAATACAACCATCGCACACACATAACTATTTGAGTACTCAAGAGGTAGAATGCATTATATACCAGATGTTTTAGTATTGAAATTTTTAATCTCCTTAGTCAATTTAAAATTACATTCTTCATCATGATTCTACAGTATTTCTCTGATACAATCAAAACTAGATAGAACTTGCAATACTCCTTTAGTAGAAATCGGGAGAATTTCCCTAAAATTTCCTCATTCAGTCAGGTTTTTGTAAATTATAATACATGCTAGAGTTAAAACCTTCTTCATACTTGTTACAAACAACACCATGGGTGTCCCAATCCTCATAAAATTTTCCTTTACCCATTTGATGAAAATGTTTAGAATCCTATTGAGGATCCAAAAGTTGTGTCAATGCTTATAACCAAAGCTTCTATGACTTTGACCAAAATTAAAGCTTCCATAATTTTTCTCATTATCAACACTAAGAAAAAATAAATAAGATTTAAGTTTGATAACATCCCCATACCTTTCAATCTTAGCTTCCTCAATGTCATCCTCCCTACATATCTTCTCATATGACACTAAAACAACATAAAAATGAAAGGGATATTCATTCCAAAATAGACCCTCATATTGCTTAGGTAATGGCACACCTAGGTCACAAGTAAAAGAGGGCTAATTGTTGCTATCAATTTTAAAGTATTCATTGCATTTCTCATGTGCTATTTCCTTTTTGAGAGAGTCATGCTCCATCTTCCTAGGACTAAAATATTCCTTTGCTGATTTAGGAATTTTAGGGAAATTCACAGTAAAACTATCACTCTCATAATGAAAATAATAAGTAGGATATGATTGAACTATAGTATCCATCATGAAATTATTTCAAAAAATAGAGCTATTATATTGACCATTCTCACTTGGCACTATCTCCTTATTTTCCATACTTAAATTTTCCTAAAATGGAAGTTCAGTAGAAATCATTGAAATGTTTTCTTTAATTAAAGAATCGTTGTCTTCAACCACTATGGCTTAGAGTGCCTCTAGTTGAACTCTCTATTTTTTAAAATTTATTTTTTCTTAATGTTGCATCATCTCTATCTCCTCTATCTCTTGAATTTTTGTGTCAAGTTTTTCTATCATTATCTTTGGTTCTTCATCATCTTTCAACCTTTTTTTTGCAAATCTATCAATCAACCTTTGAAAACATTAATCAAATAAATTTACTTGAATGTGATCTTGGTTGTTGATACCTTGGTACGACCAATCATGAGCAAATACTTCAAGGTGTAAGATCACATATTGAATGACAAATTTCTTCTCCATGGAACTAGAATAGTAATAGTCTTGCATCTCAAATAAGCATGCTTTGACTAAGATCTTGTCTATCCCATCAAAATTTGGTGCTGAAGATTTTGTGACATTGCTAAGATGATCTCTTCCATTAGACTGTTAATGTTGTTTATGACCCTTGATGACCATCATGCTCTACATCTGAGTGATATAAACACTGTATGGAATTGCATTTCTAAATCCTTCATCTTGATTAATATATGTTTCTCTGATGGTTGCTCGATGTCTAGCCAAATCTTTCATATGATCAACCATCTTTTAAATCCTCTTTCTATTTGCAAAATATGATAAAACCCTCACATTTGCAAGATCATGGATCTAATGCCACTGTAATGTTCCTTGCTAAAAAAATATATCAAATTGAAATGATAACAATAACCTAACTCAAGTTTACAAATTATATAAAATAGGTGATATCATGTATGAGATAAACCTCACTAAAATGAGTAATTCAAATGCCTTAAGGCATGCAACTATAATTTGATGATAAATGAATAAAAATTACATGGAAATACATTAAACTTACTATTATAATCAACAACTTACAATAAAATATAGCAGTAGAAAAATACATAGAGAAAACTCATAAATGCAAGCCAAAATATGCACCAAATCATAAAACCAAACTATAATAATATGAGTAGAAATATTACTTCAAGATATTTCATTGATACAAAGTGTAGACACTAAAAATTGTCTTAGGCCTAAGAATGTTAATTTCTTTACAATTCTTTCATCTTCATTCTTCATAATTAAATAATTTTAATTATTTAATTATTTCCTAAAGTCATATGTCATCTATTAATTAAATAATTTCAATTATTTAATTGATTCATTCTTATCTTTGTCCTTCTTTGATAAATTAAATAAATGATATTTAATTATGTTGCTAATTAAACTTACCTTCTTTTTAAAATTAAATAAATGTCAATTTATTTAATTTCTACGCCACTTTCCACTATAATTAAATAATTGTTTTAATTATTTAATTATTCACTAGCCTTTTCCTCTTTTTAATTAAATAAATCTTTATTTAGTTAGTTAGATTCCATATCTTGATTTTGAATTAAAAATCATTATTTAATTTAAAATGATGATTCTTTTCTTACTACTATAACTAAATAATTTTTTTCATTATTTAATTAGTTTTTTCCTCTTTTTAATTAAGTAAATCTTTATTTATTTATTTGGATTTTCATATCTTGATTTTGAGTTAAAAATCATTATTTAATTCAAAATGATGATTTTTCCTCTTCATCACAATCTTTCGTAATTAGATAATATCTTTATTATCTAATTACTCATTGGTCACTTAAATGGAAAAGGCCTTGATTTTCTCTTCAACTTAATGCTTTTTTGTATTGATATTATCTTCTACATCTAATCCTTATTCCTTCCTGTCTCGACTAACTTCTACCATTGATTAAATTATTTTTAATTTAATCTTGACCATTCATCTTTTGTAACTTAACCCTAACCCTATTGCATTCCTTATCTTTTAATTCTGACCATCGATTAATTGTCCTTAAATCTCAACTTGTCATTCAAAATCGACTTTCCTATAAAAAGTCTCTATCATTGTCATTTCATCATCTTCGAAAATATTAGAATTTTAGATGTCATAATAATTTTTGATAATTTTCTATTGTTTTATCATAGGTTATAATTGCATACTTCAGTAAAATCTGAGGGCAAGTATTATTCTATAGAAAATTGAAGAAGTGCAATGAAAGTTAATCATGGAGTGCATGAAGAGTTTTTGGTGAGATTGTTCCTTTGTTTATGCTTTTTGCTCCTTTGTGCTTCATTGTTAGCTAGGGTTAGTTTATGCATGTTGTTTATTTGCTAACTTTTGATTTTCCCTATGCTACATTTGGTGAACCTGATGTGAACAAGCTCCATGTTTATGCTGCATCACTTTCATTCCAAACTTTGCATACTGATAATATTAATAATCAACCATTGTTATCTTTAAATATTTTTCACTTTCACAGGAAAATATGCAAGCATTCGACTAATCTTCAATTCTCTATGAACTGTGGTAGCATCAAGAAAAATGTTTACAATACATGCAACTCTAATTTTCATCAACATCATGTGAATGAGGGCTTGTCATAGCTAACAGTTGGCTGGAATTAATTCATTAAATCTAATTTAGCATATTTAGTTTCGATTTAAGAATGATATAGATTTTAGTTTTTTTTTCTAATTTTGTTAGATTTTTTATTTAATTTAGATTTATATTTCGAAATAGTTTAGATTTTAACTTTTAGATTATTTTTTCTGATTTAGTTTAGATTTAAATTTAGCTTAGAATTAATTTAGATGTATATTTACTTTTTCATTTAATTTTAGATTTAGATTAATATAAATCTAGATTTTTCTAACCTAGTTTAAATTTAGTTTTATATGTATGTTTATATTTTTTCCATTTTAGTTTAAATTAGATTATTTCTAATCTAGTTAGATTTAGTTTTAAATTTAGATTTGCTTAGATTTTTTTAATTTACTCAGATTTGGATTTAATTTTAGGTTTAGTTGTTTTTTTTCTTATTTAATTTAGAGTTTTCTAATTTTTTATTTAATTTTAGATTTAGATTTTATATTTAACTTTAGATTTAATTTAATTTAGTATTTAATTTTAATTTTAACTTAGTTTGGATTTAACTTTGTTTAGATTAAATTTAGATTAGTTTTAAGGTTAATTTAGATTAGTTAATTAGATTAATTTAGATTTTGATTAATTTGTCTTATTAACTCTTAGATTAATGTATTTGTATGTTTTAGCTTCATTTTAATTTCAAGGTTAATTTAGTTAAGTTGGTTTCTTTTGCAAGTTCACATGCGAGAGAATTGAAAACAAAAAATAAAATTTAAAATGCTCATTTGTCGAAGAGTTAAAATTGAAATTAATAATGAAATCTGAGGCAAGACGCTTGTCGAAGGCTTGAATTTAAAACAGATTATCTATATTAGCATAGAAAAAAAATTATTTGGTGCTTAAAATGAAAAATTTCTTGATGTGTTTGGTTCTTTTGTATGCTTTTGTTTAGATTTGATCCCAAATTTAATAACAAAATTATCTTCTCCCCTTGTGCACTTGTGTGATCCTGGGTGCAAGAGAAATTGTTATTAACTTTAGAGGGCCTACTTCCTTGCTTTGAAAGGAGGGAATGACCCAACCAGTAATTAGCTAAACCTAAGCTACTCCCAACCAATATATAAATTTGAATGTTGAGGAAATGTTAGCATTATAGGTTCTCCTACATACAAGCAAGTGATTCCCTCAATACTCATGTGATAAATTAAAACCTATAGAGCATAGCATCTACATGCTGGGAAACCTCCTTATCTGAGCTAATCTTGCCTCTTGTGTGCCCACCTAATTGGGTGCACTAATTAAAAACCATTTGTTTAGATTTTCCAAAATCCTTATATCTGCTAGTGTAGGAGGTAAGACCTCTAAAGCCATCCCACATTTTCATGGTTCAAAGTAGAGATAAAAAATTCCTCTTTGGGGAATTTGGAACTTGGTATGCCTGAGAAGTGAGTGTCGAGTAAGGGGGAGCTAGTGCTACCAAGTTCCTAAGCTATCCACTCTAAATAGGTACGGTTGGAGAAATCCAAGTGGGAACCCATCAAATATTGTCCTTGCCAACCAGGATTGTCCATGATTATTTTCATCTTGAATCAAGAATTAAATAAAATAAATCTATCTTCTTTTGTCTTACATGTGTGTTCAAAATAAATCTCAAGCAAACACCACACTTGAAACATATGACATTCAAACCTTTACACAAACTAAACTAACACATCAACAACAAGCTTGACATTTAAACCTATTTAAACTAAGTAATTTCTCACTTCATTCATCCATCACCTCATCCTTTTGCATTCCCCATAGGTCTAAAATTTACATCATCTTTTTAGCTTGCATTAAACATCTTCCATAAAATTCTTGATTAGGAAGCCCATCAAACTTAGATTAGACTATAGCATCAAATTTGTGTTCTCTCGACCTTATCTTTTAGACAACATTTATCCTAGTCCTCATCATTTAGGTTGGTTCCTCAGCTCATCAGTCCAATTTGAGACCACTTGTCAACATATCTTATCAGTCATTACTATACCCAAGGTCATTAAAAATTAGATTAGTTGCTATACCTATCTTAGTTTGATTAGCGACCATATCTCTGGTTTTCCCCTTCATTCAACACTTTACATAACTTAGTCATAGACTATCATCACCTTGAATTTTAATCTAGGCATCATTATTAGGCATCCCTATATATTCAAAAATACCAAAAAAATAGTTTTATTTCTTTTAGGCGTACCCTATTTTAAAAATCCAAAAAAAACATAGACTTAGTTTATTTACATATCATTTGCATTCCCATAGCATAGTAAAAACTCTCTCATTTTAGAAATTCCTCTTAGACATCATCATCACCTTTCATTAAACATTCCTCATAGACATCATTGTCACCTCACATTGGACAACCAACATCTTCTTTAGACATTATTGTCATATTGCATTAGGACACTCCTCATTTCTTATTCCAAAAAAAAATAAAAATAAATAAACATAGCCTAGGTCCATACCTTTCATTGCATTGGCATCTCTTTGTCTTCATACCATCCATCACCAAGTCTTCCATTTACCTTTATATGCTTTCTAGTCAAGTTGGATACCAATTACTCTGTATTGGTCAAGCCTAACAAGCCATATACTTCAAAAGACAGTAACTTGAATCCAAATTCCAAGCACCCACAACCCATAGTCGGCCATCCATCTATCCCTCTTACCAACAACTAATAAAATCTAGTTGGTGCAAGAGCACCCCATAGTTCACCTTAGGAAAGTTGCTTAGAAGGTCATGACTTGGCAATTTTTTTACACCAAACTTAGCAATCTCTTCCTATTTCTTTATGTTTGTACCTTAGTGGCATTGGTGCTCATGTATTGTGTTGGGAAAGGTCATGTTGACCATTGCATAGGTTTGAGGTTCTTAAGACCTTCTTAGACCTTTTGTGTTATTAGTTCCTTAAATTTTGAAATAAGGAAAAGGAAGCCACAAGTGGCCAAGGAAGGGTTAAGGCCGAGATTAACTACTTTTGTGACCCTATATAAGGGTGACATCAGCATGGAATTGAGGTTGGGAGCTTTTACATTGATTTGAGAGTTTGAGTTCAAAGGAAAAACAGTGGGTTTTTAATGCGAATTTCTGATCTTAGTTTAATATAGAGCTTTAATGGATTGAATTTGGTTCTATAGGTGGTGTAGGATTTAATGTGAGTGTTAAATAAGCATTGTGTGGTAGTAGCTTTGATTCCTAATTCGGTTTGAAGTTCTATTTGTAGATAGTTGTTTCTTTCATTGTTGCTGATCTGATAGTTTTCTAGTTGAAAAGGGAGGTTTAGATCACATTCCCTCTGTACATAACATACGACCTCTTGGGAATTGTGACTAGACTCCATGATTGTAAATATGGTAGGTGTAGGAGTCACTAATAGTTCAGGAAACACTTTGGAAGTCTTCTCCTAGGCGAGCCTGGCAGTGTATGACTAGGAAAGACAAAGAGTGCTTGGCACTTGATTTGTAGGGCTAATCATTCCTTGTCAAGTCACGGTGTGGAGAGGGCAACCAGATGCCTTGCAAAGACTGAGCATGAAAGAGAAAGCTTCATCAACCAATTTGGTGAGATAAATTCATGATAGTCTACTATGTGGTCAGGGAAAGGGCTCAAAAGGCCAAATTTTGCTAAATTGATGGTTCAACCTATGTACGGACAGTTGAGGGTTAGGACCATTAAAATATTCAAGTGGTAGGCATGACGACCAGGAACCCCAAAGAAATATTTTGAGTTCTTTGGAAGATATTGGAGTATTAGTGTGTTCTCTTGGAGAAGGAGGGCTAATTGAGGCTCCTAGGGCTAGTAGCCTTTTTAACCCTAAATGAGGGTTTGGTGGAAGCGATGGGAAAATGAAGATAGATGGACCCTCAAGAACCATCATATGATGGTGTGAACCTATTTGAAACATCTCCACACCCCTGCAAAGCTGAGATATGGTATTGGGAATAGGTTAGCCTTTAGGGTGGATTAAGGGCTAAGGGAAGAATTATAAAGAAAGCACCAAGGTTGTCTTGGTTGGAAGAATATGTGTTGGTAGTTGGGTTGGAAAGGAGAACCAGGGGAGCCTAGACAAGAAGTAGGTCCTATAGGTTAAGGTGGTGAAGTGAGACACCATAGGGTTCTTCCAAGTAGACCTAGAGAAGGAATCATGGAGTGATTCCTCCAACCCTCCCTATCAGATTAGTATCAGAGCAAGTTAAAGATTTGGGATAGAATCTTGTATGTCAGACCTTGAATCCAGTGGTTCCACAACCATGGTGACAAACATTGATTTGGCAAAGAAGGTCGAAGATCAGGAAGAAGACAATAGGAGATTGAGGAAAATACTAGCTCAACTTGAGCAAGCATTGAGTAATGTGCAGACCAAGGCTGAAGAGGTCAGTGATAGATTGGAAGGTAGGGTACCAAAGAGTGAAGAGGTTGCAGAGGAAGACAAGACCCCTAAACCTAAACTTGTTTAGCAAGAGGAGCCTTTCTTGAAGGCATTGAAAGCTTTGAGTGGGAAAGCACTTGAAGGCATACCACTGTTTAGTGGCAAATTGGAAGCTAATCTAGTCATGAATTGGATAGAAGGTATGGAAAACCATTTTGAGTGTGATGGGGTCACTAAAGCATTGAAGGTGAAGGTGGTCAAATCAATATTGAGAGGATCTACCTTGACATGGTGGAAATTCATCTAGATAGAGAGGGAAAAGGAAGACAAGAAGCCTATTTCAACTTGGAAGGGTATGGTTGCAAAAGTGAGAGAAGCATACATGCCAGATGATTATGAGATTCAGTTGCATAAGAAGAGGAAAAGATTGAGGAAAAGAGACCAAGATGTGAACACCTAGACTGAGGAGTTTCAAAAACTTTGTATGAGGTCTAATGTTTCAAAAGATGAAAGTCTCAAGATGGCTAGGTATCTTAATGGCTTGAAGTGGAACATTCAAGAGGAGATGACTCTTTTAAGTCCCAAGACAGTACACCAATGTTACCAATTAGCTATAAAGATTGAGGAAAGAAGCAAGAGAAAACAAAATCAGGCTTCTAAGAGTAGAGTCAAAGGTAGAGATCAAAGAGGACATAGAGGTGGTTACCAAGGTAGAGGGACTGAACAAACAAAACCAAGGAGAATCCAAACTCATAGAGCATGGAAGTGAAACACCTTCTAGAGGAGGTTATGGAAGAGGTAGAGGATCTCAAGGAGGATCAAATAGAGGAAGAGGAGCAGTAGAAGCAACTCATACTTTGCTAGTACGAAGTGTTATAATTGTGGTCAAATAGGACATCCAAGTTATAGGTGCCCGGAGAAAGCAACTTCATCAAATACTGAGAAGAGAGTGGCATATGCTCAAGAGAACACCATGAGTACCAAATCACTTGAGGTTAATCACATTGAATCAAAAATGGGGGAGAAATTGATGTTTAGAAGAGTTTTGATTAGACAACCGGTCAAGGAAGAGCCAAAACAAAGGAGAGCCTTATTCAAGGTAAGATGCAAAATACTTGGTAAGGTGTGCAAGGTTATTGTGGATTCAGGTTCAACTGATAACATAATCTCAGAAGAGGTAGTAAGGAAGTTGAAATTAGAGAAAGTGCCCCACACTAACCCTTATAAAGTGAGATGGTTGAACAAAGGACAAAGTGTTCTTGTCAATGAACAAACAATAGTGGAGTTCTCCATTGGAGGTTACAAAGATAATTTGTTATGTGATGTGTTACCCATGGATGCATGCCATCTTCTATTGGGCAGGCTATGGCAGTATGACAAAGGTGTCATATATGATGGGAAAGGGAACACCATTTCTTTCAAGAAGGATGGAAATACATTTAAATTATAGTCACTATCAGATGAGGAAGAAGGATAGTCAAAGACCCCTAGTGTCTTATTAAGCAGTGGTAAAGAGTTCATTAACAACCTACAACAAGGAGGTGAAGGATATTTTGTATTGCTGCAACCCAAGGAAGAAGACAAGGCTAAGAAATCAGTCATACCCGGAGCAGTCCAAAAGTTGTTAGAACAGTTCAAGGACATAGTTAGTGATGGGACACTAGCAACCTTACCTCCAAAGAGAGCCATTAGTCATTAGATTGACTTCATACCAGGATCTTCATTGCCAAATAAAGTAGCTTATAAGCTTACACTGGATCGGAATCTAGAGGTAGCTAGGCAAGTGTAGGAGTTGTTGGATCAAGGATTGATTAGGAAGAGCATTAGCCCATGTGCAGTACCAGTGGTCTTAGCAACCAAAAAAGGAGGCAAGTGGAGATTATGTACTGATTCTAGAGCTATAAATAGAATCAAAATCAGGTATAGATTCCCTATTCCTAGGATTGAGGACTTGATGGATTGTCTTGGAGGAGCTCAATACTTCACCAAGATGGATCTCAAGAGTGGGTATCATCAGATCAGAATCAAGGATGGAGATGAGTGGAAGACAGCGTTCAAGACAACTGATGGGTTGTATGAGTGGAGAGTTATTCCATTTGGCCTCTCTAATGCCCCTAGCACATTCATGAGGCTCATGAATGAAGTTCTCAAAGACTTTACAGGTATATTTGTGGTGGTATATCTAGATGATATACTCATCTTTAGTAAGATGGTAGAAGAACATCTAAAGCATGTGCAGTTGGTTCTTAGAAGATTGCAAGAAGAGAAGTTGGCCATCAACCTAGAGAAATGTGAGTTCTTCAAACAAGAGCTTGTGTATTTGGGGTTTGTAGTATCCCAAGGATCATTGAAGATGGATCCAAGCAAGGTGGAAGCTATCCTAAATTGGCCTACACCAACCACAGGGACAAAGGTAAGAAATTTTCATGGATTGGCTCAATTTTATAGAAAATTCATAAGGAACTTTAGTGGCATATGTGCACCAGTCCTTGATACAATCAAAGGTGGCTTAAAGACTAAGTTTAAGTTGAATCAAGAAGCTGAGAGAGGTTTTGAGAAATTGAAACAAGAAGTGGAAACTCAACCTATTCTTTTGTTACCTAGCTTTGATAAGTTGTTTAATGTGGAATGTGATGCCAGTGGAGTTGCAGTAGGAGGAGTGCTAAGTCAAGAAGGCATGCCTATAGCTTTCTGTAGTGAAAATCTCAATGAAGCTAAGAAGAAGTATTCTACCTATGACCTAGAACTTTATGCTTTAGTTCAGTCACTTAGGAAGTGGAGGCATTATCTTCTACCCAAAGAGTTTGTAGTCTTTACTGACAATCAGGAACTTAGCTATATTAACACTCAAGAGAAGTTGAGCAATAGACATTTGAAATGGATGGAATACATCCAAGATTTTACTTCCACCATCAAGCACAAGAAGGGATAGTTGAAGAAGGTAGTAGATGCACTAAGCAGGAGATTGCTGACAGTGCAAGAGATACAGATAAAGAGCATTGGAAAAGAGAGTTTCAAGGATCTCTATGGGGAAGATGAAGACTTCTCAGAGGCCTACAAGGTATGTTCTGACTTTGAGAATCACTTTCATAGTCAATAATCAGAGTATACATTGCAAAGTGGATTGTTATTCAAGGGGAATCAGTTATGTGTTCCAAGAGGATCAATGAGAGAGAATCTCATCTAGGAAAAGCATAATGGTAGTCTTAGTGGACATTTTGGCATCAACAAGACAATGGAACTAGTACAAAGGTTCTACTATTGGCCTAAGTTGCCAAGGGATGTCAAGAGGTCTATGGAGCAGTGTGTAGTGTGTATGAAAGCCAAGGGAGGAGCTAGTAATGCATGTTTATATCAACCCCTACCCATTCCTAACAGACCATGGGAGTGTGTTAGCATGGACTTTGTGGTAGGACTCCCTAAGACTAAGACAAGGTTTGATAGTGTCTATGTGGTGGTAGATAGGTTCAGTAAGATGAGTCACTTTATCCCTTGCAAAACCACCCATGATGCTAGCTATATTGCTCACCTTTTCTTCAAATAAATTGTAAAGATCCATGGATTGCCATTGAGCATTGTCTCAGATAGGGATGTGAAGTTCATGAGTCATTTTTGGAAGACTCTATGGAGAAGATTAGGTACCAACCTGTCTTTTGGATCAGCTTACCATCCTTAGACCAATGGAAAAATAGGGGTGCTTAATAGGGTGTTAGGTAACCTTCTAAGATGCCTAACCAAAGAGTATGGATAGACATGGGACTTGGTTATATCTCAGGGCATACAATGATAGTGTGAACTGGACCATAGGGAAGAGTCCTTTTGAAATAGTGTATGGAATGCACCCAAGAGGTGTGTGTGAGCTCAGGGATCTACGAGCTATGGAGCATAGGAGTGGACATGCAGAGGATTTCTCTCAGACCATGAAGGATATTTAGGAGCAGGTGAAGAAGACAGTCACTGAGGCTACTCAAAAGTTGAAAGATAAGGTGGATTTATCTAGGAATGATCTACAATTTTCAGTAGGGGACAATGTCATGGTCCACCTCAACAAATCTAGATTGTAGAAGGGAACATCAACCAAGATACAGATGAAGAGAGTGGGACCATGTAAGGTGTTAGCCAAATATGGGAAGAATGCCTACAAGGTGGAGCTACCTGCAGATTTAGGCATCTCTCTAGTGTTCAATGTGGCTGATCTGATCAGATACAAAGGAACAGTCACTGACATGGATCAGAACAATAGGGATATCTTCAGGGATGTGAGTAACATAGACATACCTACTCAAGACAAGCTACAAGCATAGAGAATCTTGGAGTCAAGAGTGAGGAAGTATACAAGAAATAGCGTGTACATGGAGCATCTTATAAAATGGAAGGACAAACATGAATCTGAGCTACATGGGTGGATGAAGCTTAGTTCAAGAAGTAGCGTATTGACCCATCTCTGATGTCTCCCCACATTCCTTAAAGTCTATGCAGAGGGGGAGAATGGTGCAGGAGCACCCCATAGTTCACCTTAGGAAAGTTGCTTAGAAGGTCATGACTTGGCAATTTGTTTACACCAAACTTAGCAATCTCTTCCTATTTCTTTATGTTTGTGCCTTAGTGGCATTGGTTCTCATGTATTGTGTTGGGAAAGGTCATGTTGACCATTGCATAGGTTTGAGGTGCTTAAGACCTTCTTAGACCTTTTATGTTATTAGTTCCCTAAATTTTGAAATAAGGCTAAAGGAAGCCACAAGCGACCAACGAAGGGTTAGGGCCAAGCTTAACTACTTTTGTGACCCTATATAATGTTGACCTCAGCATGGAATTGAGGTTGGGAGCTTTTACATTGATTTGAGAGTTTGAATTCAAAGGAAAAACAATGGGTTTTTAATGTGAATTTCTAATTTTAGATCAATATAGAGATTTAATGGATTGAATCTGGTTCTGTAGGTGGTGTAGGATGTAATGTGAGTGTTAACTAAGTATTGTGTGGTAGTAGCTTTGATTCCTAATTTGGTTTGAAGTTTTGTTTGTAGATAGTTGTTTCTTTCATAGTTGCTGATGTGACAGTTTGCTAGTTGAAAATGGAGGTTTAGATCACATTCCCTTTGTACATAACGTATGGCCTCTTGGGAATTGTGACTAGATTCCATGATTGTAAATATGGTAGGTGTAGGAGTCACTAACAGTTCAAGAAACACTTTGGAAGTCTTCTCCTAGGCGAGCCTGGCAGTGTCTGACTAGGAAAGACAAAGAGTGCTTGGCACTTGATTTGCAGGGGTGATCATTCCTTGTCAAGTCATGGTGTGGAGAGGGCAACTAGATACCTTGAAAAGACTGAGCATGAAGGAGAAATCTTCACCAACCAATTTGGTGAGAGAAATTCATGATAGTCTGCTGTGTGTTCTAGGAAAGGGCTCAAAAGGCCAAATTTTGCTCAATTGAAGGTTCAACCTATGTACGGACAATTGAGGGTGAGGACCATTAAAATCTTCAAGTGGTAGGAATGAGTACCACTAACCCCAAAGAAATATTTTGAGTTCTTTTGAAGATATTGGAGTGTTAGTGTGTTCTCTCGGAGAAGGAGGGCTAATTGGGGCTCCTAGGGCTAGTAGCCTTTTTAACCCTAAATGAGGGTTTGGTGGAAGTGATGGGAAAATAAAGATAGATGGACCCTCAAGAACCATCACATGATAGTGTGAACCTATTTGAAACATCTCCACACCCCTGCAAAGCTGAGATATGGTATTGGGAGTAGGTTAGCCTTTAGGGTGGATTAAGGGCTAAGGGAAGAATTGTAAACAAAGCACCAAGGTTGTCTTGGTTGGAAGAATATGTGTTGGTAGTTGGGTTGGAAAGGAGAACCAGGGGAGCCTAGACAAGAAGTAGGTCCTAGAGGTTAAGGTGGTGAAGTGAGGCACCATAGGGGTCTTCCAAGTAGACCTAGAGAAGGAATCATGGAGTGATTCTTCCAACCCTCCCTATCAGAAGTCCTCCATCCATCTACCCTCACTATCAAGAGTTCCTTAACACAATCCATGGAATTAATCCACAACAAAGCATCCATTAATCACCCTTATCCTAACCTTGAAAAGGGAGACCAACGTTCCACTAGTCCATTCCAAGTCTCTACATCCTATCCTAGTCCATCATCCCTCAACTCATTCCAGGTCTCCACATCCTATCTTAGTCCTTCATCCACTAATAACTTCCAAGACACTCCATCCCAACATACATTTAGTCATGAAAATATAGTTTGTTATGGTCTCCAAAAACACATCCCATTGCCTAAAATTGAGGATACATGTCAAGAGGAAAACCCAAGGCATGACATCATAACTTCACCTTCATGTTAAGATAAAAGTAGTCCATTCGATGACCCCATCCTAAAGTATATTCAATAAGTCATTCTAGATAATCATGGCATACAAAATACACCTATCCTTGATCAAGAACACATTCCCAATGATGTCATCCAAGACAAACCCATCTTTGACCAAGACACTACCATTGATCAAGAAATCCAAAATGATCTGCTCATCGACCATTATGCCATTCATGATCAAACATGTGAATTAAATCCTACCCAAACTCCCAACATCATCATTTACCAAAATGAGACACTTTCCTCCATGGGACACATAGATGATATTCCTCTATAACAAGAGTCTCCTACTCTAGATATATTTGCAAATGATCAAGTTATAGCTGAATTCACTGCACTCTATGATAATGACCATAAGGAAGGTTCCTACATCGACTTGGAAGCACAAATATATTTTGAATAACTATCACAATATAATTTTTCTCAAAATTAGACCAAAGATTTTAATCAAAAATATATCCAACATGTTAACGAAGCTATGACATCTTATCAGCTAGGATCATCTATCTTTGTCAGAGAAGGCTTTCTTGCAGATGAGAAAATATTGAGTAACGATCTCCACAAACATAATTATTGGTTCACATCTTGTTTCTAGAATAAAAAATACCCTTTCGCAATTTTTTTTGCCAAAGCATGCAGTTTTAGGGAAAAGGACTAGGCCTACACGAGCAAGGAATCCTAGAACCAGTACAATTTTAATCAAAATTTAGACATCCAGGTCTTGGCTATTCTTCAATCAGAAAATAAAATGATGTTAGTGATACCTCCTCGATATTTGGGGAAAAATTATGTGATGCAAATTTCAAAATGGGTGTCATGAATAGTTCTTACCATAAGATTACTGACAACACTCCTTCCATCCACACAACAAACCATCATTCTAAATTCATTAAATCGACCCATTATGACTAAAAATAAGAAAGTTATTACAAATCCAAATTTCAAAATCAAATTTCTAAGGCTATTGAATCAAATAAACATCGAAGTGGACAAATGAAATTAAAATGGATCCCAAAGAAAAATGGATCAAGCAAAGAAAATATTTCAAAAGAAAAAGTCAATCAAAATGTGGAGCGACAAGAAAAGAGGACTCCCACATATAAAAAATGTCCACCTCCATCAAAATAGTTATGAAGAGAGGAATATAAAAGTGTTGGTTCCGAATTCTATCCCAATCAAAATTCCAAACTCCACCATCCAACATCCCAAGTTTGGAAAATAGAAAGTGATTAATCTAAATATCCAAACAATCCTTCCACATCTACCATCATCCATCATTCCAAAAGATATACCTCATGAATCCATCGTATCTTGGTAGCAACTCTTTATTGTAAGGATTCTCATGGAACTCTATCACAATGTGCATATTTTGATAAGTCCAACTCTAGTATCAACAAGGATCACAATTACATCAGTCAGTTGTATGCAAGAGCTATGGTCCTAACAAGGAAACTACTTCATAAAGGTCATTATTGGCATATCATGGCACCAGTCTCTCCATCATAACCATCAGCGGATTCAAAATATTTAGTGATCAACTAAAATAGGAAGACCATCCAGAAATATCAAGTCTTAAAAATAAAATGAGAAAAGGTCCTAAAAAAATAAAAAAAAAAGAGAAAAAGTCCTAAAAAAAATTGGTACCTTGATGAAAACCTGGCAAACAGGCATCTTGGTAACATCAAATCAAGAAAATAGTAAAGAGAAAAAAAATTCGTCCAATAGTGAAAACTATTTTTATGGTGCTTTGGATAAGTACCATGATGAAAAACCTGGAGAACATGCATCATGCATAGAATCAATTATCTATGTGGAAAATTACACTTGGGGGCAAGTCGTCTCATCTCCCATGACTTCCTCATGAAATTTCCATCTATCCATTTAACCCATATCATTTCCATCCATTTTTCCACCTACTTTGATCTTGATAAGAACTAGGGTAAATACATAAATCATGCTTTAGGAAAACTCTTGACATGTCTATCCTTTGGTCATACACTATCCATGAAGTATCATGTCATTTCCTTCATAGATTTATCCATACCCATACCTCAAAGAAAACAAATCATCCCAATGCAACATTATCCTTGGAGACCAAATGGTAATTCTTCCAATCCATAATCCTCATGTCTCCTACCTTTTACCAAAGCCACCCATTATCTTTTCATACCTATCGCTTCTCTTGATTTTCCCTTGTCAATGGTCTAAGGATCCTCCATCATGCCATCTAGTCCTAAACACATCATTTGAACTGCAACCAACCTAATCCATATAATCTTGCTATGCAACCTTATACATCATCCAAACCATTCCTTAGCTTTGTTCCTAGCCTTGCTATAGACCTTGATCCTTTAGTCACATTATCATCATCCTTACATTTTTTCGAGATGTATCCTTACCACGTCAAACAATGTTGTCATCATCAACACCTGTCAATTTGTATTCAACTTGACTAGGGGGAAGACCATGTTTGTCCTTGGATTCTTGTGCATGCTTGTTCGCTTGCTTGTAGGCATCATTCATATGCATTTGTCACGATCCTCATAAAACATTTAGAAAAAGACAAAAAAATTAAAAAAACATTCCAAAAATAAAAAAACATTATAAAACTTCAAAATCCAAAAAAAATCAAATAACTTTCAAAAAATCCCAAAAACATGGGTCAGAATTGGTTGTGTAAGCTAGTCTTTTCCATTGTTGAACTACGTTGCCTCTATGACTAGACGTAGGCAAGGCCATCTCTGAATGCACCCTCGAGGCATTAGGTCAGTCCTTTTAGGTTTTTTTAGAATAAAATCATGACTCAGTTCTTTTTCCATAAAACAAAGTCAATGATCATGTCAAACTATGAGGTCTTTGTGTATTGTTACGTAGGCAAGGCGATCTATTGATGAGTCCTTGAGGCCGCATTAGGTCAGTCCTTTAGGGTTCATCACATCAGTCAAATAAGTTAGAAATTGTTGTCAAACACCAAAGAGTCATTGAAACATCATGACAAGTCACACATCAATAAGACAAACAAGCCAACAAAGTCATTAAGTCAAATCTAACAAATTGTCAAAATGGTCAAATCATCAAAATAATCGAATTTCTTATACAGGATGTGTCCTTCCTGGGATCAGACATCGTCATTTAGTCAAACATCATCATTTTCCTTATACAGGTGGTCACATGATCAAAACCAGATTAGATGTCTTATATGATATGTGTCTTTCCTAAAACTAGGCTTCGTCAAACAATCAACCCACCATTTAAACATCAAACAATCAAATTTTGGAGAAACACTCTTATCAACTGTTCATAGTATGGATTGTTTTCTCTTATCTTTTTTTGTTGGCTTTATCCTTAATTCAAGCTAGTAGCCTCCTCAAGGATGTCCTGTGAAGGATTGAGAGGAGCGATAATGTTTCAGGACTCTTTTTATTTGACTGTTGTTTGTGGATTGTCTTGGCAAAAAGACTGGGAAACTTTTCCCTTGGTATGAGCTAGAACATTTCTTTGTCTATGACTGTCTATTTTTCAAATGGGTGACCTTGCACACCTTGTTCTATCTCATATCAAGGTGTTTGTTCTCCATTTGTGTCATTTTAATGCCCAATGATGATTGATGCAAGACCTATTATGTATTTGAAAAAATATTGAAGAATCTCTTATCACATTAACATCCATGTCTTTCACATTTCTTTCGCTCTGTCATTTCTTCTTTTCTACATCTTCACAACCCTTATCAATTTACTACAATCCTTTTTTCCTTCATCTTCTTCTTCTCTCATCCATTTCGAGAGCACACCCATGTTCTTTGAACCCGCCTGTCCTCTCAAGGGGGCATACCACTACTTCCTCATCATCCTTTCTCATCCTACTTTCAATGGGGCACATTTGACTCAAACTTCTTTGACATAATGTGATAAAAAACATTGTATCAAAGAGAGGGAAAATGTAGACAATAAAAATTGTCGTAGGCCCGCGACTCTTAATTTCTTTACAATTATTTCATCTTCATTCTTCATAATTAAATAATTTTAATTATTTAATTGATTCGTTCTTATCTTTGTCCTTCTTCGATTAATTAAATAAATGATATTTAATTATGTTGCTAATTAAACTTACCTTCTTTCTAAAATTAAATAAATGTCAATTTATTTAATTTCTACACCACTTTCCACTATAATTAAATAATTGTTTTAATTATTCAATTATTTTCCAGCCTTTTCCTCTTTTTAATTAAATAAATCTTTATTTATTTAGTTAGATTCCATATCTTGATTTTGAATTAAAAATCATTATTTAATTCAAAATGATGATTCTTTCCATACTAACTATAATTAAATAATTGTTTTAATTATTTAACTAGCTTTTTCCTCTTTTTAGTTAAGTAAATCTTTATTTATTTAATTAGATTTTCATATCTTGATTTTGAGTTAAAAATCATTATTTAATTCAAAATGATGATTTTTCCTCCTCATCACAATCTTCTATAATTAGATTATATGTTTATTATCTAGTTACTCATTGGTCACTTAAATGGAAAAAGATTTGATTTTCTCTTCAACTCAATGCTTTTTATGTATCAATCGTATCTTCTACATCTAATCCTTATTCCTTCTTGTCTCGAATAACTTCCACCATTGATTAAATTATTTTTAATTTAATCTCGACCATTCATGTTTTTTAATTTAACCCTAACCCTATTCCATTACATATCTTTTAATCATGATCATTGATTAATTATCTTTCTATCTCAACATGTCATTTTAAATCGACTTGCTTATAAAAAGGCTCTATCATTTTCATTTCATCATCTTTGGAAACCTTAGAATTTTAGACGTCATAAGAATATTTGATATTTTTCTATTGCTGTATCATAGTTCATAATTCCATACTTGAGTAAAATCAGAGGGAAACTATTATTCTACAAAAAAATGGAGAAGTGAAATGAAGGTTAATCATGGAGTGCATGAAGACTTTTTGGTGAGATTCTTCCTTGGTTTGTGCTTTTGGGTATGTGTAGGATCATGATGGGCCAAAAAGTGGTGATATGTAAGTGATATGATGGCCCATGTGGCTGACAACTTTTATTTTACCGACAATTGATGAAACAAAAAGGGTTTTGAAAGGAGATTCTCATATTTCCAACAATATAAATTATGCTTTACTTTGAAATTAATAAATAATTATTATTCATTTTCTATTTGAATTACGACTAAACTCCTGATTGATAGGCTGATTGAAAAACATCTATAGATTTCAAATGGTATCACATTTTTTGAATCCGAAACATGTGTCACATTCTATGCTTCGCATACTATAGGATTAAAAAAATAAAAATTGAATTTAATGAAGTTTTGACCAAGTTAAGGTGGTCAAACATACAAGTTTTTTATATTTTTTCAAAGTTGTAATAAAAAATTCATAATTAATTATTTACTTGGAAAAAAATTACAAAAAAAATTGCATCGCATCAGGACACGAGTCCTCTACTTATATAAAAAATATTATAAAAAAATATTTTCATTTTATTGTGGTTAGGGTGGTCAGATTAATAGCTACTTCTTATTCTTTTCCTTGAAATTTAAGAACTACTCCATTGAAATTTCAAATTTTCACCAAATAGATTTAAAAAAAATAAAAATAAACCTAGTAGTTTAGAAACTAAATTCAATTTTCTATAGATTCTATTCTTACATATTTTTGAAATAATATAGAGAACTTATTCAGATTTTTACCTCAAGTTGTCTAACTTTGATTTTCTGAATTTTCATCACCACTTAAGGGCCTATTTTTTCCATGATGATCCTACACATACCCTTTTTAATCCTTTGTGCTTTATTGTTAGCTATGGTTAGTTTATGCATGTTGTTTATTTGCTAACTTCTAATTTTATCTGTGCTACACAAAGATGTATGTTGTAATCTACAACAATAACAAACTGAAGCACATAACTCACTTATTCTGAAAACTACACTTACAAATAATGAAAGAAATACTCTAAACTAAAATCGATGAAGAACAATGTCAGTTTTTGTATGAATTTGATCCTAGAGACCATCAATTCCACTACCTTCAAGCCTATTACTCCTTGATTTATCATCCTTTTAGCTCTTCCTTCTACGGTTTCCCAACCTAAGAAGAAAATATCACAACCTGTGAAAATAGCATGCATAGAATAAAAAACAAAGCAAGAAATTGTATTTTATATGTGTTTCATTTTTTAGGAAGCTTATTGGGCACCCAAATCCCATGCCCAAGATGGGAATATTTCATTCATGCACCATTAACTCCCATCATAAGATGCCCCATACAAGCTGCCATGTCTCGGTTGAAGTCTCACAACATAATTTACCAAAAATGCTCCAAAATAAATCCTCCCAATTTCCAACACCCCATTTGGACCCATAATAGTAAAATTAAAATAAATATTAATTTGTTACCTAAATATGATATTATAAATTTATCTTCAAAATCCAATTTACTCTATTTATCCATAGGTCCCGATTGACAATTTTGCAAAATAGGTTTAATAAAAATAGTAAATGCTATTTTTAGAAAATGGGACATTGCAAAAAAATAGGAACCTTGAAATCATTGTAAACAAGAAAAACTTAAAGGGAAATGCGAGGAACTAGAAAATAAAGGTTTTTGCTTCAAATGCAAGGAAAAATGGGGGCCAAGACACATATGTTGAAAGGAAAACAAGGAATTAAATATAAAGGGAATATCTAATGAAGAAGAAAAATAAAATCCAAGCAAGAATATAAGGTACGAAAAAGAAGAAAAAGGAAACCTAGAATCCATTTCTAGAGCCTCCAAGCATCATGTTCTTGAATCAAAAGTATAATAAAACAAAAAAAATTTAATAGATCTTATGGATAGTGGGGAAACCCCAAAATTTATTGAAAAAAATATGGTTATGAAAATGAAATTAGAAACAATTTTTTTTAAGGGATTTAAAGTAGCCTTGGTTGATGGATGCACTTTTGTATGCATTGAAAAATTCCTCAACTAAGCATAACCTTGGGAAACCATCCAATCAAATAATATTTATACATAGTAAATTTAGGGGACACTGATGTAATCTTGGGTGCCCCATGGATACTCTCTTTAGCATGTTTTTACCTAGACCTTCCAAAATTGGAGTTGCACTTTAAACATAAGGGACAAGAATTCCTCTTAAGAGGGTTATCTGATTGATCACCAAGAGTAGTTTCATCCAAGAGGATGGAAAAAAATCTTAGACATGGACAAGGAGAATGAGCTATACAATGCATGATTCTTAACAAGTCTTCCTCCCAAGGGAAAACTATACACATTGATATTCAAGGTATATTAAAGGGGCATAAAGGGGTGTTCAAAGACATCCTACTAGGAATACCACCAAAGAGAGGCTTTGAGCACACCTTTGAATTAGAGAAAGGGGAAAAAGCTATTATTACAACACCTTACCATCACCCATGTTAATATAAAGAGGAAATTAAGAAATCCATAAAGGAGTTATTAGAAATGGGACATATCCAACCTAGTTCTAGTCCTTTTGCCTCCTATGTTCTTCTAGTAAGAAAGAAATATGACACCATGAGAATGTGTATTGACTATAGGGAACTTAATAAAAAACCATCAAAAACTGATATCCCATCCCTAGGGTTGATGAACTAATTGATGAACTTCATGGGGAAGTATATTTTTCAAAAAATGATCTATGTTCAGGGTACCATCAAATAAGAGTAAGAGCAGAAGATGTCCAAGGACAAATTTTAGATGCCACTATGGACACTTTTAATTTCCTATCCTACCTTTTGGACTAACCAATGCCCCTACTACATTCCAATCATGTATGAATTACATTTTTAGAAAGAAACTAAGGAAATTTCTGTAATATTTCTTTGATAATATTTTTATATATACTAGAACTTGGGAGGAACACTTAAGACATACAAAAAGTACTGGGAATAAGTGAACAACAATCCTTATTGGTCAAACTATCCAAGTATGAATTTAGGATGGAAGAAATTTTCTACTTAGGAAACAAAATGAGTGCTCAAGGTGTAAGCATTCATAAAGAGAAGATTGAAGACATAAAGAGTTTTCCAAAACAAAGAGCCTTAAAATATCTAAGAGGATTCCTGGGACCTGTTGATGGTGTTTTTATGCATTTCACAACACAGGTAATGCGTAGCTGCATTACCTCTCTTGAAAGACAATCCTCCACAATTGAGGAACATTATCCCAAGGTCTCTCGGATGTCAGGTCTTGACAGTGCTTGGAATATTTCAGTTGTTTTTGTGATTTATTGGAATCACAAGGTGGACTTATGGATGAGGTACAAAGTAGGGGAGTTGGATCTGCAAATGGAGTTCTTAAGATGGGAGAGTTGTTGAGCATTTACTGTAGGTTCAAACAGTAGTCTAGAACTCCATTTCAACATCAGATTTAACTTTACAATGTGCAATGAACTTTGCCTAAGGTTACTTATTAAAAAAAAGGAAAAGGGGTAGGGAAGAGAAAAGTTTCCTGGATCTGAAACTACCAATGAACAGTGATCATGGAGGATGCTATAGTAGACAAATTCCCTATACTGGGTTTTGCTTGGCCAAGAGGATCCTACAGTTACACAAAACCAGTGCAATCTTCTAAGGACTGCAGATTTTCAGTTTGCATACACACATCATGAACATGCAAGTGAACTAACTTGCAGCAATCAAATATGGAAGCCCAGGCTAACTTTGCACAACAGCTTATCATCAACAAGTGCCAAAAGTATGGACTGGAAATTCATCAAATACTGTAACAACAATCACCATTACCACTTCCATTCAAGAAAACTAAAACTAAAACTAGCTTGGAAGGTAGAACCATGCACACATAATGAGAAAAATCAAAAATAACACCCATAGATCATGCAATGCTACTTTCTATTACTCCAGAATGTTTTTACAATAGCTCTCCAACACTTACAAATGAGGGGAAGACCCCTATTTATAGTTTTCCAAAGCCTGAATGAATGGCCAGGATTGAGTAACATTGTGTGGCCCAGATTCAATTTACATTAGGGCTTCACCTACCCCACAATATTTAGCAATTTAAAATACATCTTTGTCTTTTTCCTATTTTGTCCTGTAGTGGTCACTCACTGTAGCAATTTTGTCTCCTTGTTGATTTCCCTTTTACTATAGTTGAAATTGCTTGAAAGTTGCCTTCTTCCCAATGGACTTCTAGCATTCTTCATTGCATCAAATGGTTTTTGTCGATGGACCCATGGTAGGTTTCTTGAAAATCAGAAATGAGAGGCCGAAATGTTGTTCTGGAAATGTTGTTTTGAAACGGCCGATGCAGCACGAAACTCCAGATGGTATTTCTCACATGTAAATTTGGAATTTGAAAAGTTAGGTGAGGATAAGACCCCATTTTAGCATCTGGGTCAAAGTCCATTTCTGATTTGGAGGTGTGCTTGTATGTTCCGGAAACATGAGGCCGGAATGCCGTTGTAGGAATGCTGTTTTGAAACGCCCGTGAGAGCACAGAACTCCAGATGGTACTTCCCGCATGCAAATTTCGAATTTGAAAAGCCAAGTGACGATAAGACCCCATTTTAGCATCTGGGTGGAAGTCCATTTCTAATTTGGAGGTGTGCTTGTACATTCCGAAAACATGAGGTTGGAATGTCGCTGAAGGAGAATGCTGTTTTGAAATGGCCGCGAGAGCACGAAACTTCAGATGGTACTTCCCGCATGCAAATTTGGAATTTGAAAAGCCAAGGGAGGATAAGACCCCATTTTAGCATCTGGGTTGAAGTCTGTTTTTGATTTGGAGGTGCGCTAGTATGTTTCGGAAACATGAGGCCAGAATGCTGTTGTAGGAATGCTGTTTTGAAATGGCCGCGAGAGCACGAAACTCTGGATAGTACTTCCCGGATGCAAATTTGTAATTCAAAAAGCCAAGGGAGGATAAAACCTCATTTTAGCATCTGGGTTGAAGTTCATTTTTGAATTTGAGGTGCGCTGGTACAATCCGGAAACATGAGCCCGGAATGCCGTTGTAGGATGCTGTTTTGAAACGGTCGCGAGAGCACATAACTCTAGATGGTACTTCCTAAATGTAAATTTGGAATTTGAAAAGCTAGGGGAGGATAAGACCCCATTTTAGCATCTGGGTCGAAGTCTGTTTTTGATTTAGACATGCGCTGGTACGTTTCGAAAAGATAAGGCAGGAATGCCGTTGTAGGAATGCTATTTTGAAATGGCCGCGAGAGCACGGAACTCTAGATGGTACTTCTCGGATGCAAATTTGTAATTTGAAAAGCCAGGGGATGATAAGACCCCATTTTAGCATCTGGGTCGAAGTCCATTTTTGATTTTGAGGTGCGCTGGTACAATCCGAAAATATGAGCCCGGAATGCCGTTGTAGGATGCTGTTTTGAAACGGTCGCGAGAGCACGAAACTTCGGATGGTACTCCTGAATGTAAATTTGGAATTTGAAAAGCTAGGGGAGGATAAGACCCCATTTTAGCATCTGGGTCGAAGTCCGTTTTTGATTTAGAGATGCGCTGGTATGTTCCGGAAACATAAGGCCGGAATGCAACTGTAGGAATGTTATTTTGAAACGACCGCGAGAGCATGGAACTCTGGATGGTACTTCCCGGATGCAAATCTGGAATTTGAAAAGCCAAGGGAGGATAAGACCCCATTTTAGCATCTGGGTTGAAGTCCGTTTTTGATTTTGGGGTGCGCTGGTACAATCCGCAAACATGAGCCCGGAATGCCATTGTAGGATGCTGTTTTGAAACGGTTGTGAGAGCACGGAACTCCGGATGGTACTTCCCGAATGTAAATTTGGAATTTGAAAAGCTAGGGGATGATAAGACCCCATTTTAGCATCTGGGTCGAAGTCCCTTTTTGATTTAGAGATTGGCTGGTATGTTCCGGAAACATGAGGCCAGAATGCAACTATAGGATTGCTGTTTTGAAACGGCCGACAGAGCACAGAACTCCGGATGGTACTTCCTGGATGCAAATTTGGAATTTGAAAAGCCACAAGAGGATAAGGCCCCATTTTAGCATCTGGGTCAAAGTTCATTTTTGATTTTGAGGTGTGCTAGTACATTCTGGAAACATGAGCCCAAAATGCAGCTGTAGGAATACTATTTTGAAACGGTCGCGAGTGCACATAATTCCGGATGGTACTTCCCGCATGCAAATTTGGAATTTGAAAAGTCAGGTGAGGATAAGACACCATTTTAGCATCTGGGTCGAAGTCTGTTTCTGATTTAGAGGTGCATTGGTACGTTCCAAAAACATGAGCCCGAAATGCCGCTGTAGGAATGTTGTTTTGAAACGACTAATAGAGCATGCAACTCCGAATGGTACTTCCCGCATGCAAATTTGGAATTTGAAAAACCAAGGGAGGATAAGACCCCATTTTAGCATCTGGGTCGAAGTCCGTTTTTGATTTCGAGATGCGCTAGTACGTTCCAGAAACATGAGCTCAGAATGTCGTTGTAGGAATGTTGTTTTGAAATGGCCGCGAGAGCACAGAACTCTAGATGGTACTTCTTGACTAAAAATTTGGAATTTGAAAAGCCAAGGGAGGATAGGGCCCCATTTTAGCATCTGGGTCGAAGTTCGTTTTTGATTTTGAGGTGCGCTAGTACGTTCCAAAAACAGGGGCCCGGAATGCTGTTTTGAAATGGCCACGAGAGCACGGAACTTCGGATGGTACTTCCTGCATGCAAATTTGGAATTTGAAAAGCCAAGTGAGGATAAGACCCCATTTTAGCATCTGGGTCGAAGTCCGTTTCTGATTTGGAGGTGCGCTGGTACGTTTCAGAAGCATGAGCCCGGAATGCTATTGTAGGAATGTTGTTTTGAAACGACCGACAAAGCACAGAACTCTAGATGGTACTTCCCATATGAAAATTTGGAATGTGAAAAGCCAAGGGAGGATAAGACCCCATTTTAGCATTTGGGTTGAAGTCCGTTTTTGATTTAGAAATGCACTGGTATGTTCCGGAAACATGAGGCCGAATGCTGCTGTAGAAATGCTGTTTTGAAATGGCCGCGAGAGCACGGAACTCCGGATGGTACTTTGTTGATGAAAATTTGGAATTTCAAAAGCTAGGGGAGGATAAGGCCCCATTTTAGCATCTAGGTCAAAGTCCATTTCTGATTTGGAGGTGCGTTGGTACATTCCGAAAAGATGAGCCCAGAATGCTGCTGTAGGAATGTTGTTTTGAAATGGCCGACAGAGCACGAAACTCCAGATGGTATTTCCCACATGCAAATTTGGAATTTGAAAAACAAGGGGAGGATAAGACCCCATTTTAGCATCTGGGTTGAAGTCCGTTTTTGATTTTGAGATGCGCTAGTATGTTCTGGAAACATGAGCCCGGAATGCCATTGTAGGAATGTTGTTTCAAAAGCACCACGAGAGCACGGAACTCCGAATGGTACTTCTCAGATGAAAATTTGGAATTTGAAATGCTAGGGGAGGATAAGACCCCATTCTAGCATCTGGGTCGAAGTGCGTTTTTGATTTTGAGATGCGCTAGTACGTTTTGGAAACACAAGGTTGGAATGCTGCTGCAGGAAAGCCATTGTAGGAAAGCCGTTGCAGGGAAGCCGTTGTAGGGAAGCTATTGCGAGGAAGCCACTGCAGGGAAGCCGCTGCAGGGACATAGTTTTGGAATTTTCAAAACTTAATGAAACCTTGTCAGTTCACTTAGGCGCTACAAAAACATCCAAAATCCATAGGAAATCTATCCCCAAAGTCAAAGAATGAAGGAAAAAATTGAATCGATCGAGCGGGGGTGTGGGCGAAGCCTGAAAAACCCAAGACTTAGCCATTTTTTATATTTTAGGGGCAGAATATGGTCAACCAAAAAATGAGACTTTGAAGGGCATGCAAAATGAGCTAAGAGTGAAAAAAGAGGGTCCCTGCCAATGGTGGGGTGTGTGTGCAAAATATGCACAACAGGACCTTCTAGCTACTACTGAAGATTCCTCAAGGATTTCTCAAAGTTGATAGCCCCATTGAGTGACTTAACGAAGAAGGGTGCATTAAATTGGAATGAAAAGGCACAATAAGCTTTTGTAAAACTTAAAGAAGTACTAAGCTCCTATCCCATTCTAGAAATCCCAAAATTTGCATTACGATTTGATTTAGAATGTGATGATTTTAGCGAAGGAATTGCAGATTTATTGATGCAAAACAAACATCCTATCACTTTTAAAAGTAGAAAAATAAAGGAAACCAAGGAAAGATATTTCATTTATGAGAAGGAGATGCTAGCAATCATGCATGCCTTAGCCAAATTTAGGCCTCAATACCTAGTTTGTGGGAGATTAATTATAAGAACTGATCATAATAGTCTAATATTCTTCTGTAACCAAGAGGATATAAATCATAGACAAAAAAATGGGTGAGTAAAATATAAGCCTATGATTTTTTATATCAAAAACATGAAGGGAAAAAATAACGTTGTAGCAGTTTTTCTATCATGAAGACCCCATCTATGCTCTATCACAAACATCTCCATAGATTGGAAGAATTCCACCATTGCTAAAAAAGGTAAAGATCCACAAGCCAGTGACATCATAGTAGGGAATATACCAAATGAATAATATTAGGTGGTGGATGAACTTATCCTATACAAAAATATTGTATTCCTTGTACCAAGCTACAAGATGAAGGAATAGATAATTATAGAATACTATGAAAGTCCTCTAGTAGGCCACCAAGGGTACTAGAAGGTCCCTATAAGCAAGTAAGGGAATAATAATCTTGGAAGGGTCTCAAGAAATATGTCCTTAAACATATTCAAGAATGCATGAATTGTCAAAGAAACAAATAAAAACAAACCCATCCATTAGGTCTTCTATAACCACTACTACGTCCTAATAAAAATGGGAGAGTGTCTCTATGGATTTATAAATGGACATCCAAAAGTATAGGTGAAATATTGCATATACATGATGGTAGATCACCTCACCAAATATGCACATTTCATTACAATATCCACCAATTATAGGGATCCTCAAGTAGTCAATGTCTTTTACAAGGAAATATTTAGATTACATGGCCTGCGAAGAAACATCGTCAGTGATAGAAACAAATGATTCCTTATCCTATTTTGGAAAGAAATCTTCCAGCTAGTAGGGACAAAACTCACACCAAGCACAAGCTCCTATACCAAAACTGATGGACAAATGAAAATTGTAAGAAAATGGATAGAATAATATTTAAGGAACTATGCCATAGGTCAAAAAAATGCATGGATCAAGTGGTTGCACCTTGGAAAATATTGTCACAACACTAGAAATCACATTTCAGTAGGAATGAGTCCCTTCAAGGCCTTGTATGGATACGAGGAAACCTCATTTGGTAGTTTTATCCTCCAAGGAAACCGTGTTCCAGGAGCCAAGGACTTTGTGCAACAAAATATGGATATTATGAATACACTCAGAGATAATCTACATCAAGCCCAAAATCAACAAAAGATTTATGTTGACAAAAGTACAACTGAAAGAATATTTGATGTTGGGGATTTGGTTTTTTTAAGACTAGAACCCTATAAGCAATCATCAATCAAGGAAAGTGGAGATGAAAAGCTTAAACCTAGATTTTGTTGGTTTGTTTTTTAACTGAAACTAAGTTGATCTTCTAATCTACCTATGGAATTTCCAATTCCAATCAAGGGTAGCTCAAAGGACCTAGACCAACTGACGGGGATTTTAAGGACCTCCTACACTTTGGGCTCTGCAAGACCTGAGAGGGTGATCCCTTAATGTGTTTATAACCTTTGCACCATAATTATTAACAACATTAACCATAACAGATAATCTCACTCAATAGCTCAACAAAATGGGATAATACTGAATGGAATTGGTTGTTCATCAATAATTATCAACCATTTGGAGTGTGAGATAATTATAACAACACTTCAACATAAAAGATATTAATTAATTTTCAATTTGTAGCAAGCTTCGAGTGAACAAAAACAAATACTAAATCACAAAGAATAGATGCAACTTAGATTAGTCCCTTATTTCCATTGGAGGAGTCAAATTCACAAATACATAAGGGTTTATAACAAATTCAACTCATAGCATATAAAATATTTGATAATATTGCCTTACAATTTCACCAATATATAACCCTAACTCAATACTACTTATCAGATCCTTGAACATAACATATCAAAGTACAATCACATTTAAGCATTTCAATTAATTCCTTGAATCAAAGCTAAAATAAGAATTGCACACACCACAACAGTGAGATGAACAAAATAACCCTTGACCACTCTATTCAAAATTCAAATACGCTTGTACACAGGAGAGACATGAGCTTGAATTTATCAATCTGATTCAAATCCTAGTACTGTTATACAACATTATATATCCATGAATTCAAAACCTACAAAAAAATGACCTAGAACCTAATTTGCATTTCCTCTATGACTACCAGATTTTACAATTTCTTTGCAACTTCACCTAGACTCAACTGAATATTTCTAACTTGCTCCCCTTTACAATGAGAGAAGAAGAGAAGAAAATAGAAGAATGGAAGCAACCCTAGAAGAAGATCAAAAATGACATCTGGCAGCTCCATTCCCTTTGATTTGCAACAAGCAAACCCTCTCTCATCTTTCTTCAACAAATTTACTCCACCTCTTGAATTTGCCTTTGCACCAAGTCATTGAGCAACAAAAAAAGATGCCACTCTGAAGGAATTCACTCATTCACTCTGCAGTTGAAAAAATTATTTCCTCTGAAAATTCTTTCTCTACCCTTTTGTTTCTATAGATGCTCTTTAGTTTAAATATTCACTTTACCACAGTGAATATTTAATTCACCTTTCATCAGATATTAAAAAAAATGCCAATTTAAAATAAAAGCCTCGAGCAACACGTCATATTCAATACTTTATCTTTTAAAAATTATTTTTTGGGTCTACCACCATGGAGATTTCTTGGGAAACATTTTAATTTTAAAATGTTTTGCTTCAAAAATGAAATCCCTTAAAAAATATACCATCAAACCCCATTTAGTTTCCCAGACCCACATCTTCCACATGGCAACTTCTCACAATTTCATGGGAATTAACTGGCGAGCACCTTGAGATGATGATTTGGTGGGGGATGGTGAGGATGAGGTTGCATTTCCATCTCGTCTCTCCACTGTTAATCTTCATTCCTCTTATTTCCTGCCCTAATCCTCCCTTGGAGTTTTTAGTATTCTGCAAATTCTCGACACTCACGACAGCCTACATTTGCTTTTTCTCTCACGATAAACCTATTTTGTGTGCCCTACTATCACATTTGCTTTCAAACACAAAAAAATGGAAAATGGTGTTCAATATCAGATGCATCTGATTGAAGATTCTAAAGTGTTTTTACTAGATCATTTTGGGCACATTCAACAACTATGGTGCTCCATTCTGTCATTTGTTTTAAGGGAGTTTTTCCCAAAACAAGCCACGGACTTTGCTTATGCCCATGTGGCTTCATAATCATTCTCCATACCTTGAAGTCTTTGATGCCCTTTCATCAAATCGATCTTCGATATTGGCCTTCATGGTGTCATTTTTGCAACTTCACACAATGCGGTGCCCTTCATCTTTTCTCTTTCCTTAGAGCCTCCTATGTAAGCCTTGAACTAAAACCATTAAAACATTATACACCATGTGCATCACTATCATAACCATGTCCTCTATTTTCAATTATATGTCACCAAGCATTCATAATTTTTATTTGATGAATTTTCATCCACCCTTTGAATTCATCCCCATTTGTATTTAAATTTTTTTAATATATTTCCCTTCCTTTAGCATGCACTTCCATTCTATCATTTGCTCGGAATATTTTTTAAGGACTTAGCTTTGTCTATGCTTCCAATTCTTTGAATATAGTTCCACACCCTAGAATGCAGCTAAAGCCCTTATAGATTATGAGTGTGTTTCTTCACACACACACTAATTTGGAGTTATCATCAGTGAAATTTGTTCCATTAAGAGAAAATGCAACGAAGGTTGAATGTTATCCCCATGAATTGAATCACTACAATGATTGCAATGTCTCAAGATACCCTTGTTCACCTTTTTCCATGGCAAACACAGTCACCACTATTCTTCATTGCATCAATATGAAAACTTGAAACATGTCCACTTCCAACTAAATAATTGATTTTATCTTCCTTTTCACCAATTCCCTTGTTATCATAGAAAACACTTCAACTCTATAACAATGCAGAGCAGGTTGGGTCCCTCGTGGGCCCGACTAAAAAAAAAATCATTTTCAAGAAACTTTTACCCTTGAATTGACTTTAGGGAAGCTTCTTAATGTTTCTGCAATGAAAAAATGAAATGGGTTTTCATTAAAACTCGCTTTCTAAGATGTTTCGAAAATATGCAAAACTAGCCAAGTAAGCTCTTGAATCAGCTTTGAAAACTAGGCAAACAACATCCAAGAGACATAAAAACTTTCAGGCATGTAGACGTTGGTCCATAGAATGCAATGCAACAAATGACTCAAAGAAATAGAACACGAGGTGAAAGATATTAATCGAAAAAGTTGCCTATTCAAACTTTTCTGAAACAGTGGTTGTTCTGAACCAGTTAAAACTCATCCAATTGCCATTTTGAAAAAAATAGCAGATCAACTCTTGAGAGGCTTCCACTGGACACAATAGATCATTTAGGTACACTAAACATGTGTGCAAGAGGGATCTACTTGAATCATCTCCCATCAAAAGGTATTAGGTGTCAAATTTGACCACCATAAAAGATTTCAGGAAATGTAGATGGAAAACTAAAGAAATTGCATCTGGTTTCGATTTGTTAAAAAAAACAAATCAGCTTATGAGACTCTGAAAACTGACATACAAGCTCATTTAGGTGGGGATAAATAAGAACAATAATCATTTTAACATTATAGTCAATTGGTTGCAAAATGCAAGCTCAAACGGGAGGCTACTTTGCAAAACTGAACGTTTGCAAACAACAAAAATGTGACAAAACCCTCCAGCTTCACTTTTTAAAACCCTGAGAAAACTCATCATGGGAAGTTGGAAATTGACATGCCTACTGACATATGTCAATTGAATACATATTCTAAGGGGTTTTTCATGAACATTAATGTGCTTCAAATTATGACCCTCCAAAGTGGGTTATGTAAGCAAATTTCACAAGTGCAAAGGCAAATTTTTTGAAATGGGCACTTCAAATTTGCAAAACTTGAGAGTGCCATTAGTGGCTCTGACTGGGGATGTATGCCCCCTATGGGTATAGGAAGAATCCAAATCTCTAGGGAGTAGACCAAATTCTGAGTCCATCAGGTGTAATCAAACAACTCTTTTATTCAACCTCATTTTTAACTTCATCTAGTGACTCCGAGCCACCAAATAAAAAATGGGAATCAACATTTACCTCTGTCAAACACAATTATGTAGAAAGAGTTGATCCCCCTCAATCTATGCTTGCCTCTATCATACCACAATAAAATAGGTGACCTTCTTCTTACAAGCAGAAAAATGTGGTGACCACTAAATTTTTCCTGATTACAAACACTGCCACTGAAATTTCTCACAACTTTTCTAAGCATACCACTGCCAGTATAATCTCTATTATTCTTCATTGTATAATCAGTCATAAACTACAAGCTTTCATCATCACATGACACATATGTGTTATATTCATCATATGAACTATGTTCATATTGGAAATAACATTTCTTGTTATTCATCTCATTGTAATGCTCCATAAAAATACCTCCCAGCTGAACTGGAAACTGAAAATGTTCAAACTCCTCTAGGTAGCTGGCATCATGATATTCAACCTTACCTGCAACACCTATTTCAAATGTAAAATAGTCATAGGAAATTCCCTCGAGGAGTTCATTAATGTGTTCCTTTTCTTGCTCAAGACTACATTCCAACCACGTGTGAAATGTATCATTGGAACTCTCAACAAAGAGTGGATTATCTCTGCACCAATAAGTGTCATCATTTCTCATCTCTAGTGAAGATGGGAGCTCATCAAATAATGGATTTTATATTATATTTAATTTTGACATAAGAGTTTTAGCCTCCTCAGCATGAAGGTCCAAATCCTTGAATTCATTATTGCACTCAAAATCACCATAATCACTAGAACAGCAGATAGACACATTTTTTACTTCATTCCCATTGTCAGATTTTTCAGTACACACATCTAAAATTTCTGCCATGTCCACATAATCTAAGATATTATGGTCAGAAAGCTCTTCGAGCTCCATAGAAATATTACCCAAAAATGGTGGCATCCTATTACTCACATTTTCATCATAATACATAATTTGATCACCTGAGAATGAAATAATGTACTCCACATATTGCATGCTAATGTTATCCTCATCTGATATTAAAATTTCCAAGTCTACTTCATTCAAGCTAGTATCACCAACATACTGACAATCAACATGATCAACCTTATGAGTTGAATGTGTAACTAAACTTTCAAAGTTTTCTTCACAAAAGCAATCATGGGTAGCAAAGACAGAAACAGGTTCATCAACATCTTCATCACTTCCAGCATTACTATGTTCATTATCAGAAATTTGAACACACATATGGGCATGTGCAGGATCATCAAGGAAAAAACAGGCCCTTAAGTGGCAATAAAATTCAAAAAAATCAGAGTTAGGCAACTTGACGTAAAAATTTGAATAAGTTAACTATATTATTTCAAAAATATGTAAAAATGGAATCTGTTGCAAATTGAATTTAGTTTCTAAAATACTAGGTTAAATTTTATTTAAAATAAATCTTTTTGGTGAAAATTTGAAATTTCAATGTAGTAGTACTTAAATTTCAGGGTAAAAATAAAAAGTAGGTGTTTGTCTGACCACCCTAACCACAATAAAATGATAATATTTTTTTATAATATTATAGATATAAGTAGAAGACTCATGTCCCAATGTGATGCATACTTTTTTGTAATTTTTTTCCAAGTAAATAATTAATTATGTTCTTTTTAATTACAACTTTTAAAAAATATAAAAACTCGTACATATGACGACCTTAACTCGGCCAAAAATTCATGAAATTCAATTCTTTTTTTTTTAATCCTATAGTATGTGAAGCATACAATGTGATGCATGTTTTAGATTCAAAAAATGTCATACCGTTTGAAAGCTATAAATGTTTTTCAGTCAGTCTATCAATCAGGACTTTAGTCGTAATTCAAATAGAAAATGAATAATAATTATTTATTAAATTCAAAGTAAAGCATAATTTATATTGGTGGAAAGCTAAGAATATCCTTGAAAAACCCTTTTCGTTTCATGAATTTTAGGTGAAAAAAAAGTCATCAGCCACATGGGTCATCATATCACTTACATATCACCACTTTTTGGGCCATCTTGATCCTGCACATACCCATATGTTTGTGTTCAAATCCTTCATTACTAACAGAATCAACATGCTCTATTGATGTCAAACCCAAACTACATTCTAAGTTTGCATCAAATGCAATTAGGTCATTCACTTGTGGACAAGTGATTTTGTGAGAATTCATGTCTTCACATTCTTGAGGCGAAGAAAGTGCCTCTAGATCATCCTTATAGGAGCATTGATAATCAGCAAAAGAACAATCAATTTGGCTTTCATCAACATTTTTATCACATGAAGACTTATCATTGCATAATCCATACTCATATTCCTCAGAGTAAGTGCTTGAACTTCTATCTTCAATGTATTGATCACTAATTTGTGAGGAGATACCATCAACACTAGCCTTATTTTCATTAACCAAAACCTCACATCGAATTATGTCTTGCATCTCTTTCATTTCTTCATCACACAATATATTGCTAGAAAATTTTTCATGCATATCTATTTTCTCATCATACCATGTATCTTCATCTTTATTTCTATTGCAAGGATCTACACATGTGCTGATTGTAAGTTGATTACAATTAATTTCCTCATCCATACAATATGAATCTTTATTTTTTGATGTACACCTTTCAACATGGAATTCATTAAGATTCGCACATGATGGAGAGATCAGAGCAACAACATTAACCTTATTTTGACAACCACTTCTATTATCTAGTCCATGAGTTCTATTTTCTTGAGACGTGTTAGGATGATCAACACTCACAACCCTTTTTCCTTTCATCATTGAATACCTCAAATTGTTCTCAATATCAAAAGCCATTTGATATGGTTGGTGTAGGGTTGCGAGCTCTTTATCTCTTAATAGATAACTCATTTTCTTGTAAAATGCTCCCATGCACATGACCAAACATTCAACATCATTTGGTCTTATGTCTTAACAAATATCTCTTATGATTTTTGAAAACCTGAGATTAAAATATGGGACTAACTCGAGTAAAAGTAAGAAGTTGGGTCCACGAAGAGGGGAAGTTTCAACCAAAAAAATGTCCAACTTTGGCAATATGGCTGATGGATTTTTTTTTTTAAACCCATTAAAGAACATGATCTCTAGTTTCCAAATATATAATTTTTATTAATATTTGATTATATTTGTTATTTATTAATCAATTTCTAAAAAAACTAGCCCATAAACATGAAATATCAGGTTCTTTTTATTTTTTAAAAACCTTTTTTTTTGGTTAAGTTTCTTGTAAAAAAATTATATGGCATCAATCTTCAAACAATTCTCTACACAATGAAAAAAAAATTCAAAAATGTTTAGTGTAAGTCCAATTATGTTGTTCGTACACGTTGATTTTTAAAAATAGCAAATAAGGCCAATAAAAATTCAATTAAAAAAACAATATTAAAAAAATATTAAAAAAAAATCCCTTATCAATCTTCATGTTGTTAGCTCTCATTCTACAAAAGGAATTAGAAAAATACTTTTATTTGGGTCAAAAAGTGGTGTTCGTACACATGCATGGTATGGTAAAAAAATAGGGACATTTAAAAAGTGGTTTTTATACATCCCTATCAAAATTTAATTTCTGTCATCTCGGTATTTGAATAAATTACATATTTTGGAAACTAGATTCAAAATGATCAATTTCATATTACTATATTTTTTAAAGATTCATTGTGTAAGTGCCTCAAATGTCTAGTCCAAGTGTGACAAATTCTGAAAAATAGAAAAAACACTTCCACTTTTTGAGCTTTTTGTGGACCCAACTTCTTGCATCATCCCACTCATCTTTTCCTTTCTCCATGTTCATGAACCTTTTCCTTATCAAAATAGGGTTAATCCTCTCTCCAAACTGCTCCATGAACACTACCTTAAACTCTTCCCATGAATGAATGGAAGGAGCTAGTAAATAAGAGAACCAATCCTGTGCATCTCCTCTTAGAGACTGAAAAAATAGTCTCATGATCACATCTTCGTAGTCAATCTCATAATCATGCATCAAATTATTGAATTCCTGGAGATTCTTATTTGCTAATTCAGACTTATCACCCATGAACCTTGGTAACTTATTTCTGACTTTAGCTGGAATGTCATTTGGGTAACCACTAATGCCCCTGAAATTGATAGCTTTGTACCTTCCAGTACTGAAACTTCTTTGACAATCTGGTTGGGACTGATCACAAACCATGGTTGCACCTAAAACCATACTCAGATGCATATATTGAAGTATTTTGACATGCCTTTTTCACAATTCAAATATCATCTCTAAAATTGATCATTCATTGCCCTATTTCTAGTTTTCATCATGATCTCAGGGTGCCATAATACACAATGCATAATTCAAAGGCATCTACACCTAAGATCTATTTAGTGGGAAAAATTAAAAACAAACATACTTCTCCAACATAATACATAGGCTGCAATTTATAGTTCAAAAGTATGTAAACTTAATTCTACTATCATTTTCCTTTTTTAGTGCTAATCACTCAAAAGGGAAACAAAGTTTCTTCCAAAATGTTCAAATATGGTTTTCATGCAAGAGGTTCTTGAAAACCAAGAGTGAAAAATACTTGGGATTGTTGCAGCCGCTTCAAATTATTCTTATGATTGGAAATATTTGTAGATCGGGAACCATATTCACCTCTTCATTAGGTTCTATGGTAGAGTCGCCACCTCTTTGTAGAGGAAAAAAATTTGGTCAAAAATCAGCATAAGCATTGCAACACCTCCTTATCCAACAATATGACATCATATGGATTCCTTCCTGAAACTTGTCAGGGTACTTCATCACAAGAGCTCAAATCTACTTCATCTCTACTGCAAATCCTTCGGTTCTTTCTCATTTCTTCTCAAATAGTGCACATTGGTGTAGAGATCTTGGAGTCGCCACTCACAATTTGTAAGGTATTATGAAATAATAATGAAATATGGACAAATCTAGACATAACGTACATTGAAATATGAATTACAACAGATTCTTTGGCAACATTTATGAGAGTTCAATACTTGACAATGAGATTGAACCTCTCATAACAAGCTCATGACTCTATAAGGCAAAATGATCTTCAACAATGTCCCCAGCGGAGTCGCCATTTTCTTGGTTTGTTTTTTAACTGAAACTAGGTTGATCTTCTAATCTACATATGGAATTGCCAATTCCAATCAAGGGCAGCTCAAAGGACCTATACCAACTGACGAGGATTTTAAGGGCCTCCTACACTTTGGGCTCTGCAAGACCCGGGAGGGTGATCCCTTAATGTGTTTATAACCTCTGCACCATATTTATAAACAAGATTAACCATAATAGATAATCTCACTCAATAGCTCAACAGAACAGGATAATACTAAATGGAATTGGTTGTTCATCAATAATTATCAACCATTTGGAGTGTGAGATAATTATAACAACACTTCAAAGTAAAAGATATTCATTAATTTTCAATTTGTAGCAAGCTCTGGGTGAACACAAAAAAATAATGAATCAAAAAGAATAGATGCAACTTAGATCAGTGCCTTCTTTCCATTGGAGGAGTCAAATTCACAAATACCTAAGGGTTTATAATAGATTCAACTCATATCATATAAGTTCTTTGATAATAATGCCTTACAATATCACCAATATGTAACCCTAACTCAATACTACTTATCAGATCCTTGTACATAACATATCAACCTACAATCTCATTTAAGCATTTTAATTAATTCCTTGAATCAAAGCTAAAATAAGAATTGCACACACCACAATAGTGAGATGAACAGAATAACCCTTGATCACTCTATTCAAAATTCAGATATGCTTGTACACAAGAGAGACATGAGCTTGAATTTATCAATTTGATTCAAATGCTAGTACTGTTATACAACATTATATCTCCATGAATTCAAAACCTACAAAAAAATGACCTAGAACCTAATTTACATTTCCTCTATGACTACCAAATTTTACAGTTTCTTTGCAACTTCACCTAGACTCGACTAAAGATTTCTAACTTGCTCCCCTTTACAATGAGAGAAGAAGAGAAGAAAATAGAAGAATGGAAGCAACCCTAGAAGAAGATCAAAAATGACATCTGGCAGCTCCATACCCATTGATTTGCAACAAGCAAAGCCTCTCTCATCTTTCTTCAATAAATCTATTCCACCTCTCGAATCTGCCTTTGCACCCAATTGGTGAGCAACAAAAAAAGATGCCCCTCTGAAGGAATTCACTCATTCACTCTACAGTTGAAAAAATTATTTCCTCTGAAAATTCTTTCTCTGCCCTTTTGTTTCTGTAGATACACTTTAGTTTAAATATTCACTTTACCACAATGAATATTTAATTCACCTTTCATCAAATATTAAAAACAATGCCAATTTAAAATAAAAGCCCCGAGCAACACCTCATATTCAATATTCTATCTTTTAAAAATGATTTTTTGGGCATACCACCATGGAGCTTTCACGGGCAACATTTTAATTTTAAAATATTTTTCTTAAAAAATGAAATCCCTTAAAAAATATACCAAAAAACCCCATTTAGTTTCCTGAGCCCACATCTGCCACATGGCAACTTCTTGCCATTGCACAGGAATTAACCGACAAGCACCTTGAGATCATGATTTGGCGAGGGATGGTAAGGATGAGGCTGCATTTCCATCTCATTTCTCCACCATTAATCTTCACTCCTCCTATTTCCTGCCCTAATCCTCCCTTGGCGTGTTCAGTCCTTAGAAAATTCTCAACACTCATGGCAGCCTCATTTGCTTCTGCTCTCACGACAAACCCATTTTGTGTGCCCTGCTATTACATATGCTTTGAAAAACAAAAAATTGGAAAATGGCATTCAATATCAGATGTATTTGATTGGAGTTTCTAAAGTGTTTTTACCAAATCATTTTGGGCGCATTCAACAACTATGGCACTCCATTATGTCATTTGTTTTGATGGATTTTTTCCCAAAACAAGCCACAGGCTTTGCTTATGCTTCCAATTTCTCATTCATGAATGTTCATGCCCCTATTGCTTCAAAATCATTCTCTGTACCTTGAAGTCTTTGAGGCCCTTTCATCAAATCCATCTTTGATATCGGCCTTCATGGTGTCCTTTTTGCAACTTCACACGATGCAGTGCCCTTCATCTTTTATCTTGCCATCGAGCCTCCTGTGTAAGCCTTGACCTGAAACCATTAAAACATTATACACCATGCGCAACACTATCATCACCATGTCCTTTGTTTTCAATTATATGTCACCAAGCATTCATAATTTGCATTTGATGAATTTTCATCCACCCTTTGAATACATCCCCATTTGAATTTAACTATTGTTCTTATATTTCCCTGACTTTAGCATGCACATCCATTCTATCATTTGCTCGGAAGTATTTTTAAGGACTTAACTTTATCTATGCTTCCAATTCTTTGCATATAGTTCCACACCCTACAATGCAGCTAAAGCCCTTTTAGATTATGAGTGTGTTGCTTCACACACACACTAATTTGGAGTTATCAACAATGAAATTTGTTCCATTAAGAGAAAACACAATGAAGGTTGAATGTTATCCCCATGAATTGAATTACTACAATGATTGCAATGTCTCAAGATACCCTTGTTGAACTTTTTCCATGGAAAACACAGTCACCACTATTCTTCATTGCGTCAATATGAACACTTGAAACATGTCCACTTCCAACTGAATAATGGATTTTATCTTCTTTCTCACCAATGCTCTTGTGATAATAGAAAACACTTCAACTCCATAACCATGCAAAGTAGGTCGAGTCCCATGTGGGCCCAGCTAAAAAAAAAATCATTTTCAATCAAATTTTACCCTTGACTTGACTTTAGGGAAGATTCTTAATGTTTCTGGAATGAAAACATGAAATAGGTTTTCATTAAAACTCACTTTCTGAGATGTTTCCAAAATATGCAAAACTAGCCAAGTAAGATCTGGAATCAACTTTCAAAACTGCGTGAAGGACATCTGGGACACATAAAAACTTGCAAGCATGTAGACGTTGGTCCACAGAATGAAATGCAAAAAATGAATCAGAAAAATAGATCACTAGGTGAAAGATATTGATCGACAAAGTTTCCTATTCAGACTTTTCTTAAACCAGATGTTCTGAAGCAGTTGAAACTCATCCAATTGGCATTTTGAAAAAATAGCAAATCAACTCCTGGGAGGCTGCCACTGGACACAGTGGATCATTTAGGTACACTAAACATGTGTGCAAGAGGGATCTACTTGAATTATTTCCCATCAAAATATATTAGGTGTCAAAGTTGACCACCCTAAAAGATTTCAGGAAATGTAGATGCAAAACTGAAGAAATTGCATTTGGTTTCGATTTAAAAAAAAAAACAAATCAGCTTATGAGACTCTGAAAACTCACATATGAGCTCATTTAGGTGGGGAGGAAGCAGACCAATAATCATTTTGACATAACAGTCATCTGGCTACAAAATGCAAGCTCAAACGGGAGGCTACTTTGCAAAACTAAATGTTTGCAAACAACACAAATGTGACAAAACCCTCCAGCTTCACTTTTTAAAACCCTAAAAAAAATCATCGTGGGAAGTTGGAAATTGACATGCCTACTCACATACGTCAATTGAATATGTCTACCAAGGGGTTTTGCATGAAAGTTAATGGGATTCAAATTCTGACCCTCCAAAGTGGATCATTTAAGCAGATTTCACAAGTGCAATTCTGAGAGTGCAAAGGCAAAATTTTTGAATTGGGCACTTCAAATTTGTAAAATTTGAGAGTGCCATTAGATTCTATGGACCATATAAAATGTTGAGAAGAATAGGAGAGATTGCCTACGATTTGGAACTAATAACTAATAGCAGGATTCATAATTTCTTTCATGTCTCTCATCTCAAAAAGCTGCTAGGACAACATGCCACTCCATATTCAAATTTTCCCTCATTGGAAAATGAAGGTAAGTTAATTCCAGAACCTAAGATCATTGTTAATATGCAAGAGAATAAATTAAGATACCTAAGAATCTTGTTAAATGGAATGGGCTTCCAACTAAAGTTCCAACTTGGGAGGGTTCTGAGATTTTTGATCATCCAAATTTTAAATTTCTTTAGGAAAATAAATACTGGGTGGGGAGGACTATCATGCCCTTGATTATGAATTAATTCATGGGTTAGTGCAACATCATGGGGGTCCAAACTAGGCCCTTAAGTGGAAATGAAAATTCGGAAATGTAGAGTTAGGTAAATTGACCTAAAAATTTGAATAAATTATTAACATAATTTGAGAAATATGTAAGAACAAAATTTGTAGAAAATTACACTTAGTTTCTAAGATACTATTTCTTTTTTGGAAAAAAAGTTAATCTATTTGGTGAAATTTTGATATTTCAGTGTAGTAGTACTAAATTTTCAAGAAAAAATAAAAAGCAGGTGTATGTATGACCAACCTAAGTACAAGGAAAAATAAATATATTTATTTGAAACTTTAAATAATTAGAGGAAACATGCTCAGATATGCCACATTTTTTTTGTATTTTTTTCAAATTAAATAATTAGTTATGAATTTTTTATTAAAACTTTTGAAAAATATTAAAACTTGTTCAGTTTGAAATTGATTTTTTCTTTTTTTTTTATCCTATAGTATGAGAAACATGGAATGCGCTACATTTTTCAGATTGAAAAAATGTGAAATCATATAAGAATAATAGATTTTTTTCAATCAACCTATCAATCAGGACTTTAGTTCCAATGTATGTATAAAATCAATAATAATTAACTATTTAATTCCAAATAAAGCATATCTTATATTTTTGGAAAGTTGACAATTTTCTCAATAAGACCTTTTTGTTTCATAAAATTTGGATATAAAACGTTGTCAACCACTTTTTGGTCATATCATCACTTTTTTTACCCCGATGATCAGGACTACTCACCCTCATTATGAGAAGGCAATGATTCCTTAACTCTATGCTTGTAGTTTATGATGAAAAATTAATAAAGAAGTTTATATGCAACAAATAAGAGGCAATAGTTAAATAAGAAAAGGTGGCATCAATAAATTTCTACTAAGGGATGTCTCCATTCATAAGGGAATCTATCCCAAGATGACCACCCCTCTTGGGGATTTACAAGGTATTTAATGTGGAAATCAAACAAGGGGAATAGGGATCGGATTAGAAAATATATATTTGCACATAGATAAACAATTAGATCATATCAAAATTAATTATTTGCACTCAATAGAAAAGGGTATAATTAGCAGTTAGTACAATTTATTTTGAGAATATAGTAGTCTTATATTTTAATAAACATTGTGGTATGTTTTATAATGATTATTTTGTATAATGATATATTTATTTTTGTATAATCTCTATGAATCTAGATATATTTAGTGTTTTTAATTCTCAACAATCAGACGTGAGGAGGAGTGGGGGAAATATTAGTAGGCTGGGAAGATACTAGATCTATTTCTAAGTATGTCACTCCATGTTGGATACTTCTGTGTCTGCAACTTAGGGCCAAGGGAGTGAATGTCCACCCATGGGATTAGAAAGGGGAATCTATGAGCCTCCTATTGTAGATTTCCATACCAATCTCTACATGGGTTCGTTGTTGGGATGGATTCAAGAAGTCTCAATCATAAGAAGGATGGATAAGGCAACATGGATAGGGAAGGAAGATACAATTTTATCCACTAAGTATGCCACCCCATGTTGGATGCTCGCATGTTAGCCACATGGGTCCAAGAGGGATGGTATATCATCTCTTGGGCTTAGTATGGATAGCTTTGGGAATCTTATGATGTTTCTCATCCAAGTCCTATTGGGATTAAAATTCCACTATGCATTATGGATATTGTGTAGTTTTTATAGATTTGAAATAGTTATGTATTTTACATGGTTTAAATTGATAAGACATTTATTATATATGTTTTGATCATATGAATTATATTTCCAACATTATCTAACATGATTACAAGAACTAAACCAAGGTTCATCATGCTTAAAGCATTTAATTGGTAAGTTATAACCCTAACTACATTAAACTTGTGATTTCTGGGGACATTACAATTGGCATTGATTAAGTTCTACTAAGGGATGCCTCCCTTCATTAATGCATTTCTCCATATATGGTCACCCCTCCTTGGGATTTGCAATGTATAAATGTGGAGATCGAACAAGAGGAAGATGGATCAAATCCAAGAAAATATATCCACACATAGGTAAATAATTAGATCAGATCAAAATTAATTATTTGCACTCAATAGACAAGGGAGAAATCAACAATTAATATAACTTCTTCTGAGAATATAACAACTTATTTTTTGATAAATATTGTTGTATGCTTTATAATGATTATTGTGTAAAATAATATATTTATTATTTTATAATATTAATGAATTTGGATATATTTAGTGTTTTTAATTCTCAACAACAACCATGAGGAGGAGTGGGGGAAATATCAATAGAGTTAGCAGATACTAGATCTCTTTCTAAGTACACTACTCCATGTTGGATTCCTACGTGTTTGCTACTTGGGGCCAAGGGGGTTAGTGTCTTCCTTTGGGCTTAGAAAGGGGAATCTATGGGCCTCCTATTTTAGGTTCCCCCTCAAATCTCTAGATGGGTTGGTTGTTGGGATCGATTCAGGGAGTCTCAATCATAAGACGGTTGGTATATCCACTAAGTACGCCACCCTATGTTGGATGCCCACATGTTTTCCACTTGGGGCCAAGAGGGATGATATATCCACTCTTGGGATTATTATGGATATCTTCAGGCACCTTATCATGTTTCTAATCCAAGTCATATTATGGTTAAACATCCACTATGCATTATGGATATTGTGTAGTTTATATAGTTTTAAAATAGCTATACATTTTGCATGGTTTAAATAGATAAGACATTTATTATATATGTTTTAATCATATGAATTATATTTCCCATAATACCTAACTTGATTACAAGACCTAAACAAAGATTCATCTTGCTTAAAGCATTTAATTTGTAAGTTATGACCATAACTAAATCAAACTTATGATTTTAGGGAAAGATTTAGGGAGATTACACTACATCAAATAATACTAAGGCCTCAAAGGAAAGCTCTCCAAAAAAAATCAATGGGATGTAAGGATCTATTGGATGTCCAATTAGAAAAATATTTTTCAACTTTACAGATACCAACTTGCAATAAGGAGAATGAAGTTTTAGTGCAATTGAATGTAATGTTGTAACTTCAAGATTTGTGGGAACTAAAAAATGTTAGGCAGTATACACAATTTGGTAGTGTGGTCCTAAACTCAAGGATAGAGGAAATAATGACTCAGGATTTTTCTTCACTTGTCCCATATATGATGGCTAAAGATTTAGTTAAGACGTTTGGACGATGAGTGTTCTCCCAGAACACTTGTTAAGGCTATGGAACTAAATTTTCTTCCTCACCCCAACCATATGGCTCAGAATGAAACATAAATAGATCCAAATATAGAAAATCACAACTAGGATATTATAAAATTCATTCCTCTAGCCTCTCAAGTTCCCTCCTCAAGGTCTCTACCAATAATGATAAAACAAATATTAGTGGAAGTAGCTATAAAAATCATTGATGAAATTAATGAGGACCTGAATGATTTTTATTACAATTAGAAACTTTCAATCTCACAAAATAAATTTGATATGAATACCTTTTCTCCTAAAGTAAATACAAAGAAAGGGAAAAACTACAAGACAAGGAAAATTCAAGAAGAGATTGCAATAGGTTTATTGACTACCCTAGACAAAAATCTGAAAGTTAGACTGAGAAAGGTTTTTCACTCTCCTCTGAATGTCGATACTAATGAAGGTCCTTTCATGGAAGGTTAGGTGCTTAAATAACCCTAAAAAAAGGAACCTTTTTAATCATAAAATAAATTCAAGCAATGTTGATATTATTTTAATATAAACAACACAAAGAAATCCTAACTAAATGGTCCAAATGGGAAGCACTTTATACCCCCATGGTAGGAGTACCGAAAGGATTAGTAGTCCTATGTGATCCATGCAAGGTCAAGGAAGATCTTATTCTAGCCCAAGAAGGGTGGATTCTAGTCAAGATTCAATTTTTTCAAAACACATTTTGGATATTCAATGCTTATGGCCCTACAACAACTACTTGCAAAAAATGTGTATGTGATTCTTTAAGAACAACCCTCTTTTTTAAGGGATGAATTTATTATATTAGGATGATATTTCAAAGATATTACATTCCTGAAAGAGAAAAATAAGGGTATCATTCCTTGTCCAAAAGCAATGGAAGAATTTTCCAATTTCTTCTTGGATAATGCATTGATTGATTATTTACCAACTAATGGTAAATTTACTCATATAAGAAAAAGGAATTTTTTTTGTCTCATCACAGAGAGGTTAGATATATTTCTCCTCTCTATATTTTAGACTAACATTGATTTTAAATATGCCTCTTTCATCCTCTCATTCTTGGATTTAGATCATTATCTAATCCAATTGGATATTGTTTGGAACTTTGTACCAAATAAATTTAAATAGTCCTTTAAATTAAAAAAGTGGTTTAGGGATGAATTTTTTTTGCTTTACCTAAGAAAATGTTGGGAGAATTCACCATTCTTAGAACTCTCTAAAATTTAGCAATTAGCAAAAATACACAAATTCATAAAAGGGTAGATCAAACAGTGGAACAGTCACCACTTCAAAAATATTTTTGAATAGAAAAAGTATTATTATTCAAAAAATCCAATTTCTCAATGAAAAATTCATTCAAAAGGGTATGAACAATGAATCCCCCCACTATCACAACTAGCTTCAGAAAGATCTCAAAATAATTTCTTGCTAGAGAAGAAATATATTGGAAAAAAAGGCCGAGAGAAACTTTGTTAAAAGAGGGGGATAAAAATACCAAGTTTTTCGCAACTCAGTCAAGGTTAGATGCAATCCTAACACAATTTTTCTATAATTTATGCATCTAATGAAATTATAAGAGATGAGTACTAGATTTAAAATGAGTTCATTCTATTATTTTCCAACCTTCTTACCAAACCAGTGAATCAGGATGCTGACGTGGCTGGAAAAGAATAAGTTTTTAAATTTTATCCCAAAGATACTTAGTATAGATGGGTTGGTGCAAGAAGTTGGGTCCATGAAGAGGGGAAGTTTCGGACCAAAAAAAAATTATCGCACAAAACGCATACGTGTTATGCATCGCATACGTGATCCTAGATCAATAACGCATACGCGTTATGGTTCGGGTTACAAACCTAAAACGCGTACGCATTCCAAAATGCATACGCATTCATAATGCGTACGCGTTCTGAAACGCGTAGGCATTTCTAAAGACTATTTATTTTTTTAAATAAGCGACTATGAAAGTCATTTTCACAGCCGATTTTGGAGTGCCAGGACAAGAGACAGCAAATCGCGTACGCGTTTTGGACGGCCGGAATCTGCTAAATTTTCACTCTCACCTCCTCCAGTCGACACACCTGACCTCAGCGACCTCCAGGTTGGTTGAATTCTAATATATTTTTGCATTATAATTGCTATTTAGTTATTTTTGTTTTATAATTGCTATTTAGTTATTTTTGTTTAGTTTGTTTTAATTTAATATTGAATAGTTTTTAAACTGCATTTAATTAACCGAAAACATCAACGAAACAAACAACATAAAATTTTAAATCAAAAACCTAAATTTGGCACATTTAGTTTTGAAATTTAAAACCCTAAACTTTAGGTTCTAAAAAACTAATTTACTTAGACCATTAATCTTTGAACCTAAACCCTAGAAAACGTAAACTAAAACCCTAGAAAATGTAACATAAATTAAAACCCTAGAAAACATAAACTAAAACCTTAGAAAACGTAAACTAAAACCCTAGAAAACATAAACTAAAACCTTAGAAAACATAAACTAAAACCATAGAAAACATAAACTAAAACTTTAGAAAATGTAAACTAAAACCCTAGAAAACGTAACGTAAACTAAAACCCTAGAATTTACGTAAACTAAAACCCTAGAAAACGTAACATAAACTAAAACCCTATTTGGAGGTTAAAATTAGGTTAAATCTAAGGTACAATTAGGGTTTGGCTTAAACTTTAATATATATTGTATAGTTAGATTTCAAAATTACAATTAGGGTTATGATTAGGTTCATTTGTTTAATATTAAAGAATTCAATTACCTGCTTCTAGGGTTAAAATTCATTCTAGGGTTAGGGTTCTAAGATAAATATTCAGGTAAGGGTTGAGGTTATGGTTTGTATTCAACTAGGTTTAGAGTTAGGGTTATATTTTTATTAGGGTTAGGTTTAGGATTATGAAATTATGAATTAAAATTTAAGATGCAGGTTAGGGTTGGAGTTAGAATTAGCCCCGTCAATTGGTGTAGGGTTCTAGGGTTGGGGTAAAAATTAAATTAAGAGTCTAGGGTTAAATGGTTGTAATTTTGGTGAGAGTTAAACATTCAATCAATATTTAATTAGGTTTATGATTAAAATTTTTATATGCATTTAGGGTTAGTGTTCAACTAAGGTTGTGATACCCGATTTAATTACAATTAGGGTTAGAGTTCAAGTTAGAATACATTAGGGTTCAAGTTATAATTAGGGTCTATGGTTCAAGTTATAATTAGCCCATCTATGTTTCAAGTTAGAATTAGTGTGATAAAAATTCTAATATAAGGCAACATATCCCTAGATGAAATCGTATTTTAAAAAATTCTTCATCTATATTGATTAAATTTTTTATCTTAAACTTGAAAATAAATCTATTAGCAATGTCTTTTTGAACTGAATCCCCGTACTTAGGTACCTAAGGTTTTTGATGGTTTCATAAGGATTTAAAAATCATGAATACTAGTGGAACTTTTTAAAACACATAGGGTTTTAGTCTTATTTCTTCAATTTTTGTTTCTCACAATCTTAGTTTTGAAAGAGTTTATTTACAAACTTATATAACAATGGGGTCTTTAGGTGTGATCAACAAAGTTTATTTTTAGTAGAGATAATTGTGAGGTATCACAAGACAATGCATTTCCCTCAATTTGTTATAACAACCATAGACTTTTAGTCATAACATATTGAATTTTCATTTCCTTCACTCTTGATTCAACATAATCTAGGTCGATTGTTACCATTTTGTCAAAGGGGACCGTCCTAGAACATCAACTTATAGATTTTCCTTCATTATTATTACTCAAAATTTAAAAAAATCAAGAAATTAAAATGTATAACTCTAAATTCTATAATTGGTGAAGGATTGGGTTGCAAACTTTCTTGGATTTGACCCTACCGAATTGGTAGTTTGGATTCCTTATTTTTTTGCATAATTATTACTTTTAATCACTATAATTTTAATTTATTTTAGGATTATGAAATTATGAATTAAAATTTAAGATGCAGGTTAGGGTTGGAGTTAGAATTAGCCCCGTCAATTGGTGTAGGGTTCTAGGGTTGGGGTAAAAATTAAATTAAGGGTCTAGGGTTAAATGGTTGTAATTTTGGTGAGAGTTAAACATTCAATCAATATTTAATTAGGTTTATGATTAAAAAGTTTATATGCATTTAGGGTTAGTGTTCAACTAAGGTTATGATACCCGATTTAATTACAATTAGGGTTAGAGTTCAAGTTAGAATACATTAGGATTCAAGTTATAATTAGGGTCTATGGTTCAAGTTATAATTAGCCCGTCTATGGTTCAAGTTAGAATTAGTGTGATAAAAATTCTAATATAAGGCAACATATCCCTAGATGAAATCGTATTTTAAAAAATTCTTCATCTATATATCGATTAAATTTTTTATCTTAAACTTGAAAAATAAATCTATTAGCAATGTCTTTTTGAACTGAATCCCCGTACTTAGGTACCTAAGGTTTTTGATGGTTTCATAAGGATTTAAAAATCATGAATACTAGTGGAAATTTTTAAAACACATAGGGTTTTAGTCTTATTTCTTCAATTTTTGTTTCTCACAATCTTAGTTTTGAAAGAGTTTATTTACAAACTTATATAACAATGGGGTCTTTAGGTGTGATCAACAAAGTTTATTTTTAGTAGAGATAATTGTGAGGTATCACAAGACAATGCATTTCCCTCAATTTGTTATAACAACCATAGACTTTTAGTCATAACATATTGAATTTTCATTTCCTTCACTCTTGATTCAACATAATCTAGGTCGATTGTTACCATTTTGTCAAAGGGGACCGTCCTAGAACATCAACTTATAGATTTTCCTTCATTATTATTACTCAAAATTTAAAAAAATCAAGAAATTAAAATGTATAACTCTAAATTCTATAATTGATGAAGGATTGGGTTGCAAACTTTCTTGGATTTGACCCTACTGAATTGGTAGTTTGGATTCCTTTTTTTTTTGCATAATTATTACTTTTAATCACTATAATTTTAATTTATTTGCATCCTTTAAGTTTCATGTAGTATACTATTGTTTAATAATTTATTATTAAAATAATATTTAATTCTCATACCTTTTATGTCTCTCATATGAACAATATTTTGTGTTCTATGGTAACTCCTATTATCATTTCCCCTTTTCAAATGTACCATGATTCCTATGTTTCTATTATTATATCTTTAAATGTATCCTTATAACCAATTTTTTTAATTTCTATCTATCTTAATGGTTATTACACTATTCTAATATACATAGACACTAAACCCTACATTCTAAAATATGAACACAAACCCTTACCAAAAACTCAAATTGTAAACCACAAATTTGAAATTTTCAAAACTTGTACAAACTTAAATTATAAACTTTAATGTGTACATGCTATGGATTTTTAATGAACATTATTGATTTTTTAATGATAAATCGAATGGTCTTCAAATGAATTGCATTTTGGATTTGTGCACGTTCAATGTGATTTTTAAATAGTTCTTTCAAATTGTCTGCATTATTTAATTAGTTTGTTGATATATATTTTTTAATTGTTTAACATGTGCAGTTGCCATTTGGTTGTACATTCACATGGATCCACTATTTAGCATTGAGGATTTTATGCTTGAACCACATATTCCTATAGATCCCATAGATCCTAACCCACCACCACCAGAAAACCCCATTCCTCCAAACCCTCCACCTCCTAACCCCCCACCCTCTATAGTAGACCAGGATCAGTTGAGAGAGAGCATTAGGGAAAATCTTACAGTCATTCAAGAAAATATAGATCTGAGTAAAAATGAGCCTAGAATTCCCCCCCATCTCTCACGGTTTGCATCTACGATGCAAATTATTGTCGATTCTGTTCGATCTATTGATGCGGACCTAGATAGGTTCGATCAATGGAGAGACGAGAGGAGACAATTCTATGCAGATGGATTGTCTTATAAAGAAATTAATGACCTTAAAATTACTAAAGAAGCCATGTGCCAGTATTTTTTTAACCCTCAAACTAGCCAACCAATTCCACCCACCAAAAAATGAATTTCAATTTTATGGTGTAGGCACCCCTTGATAGCTGCACATTTTTGGGATAGATGGTGGATGGTGTTTGATACTCCACCACATGGCAATTCTGAGGTGCCCCTATACTTTTTGAGAAAGTTATGGGCAGAGTTTGAGTTGGGTTTAAAACCCATCTATTTTGATATGAGGTCATTTTAGGGAGCTGGGCGTGGCATGCCCCAACATAGATTGGGAGCACGTGTTGATCCTCAACGACATGCTCCAGTTGCTCCTATTGTTCATCCTGCTTCTCCTGGTGTTCCTGCTACATTTCAGTAGCAAACCATGCTATCGACATTAGGAGCATTGAGTTCACTTTTAGGACATCTCACTCATCAGACTTCACACGCGGCGGCTGAAGTGGTCAATAGAGAGCATGGAGGCTCCAGCAATAGGAATACTCAGGCATCCACTTCAGGTGACCCACCTGCATCTGAGACAGAGTCATTTATGGATTTACTATATTCTGAGCATCATCTTACATAGGTATGTTCATCTTTTGAACTTAATATATTTTTTGGAATGTGCAAAATTCATGTTTAAATAATAACATCAAATTATATATATAATACAATATTAATTCAATAAGTGTTTGGTGTAGACGCATGATCAGACAATTCCTGAAACTCAAAATGATCATGTCTATATGTTGAGTGTTGTAGATATGGGCTCACCTTTTGGTTAGGTACTTAAACCAATATATATTAAATTTAGTTTTTGTGGATATATATATCTAATTTATTTTGAATGTTTACACATGATGTGTGATTGATATATATTATATCTAGATGCAGGGAGGTCAGATGAGCATGCCTAGTGCTGACCAAGCACAAGTTGTGGTGAGTGCTCCTGAGTCATCATCAGCCTAGGTGCATTCTTTCAAAAAGTTTGTTAAGTTTGAATTAAATACACATCATAGATCTAATTTAATTTTTACATTTACATACACATGCGTGAATGATCTATACAAATTGTTGTACATATATATGCAGGCATTTCATGAGACACCCATTGCAGGTGCACCTAAGACATCGTCAGCATTTATGCATGGGCAATCTCAGGTGCGTAATCTTGAGGTCATATCATTCAAGGTTGGAAACTTTACTAAATATCCTAAACAATTTTTACGGATCTTTTAAATATATATATATATATATATATTCAAGGTTTTAACATATTGATTGCTTTATATGAATATGCAGGATATAGTAGATCAGGCATTTGAATCTTCTCAAGTGACAGTTATGCTACCCGTTGAACAAAATGTTCCAGTAGATCCACATGATCATATGGTAAATTAGTCATGTCTTAAAAATCATTTTTATTGTATTTACTAGATATTTAATTAATTAATTTTTTTTTATCCAAAAGTTTATATTTTGTCAGGTTTAAATATGTTTAATTATATCAAAATTTATAAATAAATTTAAATCTAATTTCAAGTTACTTGTACTCTTTTACAGCATGATGTAGGTACATCTAATCGACCTCGAACAAAGAGGAGACTTGATTTGACTGATTAGCCTGATAGTTAAATGGTTTTAAATTTTAAATAGACTAGACATCTCTAGTTTTATTTAAACTTTTATGTGTTGGACTTGACATATACATATTTTTGTTTATTTATATCAGATGACTTTAATGTGATGATTATATATATGCAGTCAATTATGATCATGTTATGTTCATTTTGATGATTATATGCACTCATATGTATATGTAGATCTAGATATTTTATCTAATTTTCAAGTAATACATGCACTAGATATAAATTCTTATCTCTACAATCAAATTTCATAAATATATAATTTATCACATGGTTAAAGGTGATAAATTTAAATATTCCTTAAATAGTTTAGATTATATTCATAATAAATTAAGAGCTCACGTAATTTTAACTATTTACCAATTCTAGAAAATATTTGAACAATTATATGAAATGTATAATCTATAAAATTGGAATGAGATTTATAAAATGCTACTAATAAGCTAATTGAAAATCATACAACTATACAACATGATGAAACATATATGTGTGCACATGTATATCCAATTATTTAGCTTATCAATTTCTACGTGAAGACCAAAAATTGATATTTACATAGTCTCTTGATAAAATAATTTTTCAGTGACAATCGCATGGTAGACCGACTTGATGAGAACCTGCAAAAATAATTAATGTAAACTGTAAGTAGTTCTATAATTTTTTTGATTCATTTAAGTAAATATATAGTAAAAGTTACAAAATTGGATCTTATAAATTTCATAAAAATTCAAATGATGTTTTCCATAGGATGGATGAATGGGATACATGTCATGAACCCTAAGGTATGGCTTAATGGGTCCTATGAGAATGGATGAAGGGGAATTATGCGAGTGACTTAAGGGATGCAAGATTGTGGAATAAGGGTACATGTAAGAGGATATGAGTTAAGGGTCCTAAACCCTTAACCCTTAACCCTAAACCCTTAACCATGTAAGAGGATATGACTTAAGGGTCCTAAACCCTAAACCCTAAATGCTAAACCATTAATCCATATAAATTTGTTATTCTAAGCATCACATGAACCCTAGAAACCCTAAACCCTAAACCACGTGACCTAAATCCTAGGAGATCAACCCTAATTCATTAATCCATATAAATTTGTTATTCTAAGCATCACATGAACCCTAGAAACCCTAAACCCTAAACCACGTGACCTAAATCCTAGGAGATCAACCCTAAACCATTAATCCATATAAATTTGTTATTCTAAGCATCACATGAACCCTAGAAACCCTAAACCCTAAACCACATGACCTAAATCCTAGGAGATCAACGCTAAACCATTAATCCATATAAATTTGTTATTCTAGGCATCACATGAACCCTAGAAACCCTAAACCCTAAACCACATGACCTAAATCCTAGGAGATCAACCCTAAACCATTAATCCATATAAATTTGTTATTCTAAGCATCTCATGAACCCTAGAAACCCTAAACTCTAAACCATGTGACCTAAGGGGATGGCTTAAGGGGATGTCTTAAGGGGTGTTGAGAGAGTGACTTAAGGGGATGCAAGAGGATGGATTAAGGGGTCCTAATAGAATGAATTAAGGGGAATTAATAGAGAGACTTAAAGGGGATGCAAGCAGATGGATTAATGACACATACGAGGATGGCTTAAGGGGATATGAAATAAATTATAAACTTTTTATAAAATGACAATGAGTTAAATTTAGTTTTATATTTATACTCTCAACTAAATGTGTCTACAACTATATATAGTTACCTATCTATAGATTCAAATTCCATTGTAATAAGAGTGCATCTCCTCTCTTTTTTGTATCAAGGGAGACCTGAAACAAAAAATGATATAAAACTTTAATAAGGAAATGAATTTAAAGACAAATATATATATCAATTAAATATATACATAGAACTAGATATACTTACCAATATTTATTTACTCTGTTGTACCATCCACATCCTCTCTTTTTTGTAATGCATCTATGATTGTCTCATGATCATCCATTGAAAGTGTCCATAAAACTTTATTAGCAGGCCTCCCGTGATATCTAACTAGTTTTATATTGGTTGCCAAAATCAAATGTGAATAATGTATAATCTTCTTGTGTCTTTCATAATCTTCAAATGCAGGCAAGCCATTCTTTCTTATCAAATATTTTCGAAGCTAGGTGCCAACAACAATGACTGAACCAGTTGGATACTCAAAGTTATCATCATCCACTCTAGGATGTACCAACTTATATTTTCTCTCAACACATCTAGCCAACCAGTACTCTGTCTCCTCTTCATTCCCCTCGGGTGCAACAACAACATACACATGTCCTACAAAAATAGATAAAAAATTCAATAAAGAGCACGACTTATATTTAATTCATGTATATAAACATGCATACATATAAAATTCATCTCAATAAATAATGTACCTTCTTGTACAAGATCAGAAACACGGTCATAATCATCTGATGCGAACGCTTGATTATCTTCAATTATTGTTCCATGTTGAACATGTGTCGATGTAGGTGTTAAGGCTCTTTGTTGCCATTGTTCAACCCATTCCATATTTTCACAAGCCTCCCAATCACCTGCAATACAAAATTGAAAAAAGCATGCCAACTCCCTTGTCCATATTGTCCATGTGTTTGCATTCGAACTCTTAAATGAATGCCATTTTGCAGATCCATTAATTGTTTCACAATCTTGTTGAGAACAAATATCATTTTCTTTAACAAACCAAAAGAAGCAGTGAATTATTGAGCTCTCACTTACTCTTGTAGATAATTTGGTATTGCACCAATCTATAATTGCATGTGCATCTCTAAATTTTGCAGCATCCTCAAATTTTAGTTGCTCTCTAGCAAGAGCTCTTTTCACACATGCACCTGCTCCATCGTGTTCTCCCTTACCATGACCGGCTTCAAAAAAACTCCATATGTGCTGGATATTATTTTCCTTATGAACTCTACATAACCAATAAAACATCCTAGCATTTTTGAATTGACCCGTGCAATTATCTGACCATATGAGATGTTCTAGCAATTGAATTCCTCTTTCTTTTAAATTTTTGTAAAATATATCAAAACAATATTGAACAAACTCAGATGAATGTAATTGATTATCACTTACATAAAAATGGTACTCTCTCAAAAAATTTCTATTATCTTCTCTACTATCATCTGCATGTCTATAAACAATATGAACAAAAATAGATACTTGCACTAAATTATAATACTGTGATTGAATTTCTTCTTGTGGAGCAAGGGTATAATTTTCAGCAAAATCAACAACCGACAATATAGTTCCAATTGGGAATGTGTTTTTACATAAACGAAATTGATTATCAAGCTAATGAGCATACAGAGAGTGTTGAACATATTTAGGTACAATCTTATCTTTAAATTCTTTAATAAATGCATTCACAGTATTTTTTTCCATAATTAGCTCACAACGTTTTCCAGTTTTTCTATCTTTTAAAGAATACTCAACATTTTTGAACATTTTTACATCTACTAATTGTTGTCCAAATTCATTTAAACTACTTTCATGCATACATTCACTTAATAATGAAAAGTTAGCACATCTATCACATTCTCTAGAAATACATGATTTTAAATAACATAAGTTTCCGTTAGAGGGTTCGTAAAACAAACCTGATATAAAATCTTTGATTCTTTCAGGTGGCATATTAATACCACAAATGTCCTGCATAATTTGGTTAACATGCAAAGTGCATCGTATATATCAAAAAATATCATAATAATAACGAAATTGTACATGAGTCTTACAACAACAAGAAATTTGTTGCTTATTAATTCTAACATACGAAAGTTTACACTTTTCGAATGATCTTTGACTTATTTTAATATTCAATGGTAAGATTGAAGCATCTAAAAAAGTTTTATATAATTCAGTTTGAGTCATATCTAAGAGATGCTTTGGATGAGGTACATGAATTTTGGAACCCACCCTTAATTTTAAGACATCTCTAATGTTTGGTGATACTCTTGTATTATCATGCCAAAATTTATCGATTAAAGATTTAATTTCATTAGTTAATTTCATGTCTGATCTTGGGAGTCTACCACTAAAACTCCAACATTGATTAATTGGATCATTTTCAATATTTTCTCTTCTTTTAGCAGCTCTAATGAAAGTTTGGGATTTACTTTTATACATTTACTAATCCTACTGAACATTCTTTTATTTGAAGTTGCTTTATCAACTAAAGTAGTTGTTATTGCACGACGAGCCGCATTTTTATCTTTGGATCGATTTTTCTTACCTATAAAATCAATAGCATTAGCAACACTATAAATGACTTGTTCTACTGAATCATCTTTCTTTTTTGGTTTTACAAAAAAACCTAATTTTTTTATCACTTTTCTCATTTTCCACATTCTCATCAATTGCACCATGAGTTGACATTGGAATCCTAATTTCTTTCTATAAAAAAACATTTTATATATTTTATTTCCATAAGTTCTAATTTGTCTCCAAGAAACTTTACCATGAAGGTTATCTAACACATCTTTTTCAATTGTAAAAAATACATTTTCATCTTCATCCATACAAGGGGTTTCATTTTCATTCACACAAGGGGTTTCATTTTCATTCACACAAGGGGTTCCATTTTCATTTTCAAAAGTAAAAAAGATTTCATTCTCATTTTCATCAATATGAGGGATTTGATTAGCATTTGTATTCTCATAAGATATATTTTCATAATTTTTTTGTTTTTGCATTCTTTCAACCCTATAATTATTGATATCATCAATGGTGTATCCAGCTTCATCTAAACAAGCAAAATCAATATTATCAAGACTTGGGTTTGAAAGAATACCTGGAGAGATTGTTTGAATAGGTGCATTTTCCATATCATTGGGAGGTGGATTTGAAGACATACCCGAAGCTGTTTGCATATGTACTGTTTCCATATCATTCAAAGTTGTAGTTGAAGACATAGTTGAGTTTCTCTCCATAATTGTATTTTCTTCTATATTCACCATCTCCACATTTGCATCATCTACATTCATTTCATCATTCATGACTTTCTCTTCAACATTCATTGAAGTAGATGCTTCCAAATTTTTCATTTGACGAATTCTTTCTCTTCTATCTTTTTGTCTTTTTGCCTCATATCTTTATTTGCTTGAATTTCTTCGGGTGTCATTGACATTCTACACTTTTTTCTTTGTCTTTGTTTTGATCCCATGGTTACAAAACCCTTTTTGATGAAAAAACAAATGATTTACTTGTAACCAATTTTCAAATTTTTATCTCCTTCAAATATTCAAATAACACTTTGTACTATGAAGATCCTTTCTTCTTTGAACTTTGAAGTACACAAAAATATCATGAATACATCCAAAAACTTTTTTTTGAATCTTCTTGTAAATTATTCTTGTACTTGATTCCACTTCAAAAAATTCAACGTGCACTTGACTTTTCAACCAATTTGCAATAGAATATGCCCTGCACAAGACAAATTTGTAATAAAAAATGCAGAAAATCGAACTTGCGGGCCGTATTGCAGAAAAAGAATGTTGCAGGAAAACCGTACTGTATCAGAAAATGTCAAATCAGGATAAACGGATATATTAGAAACGCGTACGTGTTACCTTTACCCAATGGATAAAAACATAACGCGTATGCATTATGAAATGCGTACGCGTTTTGTTTCAATAACGCGTATGCATTTCATAATGCGTATGCGTTATTAAAAAAATTGTTTCCCAACCCGCCTGGAGACTTGGTTTTAGGTTCGGGAAAGCTTTGGCAATCCGAGCCTTAGCCTTTGACCTGCAACTAAAAAACTAAGGCAGATTGAAGAAGAATGTTCAACTTTGACAATATGGTTGATGAATTTTTTTTCTAAATCAATCTATAAAATTAAAACCCATTACAGAACATAATGTCTAGTTTTTATATATATAATTTTTATTAAGATTGGATTATATTTTCTATTTTTTAATTAATTTCAAAGCAAACTAGTCATTAAACTTGAAATATCAAACTTTTTTTTGGTTAAAGTTTTTAGAAAAAAAATTATATGACATCAATCTTTAGACAATTCTTTACACAATGAAAAAAAAAAAAATCAAAAAAAGTTTAGTTTAGGTCAAATTATGCTGTCTGTACACGTTGATTTTTAAAAACAACAATTAAGGCCAATAAAAATTAAATAATAAAAAAAATATTCAACAAAAGATTACAAAAAAAATTCCTCATCAATCTTCATGTTGTTAGCTCTCTTTCCCCAAAAGGAATTAGTAAAATACTTTTATTTGATTCAAAAAGTGTTGTCCGTACACGTGCATGGTATGGTAAAAAAACAGGGACTTTTAAAAAGTGGTTTTTATAGATCTTTATCAAAATTTAGTTTCTACAATCTGGGTATTTGAATAATTTACATATTTATAAACTAGATTCAAATCTCTAAATTTCATATTACTGGCTTTTTCAAAAATTCATTGTGTAAGTGCCTCAAATTTTCAGTTCAAGTGTGACAAATTCTGAAAAAGAGCAAAAACACTTCCACTTTTTGAGCTTTTTGTGGACCCAACTTCTTGCATCAGCCCAGATGATAAAAAATTAATCTTGGCTCCATTCACCTTAGAAGTGGTCAAAATTGTAGTTTTTTCACTTTCCCAACAAAGCTCTTGGACCAAATGGTTTCACTAATATTTTCTATAGAAAATGTTGGGATTTTGTGGGAAGATATATTTGGCTGGATCTAGAAGAATCTCATAGGAATGTAAAAATGTTATAAGAGCTCAACACCACTCATATTTATCTTATTCCAAAATTCAAATCTCCCACCTCATTTGCAGATTGTAGACCTATTTCCCTTTGCAATACCATTTATAAATTATTTCCCAAAGCTATGACCCTAAGGCTTGCCAAATTCATTCCAAGCATAATATCATAGGAATAAGGTGGTTTTCTTTAGGGAAAAGAGATAGTTGAAGAGGAAATAATATCTCATGAAATCTTGCACTCAATTCATCAAGAAAAAAATATTGCCATGATCATAAAATTAGACATGATAAAGGCCTATGATAAAGTAAATTGGGACTTTCTATCAAAGTTTTTGGCAAGGCTAGGTTTTGCTACAAAATGGTGCAAATAGATTCTTTCCTATCTCAAATAAGCCAAATTCTCAGTCCTCATAAATGGATATTTGACTGGCTTTCTCTTTGCCTCTCAGGGAGTTAGGAAAGGGGACCCTCTTTCCCCATTCCTCTTCATCTTGATGGTGGAAGTGTTGAGCCAAAAAAATTCATCATTACATGTATCAAGTGAATGTAATGGTATAAAAAAAAAAGACCATACATATCTTGCACTCATTCCTTATTTGTAGATGACACATTACTGGTTGTTCATCCCTTGGTGCATGAAGCTAAAAACATAATGTATGTAGTAGAAAACTACTATCTTATTTAAGGTCAAATGATTAATCTAGGGAGGTCAAAAATATTTTTTTGAATACTAGCACTTTGGTAATTTGCTACATCCTTTCCATATTACTATCTAGACATAATAAATTTCCTTACAACTATCTAGCTATTCCTTTATTTGAAGGGTCTCAAAAATTATCATTTTTGCAAAGGATCTTTATGGCTATAGAAAATAGAGTAGCATCCTAGAAGGGTAGATAGTTGTCACTAGTAGGGAGATTTACTATGATAAGATTATTGTTGTCTACTCTTCTAGATTACTTATTATTATTAGTCAAAATACTAAGAGGGATTCATGAGAACATTGTTAAAGCAACTAGGCATTTTATATCGAGAGGCGATTTGGACAACTCTAGGAAAATTTCTTTCATTTCTTGTGAGAAAATGTGCAAGGATAAAGTCTTTGGAGGTGTTGGCATTCAAAATCTAGAATTGAGAAATTTTTTCTTAGCTACGAAACTAACATGAAAACTCTATGCAAATCCTTCTTTAAAATGCAATTGAATCATGAGATCCAAGTACCTTGATTCAACAACCCTAGAAAGAATCTTCACTTTGGTAAATCCGATGGAAGGCTCAAAAATATAGAATTTAATCATCACATAATGAGATGTATTCTCACCTTTCCTATCATGGACTATCAACAATGGATAAAATGCTAATTTTTGGGAAGGTTCTTGAAATGGTAACCCTCTGCTAACTACAATTGATGATTTACAAGAGGCTCAATCTTGTCTAAAAGTAGTTTGGGAATAAAAAATCAAGCATTGTGTAATAAGAGATAATTTAAATTTCAAATTCAAAGTTACATGTAAAATTTTCCACAATCTCCCTTTTCCCTAGCATCAAAAACATAAGATGGAATCAATATTGGACATTGGAACTATTTTACTTTAAGATTCCAAGAATAAAATTATTTGGGATCCATCCAAAACAAGACAATATAATGTAAAATAGGGGTACAATTTTCTAAACTTTGAGGAAAAAATTCAACTAGGTAAGTGGCCATATAAGCTTTGTTGGTACACCTCAATTATCTCTAAAGCATGTATTTTTCTTGGTTACCTCTTTATAATTGAGTTCTAACCACTTGTAGGCTATTTGGGTTGGGCCTAGCCCAATCATTCAACTGTATTCGATGTGGCACCCATTAGGAATTAGTGGACCATTTTTTTCTCCATTGTAATTTTTCTCAAACATGTTGGAATTTGATCCAAAACAAAGTTCATTGGTATTACCCCTATCAAAAATTATTTTGTAGTTATTTCAAAGTTGGATGTTAATCTTCTATGGAACATATGGCCCAAATGAAATAGAAGGATTTCTAGAAAAAAAAATTGGTTTGAAAATTTTCCTCAATAAATTATAAAGGAATTTGTCGAAAGTAGTAATGGCATATGTAGTTGAAAAACCAAACCCATGGAACTCCTCAAGTTGGGATAATGAAATGTTAAAGCACTAGTCTCTCTTGAAGGTTCCAATCTAGAGGGCATATTCTAATGTCCAAAAAGATAATATAAGTGGACTCAAATGGTGTGCCCCACCCCCAAATTTCATGAAGCTAAATTTTGATGACACATCTAATGGCAATCCAGGATTATCTAGGTTAGGTTCTATAAACTACAATGAAAAAGGTGAGCTATTAAAAGGTTAATCTTTGAAGCTACCTATGGGCACTAACAATGTAGCAGAGGTGTATGTCCTCTTAGAAGGTGTAAAGCTAGCACACACCATGTAGCTCAAAAAAATTCACATTGAAGGAGATTATTTAAACATTATTATTGCTTGCAAGAACTACCAATCAAACAAATGGGAAATTTCTTATATCTTGAAACCATTTTGGGAGCTCCTTGAGGGTTTCACCTTAGTAAAAATTACACATTGCTACAGGGAAGATACTTCTATAGAATATTCCCTAGAAAATCACACATGCAAAATAGAGATATAAATCCTCCAAATCGATCCATCTAATTTTCTCAATATGCAATATTTTATGCAAATTATTTCCAAAGGAGGTCAAGGGAGTGCCTCTTTTGGGGTCTCAAGTTAGCTGCATGATTAGTGATGGAACATATTTTATTTCCACCTCCTTGGAGTGGTGATTGGTTGGGTGGGTCTGAGATTAGTACTGAATAAGTGTATAAGTCTATATGCAAGATGTTACATGCTCCATGTGACTTTTATCCAAGGGTGGATCGAAAAGCGTAATCTTAAGCCTAGCTTCTACCAATGCATTTGTAAAGCTATTTTTTCTAGGCCATGGGATGGCTATCCTAACCTCCCCAAGCTCTAAAATGTTCCCCCCCCCCAAGGAAGGTCCTAAAGTACATATACTTTGAGACTAATGCCCGCTAGTGCCACATGGATTTTGCGTGCAAGTTCTAAATGTTTGGAGTTCAAAGGTTGTGAAAGGTATGAGATTTGTATGTCTTGTGGAATTTGGCTCACTAATTCTTGAGTTAATAATATAAAGGCTTATAATGCTTGGGTGAAAAATGTCATGCACTGTGAGGAACAATCCTCGAAGGGAGGTCTTGAAAGTGTAACTTTAAATTTGGCATTGAAAAGTTCCAAGAAGAAGTCATTTTGTTTCGATCTTGAATTAGGTCTACAAAGGTTTTGTTAGCATATAGTTTGAGGGTATGTGCAGGATCATCATGGAAAAAATAGGCCCTTAAGTGGCAATAAAATTTAGAAAATCAGAGTTAGGCAACTTGACGTAAAAATTTAAATAAGATATCTATATTATTTAAAAAATATTTAAGAATATAATCTGTAGAAAATTTAATTTAGTTTCTAAAATACTAGGTATATTTTATTTTTTTTAAATCTATTTGGTGAAATTTTGAAATTTCAATGCAGTAGTACTTAAATTTCAGGGAAAAAATAGTAAGTAGGTGTCTGTCTGACCAACCTAACCACAATAAAATGATAATATTTTTTTTATAATATTTTAGATATAAGTAGGGGACTCATGTCTGGATGTGATGCATATTTTTTTGTATTTGTTTCCCAAGTAAATAATTAGTTATGATTTTTTTATTAAAATTTTTAGAAAATATATAAACTCATAAGTCTAACCACCTTAACATGGTAAAAAATTCATGAAATTCAATTTTATTTTTTTAATCCTATAGTATGAAAAGCATAGAATGTGACGCATAATTCAGATTCAAAAAATGTGATACCATTTGAAAGTTATAGCTGTTTTTCAATCAGCCTATCAATCAAGAATTTAGTCGTAATTCAAATAGAAAATGAATAATATTTATTTATTATATTCAAAGTAAAGCATAATTTGTATTGGTGGAAAGTTAAGAATCTCCTTTAAAAACAATTTTTGTTTCATCAATTTTGGGTAAAGAAAAGTCGTCAACCACATGGGTCATCATATCACTTAGATATCACCACTTTTTGGTCCATCATGATCCTACACATACCCTTTCATTGATGTCAAAAGAGAAAATCATGCAAAGGATGATGTGAGAGCAGTGGATCTGATGGAAAATTAGGCTATATATTTGATATGGGTTTTTTGAGAGCATTCTAGTGATGTGCTCTGTAGGTCGAGAAAGTGAAGGATGCACCCAAAAATGATTTATTTCTTCTCTCAAGTGATTCTAGGGTTTACAGATAAACCCTAACATGTTTACAATCATGGCATCCTCAAAATGTTCTATTTCGACATTGACTTGTGTTTGGTAGTTGCAAGAAGTTTAAGTGATAACTTAAGTCACTAGATTCCAAGTTTTTCTAACTTAATTAACGGGGCTCTAGAGTTTCAAAACCTCCTGACTTAGCGGCTTTGAGGTTCTCTTTGTTGTTGATGAGTCATAGGTTTTCAAAAATTCTTAATCTCTGACAATTGGTTTTGATGTTCGGATTTTTAGCAACTTAGCGATGGAGCAATAAAGAGGAAGGAAGCACTCTGAGTGGGACCCATCCATGATGACCGTTGATGAAGGTGGGACCTACGAAGGTAGCACATGATGACACCAGATGAAGATTAAGGTTAGACCTAATAAGATGACGATGGAGTTTGGTGATGTGTGACAAAAAGTGGTGAAGGATGATTTGATTTGTAGACAAACTGACATCATTGTTGTGAGTCATGTGGTGATGATGTGGATGAAAAATGGCAACAACCCACAAGCCCCACAAAGTTTGTGTGGGTCTATTATTAAAGCTCACCGGATAGTGCGGTTTTGATGTGTGTCTTGGTGGAACCCTTGTATGGAAAGTGGTGTATGAAGGAGATCAATGACATAGATTGTTTGGTAATTGATCCAATAGTGATCATATGTCAGTGAAAATAAATAGTGTAGGATTAAATTTGGTGCATCTGATGGCAATATTTTTAAGATGTCACAATGGATGAGGAATGTTTGATGATGGCATGAAGAGAAGATCAATGGATTAGATTTAAAGATAAAGATTTACAATGGCTATGATAGTGTGAATAAGGGTTTCAATTGGTAACCAACATAGGAGAAAGAATTAATTGGTCCAACTCCACTTGTGACCAATTTAATAGAAGATTTGATCTATTAAGCGATGACATAGTTTGTAAAATATTTGAAGATTGAATTAGATCGAATGAAGAGGAAAATGCATTGAATGCATATTTCATTCTAAGGTTTGATAGAGAATGAATGAAGGAAAATTCTCTATAAAAAAATTAAATGTTGAGAAGCTCGATGGAAGATATGGACATATCTGGTATTATCTATCAGATATCCTAATTATGAGCTTGAAAGTGGTGTGTGTGGCTTGAGGTAAATGAAGCTTGCTAGTGAAGTTAGTATGTGAAAAAAACCCTAATAGTAAGTTGGAGATGATCTTGACGGTTGAGAGCATCTCAAGACAAAGATAGCAAGTCGATGGAGAAGCAAGTCAATCACATATTATCGAAGTGAGATGTCTACATTAAGTGTGCACGAATAGAGAGAAAAACTTGCATTTGTATTGTGTACCAAATAGAGTTACATCTTACCAAGTATGTTGTAGAGATATGTAGAGTTAAAGTAATATAGTAAGTCTACAAGAAAGAGAGAGTGAAGTGTAGCAAATAGTGAATGTATTTTTGAAGTCCTAGACTATAATAAAAAACATCCACTAGGTGTTTTCATTAATGGTGAAGAGTGTGTATGTTGCAACAAGATAGAACAATGATTTTTCTATGTGTAGAGAAGAGTGCACTAGAAAAAAGAGTAGAGATGTGCAAAGTGTAAGTGTTGCTGAGAATGGAACTTCAGTAGCTAAAAGTGAGTTGCACTGTGTGCAAAAATGTAGTGAGTGTAATGATGCATGACCTGGTTTTGTAGAACCACTTTTATGCAAATTTGTGTTTGTTATCACATAAGTGGTTCCCTCATTGTATTGAGTTGTAGCTCAGATTAGGGGATTATAGTCTCCTTGAATTTGTTGCTTCTAAATTAGGGTTTTGTTGCATCCTTTGAGTTGTAGCTCCTAAGAAAGGGTGTTGTAGAATCCTTGAAGTTCTATCTTCAAAATAGCGAGTTGGAGCTTTCTTGGGTTGGATCCTTCAATATTGTAATAGAGACTTACTTGTGTGGTTGGATTTGAGCAATAGACTCATGTAGTATTTGTCATCATGGTTTTTCCCATCTTGGGTTTTCCACATACATACAATGTTATGCGATCCTATTGTGTGTATGTATATTTATACATTTCTACATGTTATTATCTGCACACTAAGTGATTAAGGAAATAATCTACATAAAGGTTTTAAAGGCCAATTTTTTTAGGATTTACTGATTTAGCCCCCCTCTCAGTAGATCATTGTGTTCCAACAATTGGTATCAAATCCCTAGGTTCCCTAGGAGGAGCTTAATCATCTTAGGTAGATCCTAGATAGGTGAACACAATGTCATGCGAGGAAGTTTCAAGCAAGCCACCTAGATTGGATGGAACAAATTATGCTAAGTGGAGATCATTAATGGAAGGATACTTGGTTTCTCTTGGAACTGAAGTTTGGATGTTTATTGAGACCAAATATACTATTCCTTCTAGTATTCCTATTGATCCTAAAAGAAAGAAGGATTATTAGAGCAATAGGAAAGTTGGGTATGTGCAGGATCATGATGGGCCAAAAAGTGGCAATATGTAAGTGATATGATGGCCCATGTGGCTGACGACTTTTTTTAATCCAAAATTGATGAAACGAAAGGGTTTTCAAAGGAGGTTCTCAAATTTCCACAAACATAAATTATGCTTTACTTTGAATTTAAGAAATAATTATAATTCATTTTCTATTTGAATTACGACCAAAGTCTTGATTGATAGGCTGATTGAAAAAAATCTATAGCTTCCAAATAGTATCACATTTTTCGATTCCAAAATATGTGTCACATTCTATGCTTCGCATACTATAGGATTAAAAAAAAAAAATTGAATTTCATAAAGTTTTGACCAAGTTAAGGTGGTCAGACATATGAGTTCTTATATTTTATAAAAGTTGTAATAAAAAATTCATAATTAATTATTTTCTTGTAAAAAAAATACGAAAAACTATGCATCACATCGGGAAATGAGTCCTCTACTTATATATAAAATATTATAATTTTATTGTGGTTAGGGTGGTCAAACAGACACCTACTTCTTATTTTTTATCTGAAATTTAAGTACTACTGCATTGAAATTTCAAATTTTCACCAAATAGATTTTTTTTTTTTTTTAAAAATAAACCTAGTAGTTTAGAAACTACATTCAATTTTCTACAGATTCTATTCTTAAATATTTTTGAAATAATATAGATAAGTTATTCAATTTTTTACGTCAAGTTGCCTAACTCCAATTTTCTGAATTTTCATCACCACTTAAGGGCCTATTTTTTGCATGATGATCCTATACATACCTAGATTGGTTTGCCATTATGAAAAATTTGTCTAATTTTATGCATGGAAAAGTTATGCATTGTAAAACTGTTTATGACATTTGGGAAAAATTGAAGAAGATCTATGAAGGTGACACCAAAATGAAGCTGGAAAATTACAAGTGATGAGAGAAAAATTTGAAGGCTTGAAGATGATCGGAGAAGAGAATATTACAGACTATCTTTAGAGAGTTGGTGATGTGGAAAATTTCATTATAGGATATGGTGTAGAACTAAAGGAAGAAGATATTGTGTTGAAATTTCTCAGGTCTATGACAACTAAATATGATTCCAAGATTTTTGCTATCGAAGAAGGAAGATAAATCGATAAAATTACTCTTGATGAGGTGCATGGAATAACTACTACATATGAGATAAGAATACCAAATGTTGAGTCATCTAGGAGAGAAGTTGCATTCAAGGTTGTCAAGAAAGAAAAATATGAAGTTGATAAGAAAGAAAAAGTTGTTGTCATTGCATCTAATCATGAAGAAACCGATGAGGAAGAAGAAAACTTCATAAGAAGACTAAGGAGAGGATCTGGTAAGTATAAAGGTAAGCTTCATTTCAAGTGTTTTAACTATGGAATAATTGGTCATTTTGCTTCAAAATGTCCATATGGGAAAGAGGACACCTCCAAGCAAGAAGAATATAGTAAGAAGAAGAAAAATTTTTATCCAAAAAGAAAGAATTTTGGAAAGATGAAGAAGAGTTTGTACACCAATGAAGAAAGTGAAGCATCTGATGCTACTGATAGTTTAGAAGAGGATCAAGACCATGGATTTGTAATGAGAGAAGATGGAAGAGAATTTCTATTTATAGCTAAAGAAACTAAGGATAACAAAGATACACAAATTGAGGACTCACCTGAAGGAGAAGAGGAGGCAGTTAGTGATCTTGAAGGAGAATAAATTAGTGATCTTGAAGATTTTGATGAACTAAGAGATAAATTTTATGATCTTAAGAGAGAAAACAAGAAACTGATACAAAATGATCAAAAGGAGAGTGATATATTAACTCAAGAACTCGAGGAATCCAATAAGGTGATAGTTGGTCTAAAATTCCATGTAGAAGAGCTCAAAAGAGTTGAAGATGTTATGAAATCTAAATTGTAATATGAGATGGATAGATGCTCAAAACTTGAGGAAGAAATAGTTTCCTTAACAAAATAATTGGAGAAAGCTAATGAGAAGATCAATAAAGGTCTGAATTTAAAAGGTGATACTAATATTCTAGAGGAACTGTTAAGTACACAAAACCTAGCTAATAAAGAAAAATTAGGCTTGGGACTTGAAAAAGGAAAAAGTTCATTTGTTGATGCTTCTACAAAGCTCTATGAAATATTTAGAGAAGAAGAAAAATCAGTCACCATTGTGAAAATTTGACAAAGTAGAAGCCTTTGAAGGTGAAAAGAAGTGAGTTGTGGTTGAGAAATCTGATAAAGAGAAGAAACTAGGTGAAGACAAGAAAGTTAAAAATATAGTCCTTGATCGACAAAAGAAGAAGAATACTAAGAGATCAAACAATGATGGCTTCACAAGAGTACACTATCCAAGGAGACCTAGAAAAATAAGATCTCCTCATCCAGTGGAAGGAAACTCCATGAATAGTTACTCATCATTTATCAATGGGTATTGTTATACTTGTAACAATTCTGGTAATAGGGCTAGAGATGTAGAGTCACTCCAAGGAAGAACAAAAATTTGGTGAGCAAGAATATATTTTATCCCTTGGTTGACATAAATATAGTTTATTATAATTGCAATAACTTTGGTCATGTAGCTAGAAACTGTAGATAAATATTTATAGGAACAAATGTAAAATATGAGAAGAATAAATCCTCACCTTCTAAAGTGGAAAAATAAATTAAGACTTTTGAGATAGATGAAAGGAAAAATGAAAAGAAACTAAAGAAGATATGGAAGGAGAAAGAGAAAAATTATGTTCAATCCATGATTTCTCAAACATCACTACATGTAAAGGAACAATAGTTATGGGTAATTGATAGTGGTTTCTCCAAGCACATGAATTGAGATAAAAAGAAACTCATTGAACTTGAAATGAGAAAAGGAGGATCAATAAGCCTAGGTGATAATACTATTGTCAAGATTCATGGAAAATGAATTTTGAGCATAGATGGGAAGAATAAGACCAAAGATGTGCTTTATGTTGAAGGTCTGAAACATAATATTCTTTGTGTCAGCCAAATCTGTGATAATGGATACAAAGTTGTATTTAATCTTGAAGGATGCAAGATAAGAAAGAATGGTAAAACATTTTGTCAAGGTGTGAGGACCGACAACGATATGCAATGCTAAAAATTTCTAATTAGCTAAGAAAATGAGAGTTGGTTGTGGCATAGAAGATTGGGACATGTAAACTTTGAAAATTTGGTAAAGATAAGTTCAAAAGGTCTATTAAGGAATATTCCTAAGATTGAAAAACCTGAAAATACCATCTACCAAGGATGCCACCAAGGAAAGAAAAAAAATTTTAAGTTTTCTACAAAGGATTATTAAACTACAAAACCCTTGGAGATAATTCATACTGATCTATGTGGTATAATGAGGACAAGGGTGTTTCAAGGAGAAAGATATTTCATGTTGTTGATTGATGATTATAATAGAATGGCATGGGTCATGATTTTGAAGGAGAAGGATGAAGCATTTGAAAAGTTTAAACTCTATAAGAAGATGGTAGAAAATGAGACCACAAGAAGAATCAAATGTCTCAGATCAAACAAAGGAGGAGAGTTTACATCAAGTGAATTCAAAGAGTATTGTGAATATCATGGAATCAAATGCTAGTATTCAACTCCAAGAACACCACAACAAAATGGTGTGGTAGAGAGAAGAAATAGGATTGTGAAGGATATGGCTAGATCCATGTTGAATGAGGAAAAATTAGCAGATACATTTTGGAAAGAAGCAGTACAAACTGTTGTATACATTCAAAATAGAGCTCTTATTAGATTTATCAGTGGTAGAATACCATATGAATTGTGGTTTGGTAGGCCTACATCAGACAAGAATTTCTAAGTATTTGACAATAAATTCTATATTAAAAGAGAAGATGAAGATTTAGGAAGTTTTGAGTCAACATGTGATGAAGGGATATATTTTGGGTATTCCAATAAAAGCAAAGCATATAAATGTTACAACAAGAGATTGCATAAAATTGTAGAGAGTGTACATGTCAAGGTTGATGAAAATACAAATCAAGCCAAGTCCAGTAGAAATAATCTTGAAATAGAATTAGATGATGAGGATATAGGAGCAACAACAAAAGAAGAAGAATGAGAAAGAGGTTGAATGTTCTCCTACAAAATATGTGCAAAAGGACCATCCTGCAGATCAAATAATTGGGGATAATAATGAAGGTGTGCATACTAGAAGAAGAATTGCTAAGGAAAATGAACAAGTGAACTTTGTGCTCTTATCTCAGATCAAACCAATTTTTTTTTATGAAGCTAGTAAGGATGATAGTTGGATATGAGCAATGGAAGAGGAACTCAATCGGATTGAAAAGAACAAAAAATGGGAATTGGTTCCTAGAGAATCAAGCAAGGATTTAATTGGCACCATATGGGTATTTAGAAACAAGCTTTATGGAGATGGAGTTGCAGCTAGAAATAAAGCAAGGTTAGTGTGCAAAGGAGATGCAAAACTTGACGAAATTGATTTTGAAGAAACATTTTCCCTTGTTTCAAGGTTAGAAGCAATAAGAATGTTCCTTTAATTTTCAGTCTAGAAAGGATTTAAGGTATATCAAATGGATGTCAAATCTACATTCTTGAACAAAAACCTAGAAGAGGAAGTATACATTGAACAACCAGAAGGTTTTCAGCTATTAGAAGATGATGATTATGTCCGAAGATTGAGGTAAGCATTGTATGGTCTAAAGAAAGCCCCAAGGGCATGGTATTCAAGATTGGATCAATATCTACAACAACAAGGATTCAAGAAAGGTTGTGTTGATAGCAATCTCTATCTCAAATTTGAGGCTAAGTATATGATCATTGTTGTAGTATATGTAGATGATATTATATTTGGTGGTACTAGTGATAAAATGTGCAAAATATTTGCTGCAAACATGCAGGATGAGTTTGAAATGTCCATGCTAGGAGAACTCAACATTTTTCTTGGTTTGTAAATTACACAAACTGATAAAGCTATATTCATATCTTAAACCAAGTATGCAAAAGAAATTATTAGGAAGTTTGGCATGGAGGATTGTAGACTATTCAGTACTCCCATGATTACTAGCTACAAGTTGAGAAAATCAAATAAATCACCTGATTCAAATTAGACCTTTTATAGATCAATGATTAGAAGTTAGTTATACTTAATTGCATCTAGGTCAGATATAATGCATGTCGTTTGTATAGTAGCAAGGTTTCAGGTTGCCCCAAAGGAATCTCATGTGAATACAATGAAAATAATTCTTAAATAAATCAAAAGAATTGTTGACTATTATGTGTGGTATCCCAAGTGTAATCACTTCTCATTAATAGCATATACAGATGAAGATTGGGCAGGAACTGTAGATGATCGGAAGAGTACTAGTGGTGGAGTGTTCCTCTTGGGGAAAAATTTGGTTTCTTGGATGAGAAAAAAACAAGATTTTATCATTCTTTCTACTATATAAGTAGAGTAGGTTGGAATAGCTACATGTTGTACATAGGTCTTGTGGATGAAGAAAATGTTAAAAGACATCAAAGTGGAATACAAAGAGCCTATCTCTATTATTTGTGATAATTCTAGTGTCATTAATATATCAAAGAATCTAGTGATACACTCCAAAACCAGACATATATCAATAAAGTATCACTTCATCAAAGAGAAGGTTGAAGATAAGGAAATCTGCATGGAGTATGTTCCAACAAAGGAGCCAGTGGTTGATATATTTACAAAGCCTCTTCCTATAGAGTAGTTTGAATACTTGAGGTAGAGTTTGGGAGTAGTTTCTCCCACCTCATATTACTAAAAATTAGTGATAAGGAATATATCTATGGGAGCTTCATTGGTAATTTATTTGACCTTGGTTAAGAATAATGTGATCAAGTCATGTAAAATCTTGTTTTAAAAATTTCTAACAACTTGATGGTTGCGGCAATTGTCAAATTTTAGAATTTCCTTAGAGGGAGTGTACCCTTTCCATTGATGTTATAGGGGGATAAAAATATAAATGTGTAGAAATGTGAATTGTGCTGAGAAGAGAAGAGATACATAACATAGGGGAATTTTTTATATTGTTGTGAGAATAGTTAGCTTGGTACTGAGCTTCAATGTTATATATTGTATGAGCATTTCAAGTTTTTTCATCAATGCCAAAGGGGGAGATTGTTAGCCTATAGTTTTCATTGATGTCAAAATAGAAAATCATGCAAAGGAGATTATTGGAATGATGAAAAAGGATGAATGTGAGATTAGTGGATTTGATGGAGAATTAGGCTACAAATTTAATATGGGTTTTTTGAGAGAATTTCGGCGATGTGCTCTGCAGGTCGAGAAAGTGAAGGATGTGCCCATAAATGGTTTATTTTTTCTCTTGGTTGATTCTAGGGTTTACAGATAAACCCTAATGTATTTACAGTCACAACATCCTCAAAATGTTCTATTTCGATGGTGATTTGTGTTTGGTGATTTTAGGAATTTTAAGTAATAACTTAAGTCACTGGATTCCAAGTTTTTCTAACTTACGTCATGAGGTTCAAGAGTTTCATAACCTCCTGAATTAGTGTCTTTGAGGTTCTCTTTGTTGTAGGAAAGTTGTGGGTTTTAAGAACTTCGTAACCTCTGAAAATAGATTCTAAGGTTCAATTTTTTAGTGACATAGAAATGGAGTGATAAGGAGAAAGGAAGCACTCTGAGTGGGACCCAGCCATGATGACCATTGATGAAGAAGGTGGGACCTACAAAGGAAGCACATGATGACACTAGATGAAGCTTAAGGTGGGACCCGATAGGCTATCGATGGATTTTGGTGATGTGTGATGACAAGTGGTGAAGGATGATTTGAATGGTAGAGAAAATCACATCGTTGTTGTGAGTTGTGTGGCAATGATGTGGATGAAAAATGGAAATAACCCACAAGCCCCACAAATTTTGTGTGGGTCTATTATCAGAGCTCGCCATATAGTGGGCTTTGGATGGATGTCTTGGTAGACCCTATGTATGGAAAGTGATGTATGAAGGAGATCAATGATGTAGACAGTTTGGTGATCTATCCAATGGTGATTATCTATCAGTAAAGATAAATAGTGTAGGATTAAAGGTGGTGCATCTGACGAATTTTTTTTTAAGATATGAAGATGGACGAGGAACGCTAGATCATGGCGTGAAGAGAAAATTGATGGCCCATATTCAAAGATAAACATTTACAATGGCTACGATAGTGTGAATAAGGGTTTCAACTGGTAACCAACATAGGAGAGAATTAATTGGTCCAACTACACCTATGAATAGTTTAAATGATGATTTGATCTATTAAGCAATGACACGGTTTGCAAAAGATTTGACAGAGAATGAATGAAGGAATATTCTTTATAACAGAATAAAATGTTCGATAGCTTGATGCAACATATGTAAATATCTGGTAAACGCTATCAAATATCTTAATTATGAGATGGAAAGTTGTATGTGTGGCTCGAGGTAAAGGAAGCTTGTTGGTGTAGTTAGTATGTGAAGAAAACCTAATAGTAAGTTGGAGATGATCCATATGGCTGAGAGGATCTCGAGAAAAATATAGTAGGTCAGTGGAGAAAGAAGATAATCAGATATTGTCGAAGTGAGATGTCTACAATAAGTGTGCACGAATATAGAGAAAAACCTAGAGTTGTATGGTGTATTGAATAGAGTAACATCTTTTTGAGTATGTTGTAGAGATAATTAGAGTAAGATTATTGTAGTAAGTCTACAAGAAAGAGAGAGTGAAGTGCAACAGAAAGTGAATGCATTTGTGAAGTCCTAGACAGGAATACAAAACATCCTCTAGGTGTTTGCATTTATGGTGAAGTGTGTGTATGGTGCAACAACATAGAACAATGATTGTTCTATGTGCAAAGAAGAGTGTAATTCAAAAAAGAGTAGAGAGGTGGAGAGTGTGTGTGTTGTTAAGAGTGCAACTTCAACAACTAAAAGTGAGTTGTAGTGCGTGCAACAATGTAATGAATATAATGATGCATGATCAAGTTTTGTAGAACCACTTTTATGAAAAATTGTTTTTGTTATCATAGAGGTGGTTGCCTAATTGTACTATGTTGTAGCTCAAATTAGGGGATTGTAGTCTCCTTGAAGATGTTCCTTCTAAATTAGGGCGTTGTTGCATCCTTGGAGTTGTATATCCTAAAACAGGGTGTTGTAGCATCCTTGAAGTTGTAGCTTTAAAATAGGGAGTTAGAGCTTTCTTGGGTTGGAGCCTTAAATATTGTAAGAGAGACATATTTGTGATGTTGGATTTGAGTAGTAGACTCAAGCAAATTTTTTCACCGTTGCTTTTCCCGTCTTGGGTTTTCCGCGTACATACGATGTTATGTGATGCTTTTGTGTGTATGCATATTTATGTTTTTACATGTTGGTATCTACACACTAAGTGATTAAGGAAGTAACTTGCATAGAGGTTTTGAATTCCAAATTTTATAAGATCTACTAATTCACCCCCCTCTTAGTAGATCATTGTGTTCCAACAAAGGAACCAGTGGTTGATATATTTATAAAGCCTCTTCCTATAGAGTAGTTTGAATATTTGAGGTAGAGTTTGGGAGTAGTTTCTCCAACCTCATATCTGTAAACATTATTGATAGGGGATATATCTATGGGAGATTCATTGATCATTTATTGACCCTGGTTAAGCATAATGTGATCAAGTCATGTAAAATCTTGTTTTAAAAATTTCTAACAACTTGATGGTTGCAGCAATTATCAAATTTTAGAATTTCCTCAAAGGGAGTGTACCCTTTTCCATTGATGTCAAAGGGGGATAAAAATCTAAATGTCTATAAATTTGAATCATGCTGAGAAGAGAAGAGATATATGTCACAGGGGGAGTTTTTTTATTGTAGTGACAATAGTTAGCTTGGTACACAGCTTGAATGTTATATCTTGTATGATTATTTCAAGTTTTTCCATCAATGCCAAAGGGGGAGATTGTTAGCATATAGTTGTCATTGATGTCAAAATAGGAAATCATGCAAAGGAGACTGTTGGAATGATGAAAAAGGATGAATGTGAGAGCAGTGGATTTGACGGAAAATTAGGCTACAGATTTAATATGGTTTTTTTGAGAGAATTTTGGTGATGTGCTCTACAGGTCGAGAAAGTGAAGGATGTGCCCATAAATGGTTTATTTTTGCTCTTGGGTGATTCTAGGGTTTACAGATAAACCATAATGTGTTTATAGTTATGACATCCTCAAAATGTTCTATTTTGATGGTGACTTGTGTTTGGCGATTGTAGGAAGTTTAAGTAATAACTTAAGTCATTGGATTCCAATTTTTTCTAACTTACGTCATGAGGTTCTAGAGTTTCATAACCTCCCGACTTAGTGGCTTTGAGGTTCTCTTTGTTGCTGGAAACTCGTGGGTTTTCAGAACTTTGTAACCTCTAAAAAGAGGTTCTAAGGTTTAGGTTTTTAGTGACTTAGAAATGGAGTGATAAGGAGAAAGGAAGAACTCTGAGTGGGACCCAACCATGATGACCATTCATGAAGAAGGTGGGACCTACAAAGGAAGCACATGATCACACTAGATGAAGCTTAAGGTGGGACCCGATAGGCTATTGATTGAGTTTGGTGATGTGTGATGACAAGTGGTGAAGGCTGATTTGAATTGTAGAAAAAATCACATCGTTGTTGTGAGTTGCGTGGCAATGATGTGGATGAAAAACGGAAAGAACCCGCAAGCCCGACAAATTTTGTGTGGGTCTGTTGTCAAAGCTCGTGATATAGTAGGCTTTGGATGCATGTATTGGTGGACCCTATGTATGGAGAGTGATGTATGAAGGAGATCAATGATGTATATAGTTTGGTGATCTATCCAATGGTGATTGTCTATCAGTGAAGATAAATAATGTAGGATTAAAGGCGGTGCATCTGATGAATTGTTTTTTTAAATATGAAGATTGATGAGGAATGCTAGATCATGGCGTGAAGAGAAAATCAATGGCCCATATTGAAATATAAAGATTTACAATGGATACGATAGTGTGAATAAGGTTTTTGATTGGTAACCAACATAGGAGAGAATTAATTGGTCCAACTGCACCTATGACCAGTTTAAATGATGATTTGATCTATTAAGCATCGACACAGTTTGCAAAATATTTGAAGATAAAATCAGATCAAATGAAGAGGAGAATGCATTGAATGCATATCTAATTCTAGGGTTTGACAGAGAATGAATGAATGAAAATTCTTTTTAACAGAATAAAATGTTGGGTAGCTCGATGCAAGATATGGCAATATCTAGTAAACCCCATCAGATATCTTAATTATGAGTTGGAAAGTGGTGTGTGTGGCTCAAGGTAAAGGAAGCTTGCTGGTGAAGTTAGTATGTGAAGATTTAAACCCTAAGAGTAACCTGAAGATGATCTAGATGGTTGAGAGGATCTCGAGAAAAAGATAGTAGGTTAGTGGAGAAGGAAGATAATTATATATTGTCAAAGTGAGATGTCTACAATAAGTGTGCACAAATAGAGAGAAGAACCTGTAGTTATATGGTGTATTGAATAGAGTAATATCTTTTTGAGTATGTTGTAGAGATAAGGAGAGTAAGAGTAATGGAGTAAATTTACAAGAAAGAGAGAGTGAAGTGCAATAGAAATTGAATGCATTTATGAAGTCCTAGACTATAATAAAAAACATCCTCTAAGTGTTTGCATATATGGTGAAGAGTGTGTACGGTGCAACAACATAGAACAATGATTGTTATATGTGCAGAGAAGAGTGCAGTGCAAGAAAGAGTAGAGAGGTGGAGAGTTTGTGTGTTGTTAAGAGTGCAGCTTCAACAAGTAAAAGTGAGTTACAGTGTGTGCAACAATGTACTAAATATAATGATGCATGATCAGGTTTTGTAGAACCACTTTTATGCAATTTTTTTTTTATCATAGAGGTGGTTGCCTCATTGTACTATGTTGTATCTCAAATTAGGGGATTGTAGTCTCCTTGAATTTGTTGCTTCTAAATTAGGGTGTTGTTGCATCCTTGGAGTTGTAGCTTTAAAATAGGGAGTTGGAGCTTTCTTGGGTTGGAGCCTTAAATATTGTAAGAGAGAAATATTTTTAATGTTGGATTTGAGTAGTAGACTCAAGCAACATTTGTCACCATTTTTTTTCCCATTTTGGGTTTTCCACATACATACGATGTTATGTGATTCTTTTGTGTGTATGCATATTTATGTTTTTGCATGTTGGTATCTACACATTAAGTGATTAAGGAAGTAATATGCACAGAGGTTTTGAGGGCGAAAGTTTATAGGATCTACTAATTCACCCCCTTCTTAGTAGATCATTGTGTTCCAACTAGTTTTATGCCAGCTTGACTTCACGATGATTGTTGCATTGTTCCCGTCTAAGGGAGGTACCAAAAGCCAAACACATTGAACCCAAAATATTACAATTCAATGTGTCATATGGGTGCAAGATCAAGAACATTTTGAGCTTTATGATTGTGGAAAGGTGTGCAATTGGTTGTTGAAATTTATCTATGTTACTACCGTAAGTATCAAGTTGTCATCTGGCGCCAAGAGTGGTCCTAAAAGCTTATGATGGATTTCCTTCACTATGATTGTTTCATTGTATTCACATGTGAAAATTTCATGTGTCATTTGTGCACAATCTTGGGAGAATCTTGAGCGTATAGTTTGCATAAAGGTGTGCTATTAGCTATTTTAATTCTTGTGAGCCCACAAGAGTGGCTCTAAAAGTTCCTAATAGGAATTCGCTGTCCGTTAGCACCATGTGTAACGTTAGCACAAACTTAAGAAGGTCCATGGCCATGGAAAGCTAAATAATGCACCATTGGCTCATTTTTACCTCTAGATGAAGCATGGGAGTTTGTGATTTCTATCACACTTATTTGTATGTTGTATTTTGGAATGCCACTATAAATGCTAGTAGGCCTTCTAAATTTTAGGGAATACTATCTTGAAATTTCCTTCACCAAAGGCAATAGTTTTCCTTTCATGTACCATGTATGAATTTAAACCTTATTTGATGGGTATTAATCACTAATTACTCTGGTACAAAGATGCCTTTCAAAAATCATGGAAGCTAGCCACTTTCACTAATGTTATATGCTAGTGCCAACATCGAATTTTGTGGTTTGTTCTTCCAAGATTGAGGTTGAGTGCATCTGAAGGTTGAAATCCATCATAACTAACTAGATACACATACAATTAGTTTCTAACAAGATCTATTGGTACACTCTCTAGGGTTCCTTCTCACTATTGGAAGAATGAAGGAGACATTCGGTTTTGCTATGTTTATTGTCATTGGTTCCAACATTGTTTGGTGTCTAATTTTTTACTCATCTTGTAAACTATGATCTAGTAATTTGGTCAGGAATCTCTCTTGGTAGAATATAAACTCATATGATTTTGATATGTTATTCAGGATTACTAGATGTAGCTTTGGTCAGGGATTCAACAATTTTGGTTGCATATGTTGAAAATTGTAAATGATAGTGGTTCAACGTATAGTTTTTGGTTTGGTCTTCATCAAGCCAACTTAATCGAGTTGTATATGTTTCATAGATGCTTAATCTTCTTGTGTTTTTGTCTGAACCAACCTATCTTATGCTTGGGACCTTTTCTTTTAAGTGTCAAAGATGTTTTTTAAAAAGACGACAAGACATTTTGAGTTAAGTATGCCTACATCCAACTAGACTGACCTAATTGATGTATGAAGATCTAATCATGCATATATATATGGAACATCCATATATTGTTTAGAGTGAGAAAATATGATAATGCAAATACATGTGATAAAGTGATATTGTGAAGTTGTTGATATTTGTTGATAGTTGCTATATACCTGCAAATCGGTGTAGATTTTGTTTTTTCAAAAGCTTAATTGGAACTGTACTCAATACACAAAAGGTGAATTTCATCAGTTGATATTTTTCCACTGAGCCATACTCTTAGCAATCATTTTTAGGATGTGAGCCTTTCAAGGATAATAAGTCCTAGTAGTGAGCCCTATAATATCTTATAACCGGTTATAATATATTGTGAGTTAATCCTCACTATGGTTTTTCCTACTATAGGTTTTCCATGTAAAAATACTGGTGTCTATGAGTTGTGTGATGTTATAATCTCTTTCATGTTTTCACTTGAAGAAATTGCTAGATATGTTTTAATAATTTGATGGTTAGTAATCAAATGGTTTTGTAGAATACTAATTCACCCCCCTCTCAATATTTTGTGTGTTCAAAAATTGGTATCAGAGCTTGGTTCCTTTGGAAAAGTCTAACAACTTAAGGAAGATCTTGAAGTTTTAACACATGGCTAAAAAAAAGTATCCTATTCCTCCAAAAGAGATCTCAACAATTGAGGAACTCAATGCTACTCTTGAAGATCTGGATAAAAGTGAAGATGAGAAAGAAATTCTAAAAGAAAACTCGAAAGAAGCAAATGAATGCATCAAAAAATTAAGAGGGAAAATCAAGAAGTCTAAAGAATGGCATAGAGAAGTTAGTGATCAGTTGAAGAAGGCTAATGAAGACATCACTGGACTAAAGGTGCAAGTGAAAGAAAAGAAAAGAATTAGAGAATTTCAGAAAGCTGAAATTTAGAATAAAATTAATGAATGCACAAAGCTTGAACAAGAAGTGGTAAATCTAAAATCTGACTTGGAGAAAGCAAGAGCTCATGAAGAAAAATTCAAGACACGTACTAAAAATCTTGATGAGTTGATCGTATTTCAGAAACAAGCTAAGGATAAAGGTGGTCTAGGACTTGAAGAAGGACAAATTTCAAAGGAAAATTAGATTCCCAACAAAGTGGACAATCAAAGGAAGATTCAAGGCACTAATAAACAATTCAAGAATCAAAGAAGCAATATCAGAAGGAACCCTATCAGACAACCTAATGCTCAAAGGTACCCATCTTTTAATGGTATTTTTTTCTCATGGAATGAATTTGGTCATAGGGAAACTAAATGTAGAAGTAGAATGAATCAGAATGTTAGATTCTTCTATGAATAATGTTTTTCTTGTGAAAGGTTTGGACATTGAGCTACTAAGTGTAGAAGTCAGATAATGATGAATATATTCAATACTAGTAGAATGGCTCAATCTTTTAAAGGCTAATGCTATATATGTTATGATTTTGGAAATAAAGCTAACCAATGTGGATCAAGGATAAGTTCAAATCAGTTTGGTCAAATAAATTTTGTGTTCTATACTTGCAATAAATCAGGACATATCTCAAAATTCTACAAAAGAAAAATTTAGAAGAAACCTAATCCAAAACAAAAGAAAAAACCTGTGAACAAAGTGGATCATACTGAAGTGAGAAAAGAAATGGAGAATATTTGGAAGAAAAAGGAATAACCTAACAATAAGGATGAGTGAAACACATCTGCACTTGCATCTAGTGTAGATAATTCCTCTAAAAACTAAACCTAGCAATGGTTTTAGGGGGAGTAGTGACAGAGAAATTTAACAAACCCCCAATATATGAGGTGTCAAGCAGTGACATGAAGATATATAATGACATAAGGTGTCATTATAAAGATATTGAAGAGGTTTTATAAAGAAAATATGCAAATTTGGAGAATTATGGAGCATCTTAGGGTTTACAATGCATATTACAAAGTGTTTATCAACTTTTTAATTTGAAATGCATTTAATACAAAATAAGGGGAAAATATGTAAGGCATAAAGTGAGAAACTAAGTTGAAGTAAATCATATTTTCACAATTGGGAAAAATAAAAGTGAGCTGAAGAGATTTGGAAGCGATTCAGAGTATTTGGCATCAAAACCCTAGTTTTTTACAAAGCCTAAAAATGTATTTACTACTATCTAAACTTTGTGGTTTTTAGTTAAAGAAAATTTTCATAAGCATATATAAGTAGTTTGAGGGAAAGAAATGGGCACTCCAACCATTATGGAAGTATTTGAGAGACCCCAACCCAAATTCAGAAGGTATTCTAGGAAATTCTATGAAATGGATCTTGTGGGTGCATTCTCACACATTCAAACTAATGTATTACCCATTAATGACACTAGAACATAAATTCATGGAAAGTTGGAATAATTTAATCACCAAGAACTTAGGGATCTTTGGACGGATGAATTGATAGGAGATAATTACTCTATAAAACCCGAATATGAGATCCTAGTATAGAAGAAGCTAGATGTTTAGAATTGGTCCCCTAGCTTTCCAAATGAGATGGATGCTAAATTTGTTAGGGTGGCACTTAGTAGGGTACATGATAAGTTTGTGTAGACAAGTGTTACTAGGCTAATCACCAAGGAGGTAATATAAGCCATAACTAGTCTTTGTGCAACTAGACCCCTACCAATGCTAAAAGCTATGAAAAATGATGCAGTTATGAAGGTAATTGGAGCTAAATTTGATGGGAGAGCTCTAACTACTCAACCCATCACAAACCCAATTGTGAGATATGCTACTATTATGATCAAATAGAAAATATACTTTACCAAGTGAGGGAATTTTTTCTCTGCTACAACAATTGATAATGCATATGAAATGGCAATGAATGTGAGATATTTTGATCTATGTGAGTTTCTCTAACTAAAAATTGTGGAGAACTTGAGCCTAATCAAGTCAAAGAGACGCTATTTTAAGTTTGGTATATTGGTAGTTTTTCTATTGTTCTTTTTGAGGGAGTTACCTAGAAGGAAAAACATTATCTGGGAGTTCAACAGGCCAATTGCACATCAAATATTTAAACATTTGCATAGTATTGGAGATTTCATAGCATAGAAAAATTCTTTGATTGCATTCTTTTTAGTCTTCGAGAATGATATGCATGAAAGAGAAAGAGTTCCTAGAAGCCTAGTGAAGAAGTATCCAAAAGACACAAGTCTTATCACAAGAACTAATGAGTGCATCATGGAAGTAGTTGAACCCATAAATCTTTGGATAGAACCTCTGCGATATGAGGCTGATGAACAAATGGCTGAGAGGTTTATTGAAATGTTGTTAAGTAGTCTAACAAACCCCTATCTTCCCCAACACGAAACGTATGAAGAAAAGTTACTGAAGTGCATTTAGAAACTTTAGCATCTTATAAAGCATAGAGAACTAGAAATAATGTTGAGGCATTCTTCCAAGGGAGTTCATTCTCTAAGGATCACTAGTAGAATTTGGCAAATAAATGACTAGGTGACTAAAACCTTTAGTCACAACAACTAAAAATGACTAAATTCTACTAATTTTTTGTAGCTCAGCTATAAATGAGTAAATAAATGACTAATTTGGTCATTGACTAAAAAAATATTTAGTCATAGAAATAAAAATGACTAAATAGTTAGTCATCAAATCTAAAGTAGAAAACATTTAAAAAAAAAATTCGACCAATTATTGGTGCAATGTAATCATGCGTGATGTATTGGCGTGATTATTAACGTTCATTATAGATTCATTCATCTCGCCTGACCTCACTTCATTCGTTCATTGTAGATCTCACTTCATTTGTTAGACTAGCATGAGGTGCTTTGATAAGTTATAGCAACTACTTGCATGGGCGATAAGGATTTAGAAAGGACCTGGAGACTTCTCAAAAGGTATGAAAGGGAAAGGAATTCAGAGTTTTCTGAAACAAATTTGAATTTTTCAAGGCCCTTTGTAGTGAAATCAGATTTGGGGATGCCCTCTACAAATAAATCAAAGGTAATTTGAAACCATCATTACATTAAACACAAATTTGAAATGCTCATTACAATCTACTGCTCTTAATAACTTTGTACTACTCTTAATAATTTTCTTTTACAATCTTGCCACTATTCTCCTTCATAATGTGCTCAAGATAAATATAATAAAATTTGGGTGCCAGTGCCAAATTAGAATTTCCTCAAAGAATCTTGATACATTTTCACTGCAAGCACAAATTGTGCTTGTGCAAAGTAAGCATGTGCTAGATTTACCCACACATCAGGCATCTGAACAAAGATTTATCTTGTTGTAGCTTCTTGTACCTATGTAAAAATTTCCTTTGCAATATCAATTGACCCCTTTCAGCTAGCACAATGGTTGCCTCATTTGTAGCATACACATTTCTCGATCTCTATGCCAACACTTTACAATACAATTCTCTAGCCTTCTCAAGATGTAGTGCCTCCACCTTTGGATCCATCCTCTCATTGCAAAAAGCTACAAAATAATTCGAATTTCGAAGTGAAATGTCAACATAAGAATTATTTACATCTAATTCACTTTGTGCAACTTTAATTGTTTCTTTTCTTTAAGCTAGTCATCTATTTTCAGTTCCATTTTTCTAGGCATATATAAAGCATTTGATAAGTTTTTATCAACCTTAAGTGCATCACCAATCAATTCCAGGCTTAGTTGGATCTCATTTTGAGGCTTAGCCATGGCTACAAGATGTAGATATGCATCCACATAACCAGGAAACATGAACAATATTATCCTGTATAAAATATGTTCTTTTTCAGTATCATGTAGTTGTTCAAACAACCTAGCAAGACTAAATAGTGTTGTGACTTTATCCCATGGTAACTCAAGTGAAACAACACCTTCTTCTAGTTGAAGGAAGAATTTCATATCCTTAAAGAGCACAGGAAAAACTGTAGAATTAGCACTGGGGATTTTATTTATGAATTCAACCTAAATTCCATTTCCTAATGCCTCCCTAAAAAAAAATTGAGCCAACTCTAGTACACCACACTCAAAATTAATAACCCCAATGTTTCTTAACAATTGAATGGGTACTTCCTCTCTACTCTTCTTCAGAAGAGACTTTGGTGTCTTAAGAAAATCTAAGGTTGCACTGGGTTCTGATGATATTAATAACTCACCCATCTTAATAGATGCATGAGCATCAAGTGGATCTATGAGAGTTTCCTTTCCTAGAATTTCCAATGCCTTCTTTGCTAGCCCTTGCTAAGAATATATATGGCCTAAAACTTTTAAGCTCTCATAGTTCTTAGGGTGGACCTCCAAAACCTTTTCAAAATTTGAGAGAGAACTCTTAAGATCTCCCAGCTTCAATTGAACCTATCCACAAAATCCTATGGCCTCTAGATTTTGTTGACTAATGTCACGTAGTAGTAGCCAGTGGTGTCATAATCACCTTTACTATGATAATATCATGGAAGACTATGATATGAATGGGATTTCATGAGAGGGTGGTTATTTGAAACAAGAATTGTCTTAGTCAATTGTTCCACAAAAAAATGTTGCACATTGTAGCGAAGAAAAAATGGTTTGTTAAATGATTCAATGCCATTTCAGAGTATGGGTATAATTCAAAGGCTCTATGCATCTTTTCCATTCCTTCATGAAAACTACCTTTTTCACTAACTATGAGAATCCTACAAGTAAAAAATGCACAAAATTGAGAACAAAGATTTATATAGATGCAAAACATCATTTCCTAATGCCTCCATAATTTTTTTTTGAGCCAACTCTAGTTCATCACGCTCAAAATGAAGAACACCAATATTGTTTAATAATTGAAAGGGTACTTCTTCTCTACTCTTCTTCAGAAGATACTTTGGCATCTTAAGAGAATCTAAGGTTGCACTAGGGTCTGACAATATTAATAAATCACCCATCTTGATAAATGCATGGGCATCATGTGGATCTATGTGAGTTTCCTTTCTTAAAATTTCCAAAGCCTTCTCTGCCTACCATTGTTGAGCATATATATGGCCTACAAATTTTAAGCTCTCACAGTTTTTAGGGTGGACCTCTAAAACCTTTTCAAAATTTGAGAGAGAACTCTTAAGATCTCCTAGCTTCAATTGAATATGTCCACAAAATCTTGTAGCCTCTAGCTTTCCTTGACTGATGTCAAGTAGTAGTAGTCAGTGGTGTCATAATCACCTTTACTATGATAAGATCGTGCAAAATTATAATATGAATGAGATTTCAAGAGAGGGTGGTCAGTTGAAACAAGATTTGTCTCAGTCAACTATTCCACAAGAAAGTGTTATCGTACAATGAAGAAAAAATGGTTTGCTAAATGATTCAATGCCATTATAGAGTACGGGTATAATTCAAAGGCTCTACACATATATTCCATTCTTTCATGAAAACTACCTTTTTCACTAACTATGAGAATCCTACAAGTAAAAAATGCACAAAACTAACCACGAAGATTTATGTAGAGGCAGAACATCATTTCCTAATGCCTCCATAAAACTTTGTTGAGCCAAGTCTAGTTCATCACACTCAAAATGAAGAACCCAAATGTTGTTTAACAATTGAATGGGTACTTCTTCTTTTCTATTCTTCAAAAGAGACTTTGGCATCTTAAGAGAATCTAAGGCTCCAATGGGGACTAACAATATTAGTAACTAACCCATCTTGATAAATGCATGGGCATCAGGTGGATCTATGTGAGTTTCCTTTCCTAATATTTCCAAAGCCTTCTTTCCCGACCCTTGCCGAGCATATATATGGCCTACCACTTTTAAGCTCTAATAGTTCTTAGGGTGAACCTCCAGAACCTTTTCAAAATTTGAGAGAGAACTCTTAAGATCTCTCAGCTTCAATTCTATCCACAAAATCCTATGGCCTCTAGCTTTCCTTGAATGATGTCATGTAGTAGCGGCTAGTGGTGTCATAATCACCTTTACTATGATAAGATAATGCAATATTATCATATGAATGAGATTTCATGAGAGGGTGGTCAGTTGAAACAAGAGTTCTCTTAATCAACTATTCCATAAGAAAATGTTGCCCTACAATGAAGAAAAATGGTTTGCTAAATGATTCGATACCATTATACAGTATGGGTATAATTTAGAGGCTCTACGTATCTTTTCCATTCCTTCAAGAACACTACCTTTTCACTAACTATGAGAATCCTACAAGTAAAAAATGCACAAAACTGACCACATAGATTTATGTAGAGGCAAAACATGATTTCCTAATTCCTCCTTAAAAGTTTGTTGAGCCAAATCTAGTTCATCACACTCAAAATGAAGAACCCCAATGTTGTTTAAAAATTGAATGGGTACTTCTTCTCTACTCTTCTTCAGAAGAGACCTTGGCATCTTAAGAGAATCTAACGCTACACTAGGGTTTGATGATATTAATAACTCACCCATCTTGATAAATGCATGGGCATCATGTGGATCTATGAGTGTTTTATTTCTTAAAATTTCCAAATCCTTCACTAACTACCCTTGCTGAGCATATATATGGCCTACAACTTTTAATATCTCACAGTTCTCAGGGTGGAGGGTGATCCCACAAAGCTGATTTACAATTTCTGAGAGGAACTAATTTTTGCTGAAATCATATATTTTTAGAAAATATAATGATTTAAGCCTTTAAAATTTCCATTTTAAGGATTCCAATTGAAGAGAGTTTGATCAAACCACCTTAGATCAAACCCCCTTGGATAGAACCTCGCTAGTTTTAAACAATACCTATAAATGAGTCTCCTTTACACCTATCAAAATGCTGATAAAAAATCACTTTTGATTTAACTTTTGGGGGATCAAATGAATTCATTTAAAATTTATTTGAAATTATTATGGTAGTCCTCAAAATGAGCTATCCCACGAATATAATTTTAATATGTTTTGGTTTTATTATGTATGTGTTTTTTTAGTTTTATTAAACATAGGTTTTTCACCAAAAAATCAAGCTCTTTGTTTTGCACATGTGGAAAAATAGAAAATTATCAAAATAATTTTTTTTAAAATATTCTCATGCTTGGTATTGATTTCCTTGATTAATTAAAATAAATAAATTGAATTTCGATACACACAAGAAAAGTTATGTTGTATACAGTCTGCCTATGTCTGAATTGCAATTGGTTTGACTTTGAAAATCGAGTAAGGAAAAAATATTAAATAAAAAACTATGATACAAAATAAAAGTGCTAGATATCATAGTTACAAATCTAAATTCAAAAAAATTATAATTTAATCCTTCATACAAAAAATTTATGTTATATACGGTGAGCGTCACTTTTAAAAAATGTAATTTTTTGAAAAAAAACTAGTTTTTGTTGTAGATGCAAAAAGAAGTGCAATCTTATTCCAAAAATTTTGAAAAAAAAAATTTTTAGAATCTATAGACAAAATGTGATGAGACTCTAGTTTGCATCATCTTCAAATTCCTCACGGTTTAGCCGCTATAGGTGCCCAAATGTGAAGATTTACTTAAAAATAATAATTTCATTGTCTAGTTTGGCCAAAAATTGTAAACCACTATTGTGGGATCACCCTAGACCTCCAAAACCTTTTCAAAATTTGAGAGAGAACTCTTAAGATCTCCCATCTTCAATTGAAACTATCCACAAAATCTTGTGGCCTTCGGCTTTCCTTGAATGATGCCATGTAGTATTGGATAGTTGTGTCATAATCACCTTTACTATGATACGATTGTGCAATATTATAATATGAATAATATTTCATGAGAGGGTGGTTTGTTGAAATTAGAGCTATCTCAGTCAACTGTTCCACAAGAAAATGCTTCTCTATGAAGAAAAAATGGTTTGCTAAATGATTCAATGCCATTGCACAATATAGACATAATTGAAAGGCTCTATGCATATTTTTCATTCCTTCATGAACACTAGCTTTTTCACTATATGTGAGAATCCTAGAATTAAAAAGTGCACAAAACTGACCACAAATATTTTTCCCCTTTACAATTAGGAAAATTTCCAAAAAAATGCATTTAAATCCTGCAAATAAAATGGAAATAAAATCACATTGATTTTCATGGCAAAATAAAAACCATGAGGCCATAGATTGTTTCTTACTATTATGCTTTGATAGATTTTTTTCAAGCATCCATAGTTTTTTAGGAATCACCTCTTTTAGGCTTTTAGCCATAGTAGCAAGGAAGTGAACTGTTTGATAAAATGCTTTGGTAGACATGTATGAAAATGTGGTAGCATATAAAAGGAAAAGAACTTTGGAAAAAATGCCTCAAAGAAATGTGATATGATGGTGATGGAATTCCATAATGAATTCCATGGTAAACAAATTGTTGTGGATTGTCATGGCATTCCATCACCATGAGACCACATTTCTTTGAGGCATTTTTTCAACTAGTTCACTACCTTGTCTATGCTATTTCTTACTATTATTCTTTGATACATTTTTCCCAAGCATCCTTAGCTTGTTTGAAATAACTTGTTTTAGGCTTTTAGCCATAGCAACAAGGTAGTGAATTGTTCGATAAAATTCTTTGGTAGACATGTATGAAAAATGTGGTAGCATAGACAAGGTAGTGAAATTTTTGAAAAATTGCCTCAAAGAAATGTGGTCTCATGGAATGCCATGACAAGAAAATGCAATTGGAAGTTGCTCCTAATTATTAGCTATGAAATGTGAATTAATTGGATAACTACTTAGGTTGACTTTGTAAAAAATATATTGTAATTGAAATTTTGTCATCTATCAACATCTAGTTATTAGTTATGCAATGTGAAGTAATGCTTTGAGTTTGAAAGATGTGCAATGCAATGTAATCAACAATTTTAATATAAACAAAAAAAATCTATTGTTTAGAAGTCATTTGTTAAACTCTCTATTTTATTTGCTCTCTATAGCCCTATTTATATGGAAATGCATTTCAATTAAAAAAATAGTATATGTATCTTAGTCTACAATTTTTTGTTTCTATGTGTACAACATTACAAATGGATCAATTTCGAAGGTTGAAATACCATGAATTTACTGAGAGAATAGCCGATGAGAGTGACATGGAAATATATCCATGTCCATGTAATGACTGTCTTGGTGGAAAGATGAAAAAAAGAAGTCAGATTTATCGATATATGATAAGATATGGGAATAGTGGTATAAGCCCTTGGAATGTCAATTATTACAAAGATATGATAGAATGATAGAGTGTGAGAGATGAAGAGGAAACAAACATAGATGAAGTGGCACCAAACATAGATGAAGAGGCAACAATGTTAGATGAAGGGTTTGAAGTTGATAGAATGTTGAATGAAGGTCTAAATGATGAGTGGGCCAAGTTGATGGAGGATGCTTCAAAGCCTTTGTATGCTAATTTTAGGTTAATTTGTTTGACAACAATCCCTCAAATTCTTAATTTACAAGTGGTGTTTGGTTGGACAAATGAGAGTGTAGATTAGTTATTGGAATTATTAAGTTCATTGTTACCACGTGACTCCACATTATCAACAAAACTAAGTCAATATAGGAAGGAAATCACTAAGCTAGGCTTAGGGTATGAAAACATCCACACATGTGTGAATTTTTGTGTATTTTTTCACAAGAATCTTGCAAGTGAGAGTGAATTTCTGAAATGTCATGAAGTGAGGGATAGAGAAGGGTTGAAATCAACTGTGGTTCCTAGAAAGGTTCTTTGTGACTTTTTGGTAATCTGATGATTACTCTGAATGTATAGGTGGAGAGACATTTCTAAACTTATGCAATGGCATGCCCAAAATAAGAGCATTGATGGAAAACAATGACATGTGCCTGATTCTAATACGTGGATGGAATTTGATAACAAATGGCCGGATTTTTCTCAAGATCCTTGTAATATAAGCTTGGGTTTGGCTCTATATGGGTGAACCCATTCTCAGATCAAAGTAATAAATGGTCAACTTGGATAGTGTTTTTAATAAATTATAACTTTCCTCCATGGTTAGCGACTAAACCATTTTTCTTAATGCTATCATTGATTATTCTAGGAAAGAAAAGTGTGACTTTAGATACAACTGATGCTTATCTAGAGCCATTATATGATGAGATAATAGAATTTTGGAAATGAATTGAAGCATTTCAATCTTTAAGGGATGGTCATTCAATCAAATTTAGTTTACGAGCTTCCTTATTGTTTATGATTCATGATCTTGCTACATATGTGAACTGAAGATAAAGTGGGAATAAGGAGGGATGGTCCTTTCCTATTCTATTAGTCATTCAAATATTTCCTAACAACTCTAATAGGATTGACTATAAACCTCTCAAGGTGAGTCAATACACAACTAGGAGGACTTAGGAGGGGCTGTTCTGGGTATGTGCAAGATAATCATGGAAAAAATAGGCCCTTAACTGGAAGTAAAAATTCAAAAAATCAACGTTAGGCAACTTGATGTAAAAATTTGAATTATTTATCTATATTAATTCAAAAATATGTAACAATAGAATCTGTAGCAAATCGAATGTAGTTTCTAAACTACTACGTTTATTTTTTATTTTTTAAATCTATTTGGTGAAAATTTGAAATTTCAATACAATAGTACTTAAATTTGAGGGAAAAAATAAGAAGTAGGTGTTTGTCTGATCACCCTAACCACAATAAAATGATAATATTTTTTTATAATATTTTCGATATAAGTAGAGGACTCATGTTTCGATGTGATGCATATTTTTTTGTTATTTTTTTCCAAGTAAATAATTAATTATGAATTTTTTATTACAAATTTTCAAAAATATAAAAAATCGTATGTCTAACCACCTTAACTTGGTCAAAATTTCATGAAATTCATTTTTTTCTTTTAATCCTATAATGTACAAAGCATAGAATGTGACGCATGTTTTGGATTCAAAAAATGTGATACCGTTTGAAAGCTATAGATGTTTTTCAATCAGCCTATCAATTAGGAATTTAGTCATAATTCAAATAGAAAATGAATAATAATAATTTATTAAATTCAAAGAAAAACATAATTTATATTGGTGGAAAGCTGAAAATCGCCTTTAAAAACCCTTTTCGTTTCATCAATTTTGGGTAAAAAAAAAGTCATCAACCACATGGGCCATCATATCACTTACATATCGCCACTTTTGGGCCCATCTTGATCCTAGATATACCCTTCTATCAGATTAAGGGGCTCATCACCAAGCAAATGCTTGGAAACAATAATGTTTGAAAACACACTGTGATATGCAAAACACTTAAAATATGCAAAATGAAGCTTCTTAATATTGAAAATAAACAACTCCAAGTTAGGGTATGTGTACATGGGAAGCCTAAAGATGCCAAGAAGATTTTGGAAATGTAAACAAACTGTTGAAAATGCCTAGGAGGACTTTGACGCCTTTACTCCAGTCTTAGTACCGCTGTTGTTTTTTGGGGCAAAAACATAATCTTCAGATAACAAAACAAAATCCTAAAAAATCATTGAAAGACTCCACCTAGAGGACTATATTGCCTTCACTCCCATCTTAGTCTCGATCTAAATTTATGGAAACTATGAATGTGGTCCTAAGCTCCCAGATCTAGAATTGCTTCTCCTCGGATCCCAGGTTCTGTAACAACTAGATCTGACCTATAGGTGAGTTTCTGTGAAGATGACAACTTTACACTCCAAGTTATCTTCAATTCTACAACCTAGATCTGCAAACACAAATGGGCAAGATGAAATTTTTATTTTATTTTTAGTGAATGGGGGTTTGCCTTGGTCAAAGCCCTTGTTGTTAATTAAACCTTGAAATGAAATAGAAACGATGAAGGAAATGGTGAATGAACAACATGCAATGCTACAACTCACCAAAACCTTGCAAATGCTACAAACTTGTGTATAATGGTTGTAATGGATATGGATCTTGAAATGCTTGATTAATATGGACTTGAATTGCTTGCTTATATCAAAACCCTACCTCACAAATGTTAGCACAATAACACACATGATGCTTGAAACTTGATGATGGCTCCAATTGCTTGATAAATTGGTTTTGAATTCTCTTGTGAACTAAATTTCCCTATAATGAATGCTCTCACAAAAGACTTGGATTGCTTAGGATGAAAATGAATGAATGAACCTTGTATTTATACTTGTTTATGCTTAATATCCCGAAATTATATCACGTGAAGCTGACATATGAATTCAAAGAATAAAGGAGGTCAAATCCTGCCAAGATTTGAAATTAAATCTCAAAAATGACACAAGGGGGACTAAGACGCCCTTGGTGGTGTCTTAGTCCCAAGCGATGAAACTTGGGGCATAGACACCAAAAAGGGGCCCGAAATAGATGCCTCAAAATTAGGGTACCAGGACCTCGGGGGGACAAAGACACATTTAATGGCATCTTAGTCCTGACTAGAAATCAGGGACACACCAATTAGAGTTGCTAGGGAATCAGATATGCTTTGGAGAATTTTAGGATTTACCAAAAAAATATGTCATTCATAAGGCTTGTGGACATAAAATAGGGCCAATTAAGCCATAAAGAAGGATAAATAAAGCAAAGCACGCCCAAAAAACCATGAAAATGCAAGGGTATGCATTTTATTACACTGCATTTAGCCCCCACTTTAGTGAGAGGATGAGCTTGCCTCAAAATCATACTAAAGTAGCCAACCACACAATAAAGAGGGGTTCAAATGTACAAATGTTAGTAAGATAAGACAATAGCAATCAAGAGGGTGGCCAAGCCCCTAGGATTATGATCCTATGGTGAACCAACATAGGCACAAAGGAACACACTTGTGGATGATATATGTAGCCAAAATCAAATCACAAACGTACACCATCAAAGACAAGAAAAATGCAAAAGTAAAGGAACTGCAATATGTCAATCTTCGAGTCGTCATCCAACATGGTGGATCGAGTCTAGGCTTGAAGAGGTTTTACAAGTGGAACATGTTTTCCGCTATGCAAACAAAATGCACGCTCACGAGGGCTAGTGGGAACTAGTTGTCCACTAGGTGAGCCGCAAGAGGTCCATGTCAACGTCATACCCCCATGAATATGATAAGGAAAAAGAGGAAAAGGCAATGCTCACATGGGAAAAATGAAGCTAGATGTTCACTAGGTGAGCTCCATGGGGTCCATATCAAAGCCATACCTCCATGAATTTAATAGGGATGAAAGGAAAAAAGAAACACATCAAGAAAGAGGCAGAATGCTTGAAGGGATTTTTCTTAGTTCATGTGAGGTCTTACTCTTAGTGGAATGTAACAACCAAGTCAGATAGCTTGAAAACTTCTACAATTTTCTTTTTGTTAGAATAAATTTTTATATAAGAACCACCTTTCCAATATAAATAGATCACTTTAACTACAAAAAATGAATAACAACATCGTGGTCCAAACATTTGCAATGATGTATACATCAAGTAAAGCTTGCTCACCACCCAACCATTTTCGCATCATGAAGCCACATGGACACTAGCCAAACCCCTGAGCAAGAAGGGGACTACCATTAACTAAATTACTTATTGATAGTCCCAAAACCCTAAAGTTGATAATTAGTGGGTATTCAACCCTTTCTAGGACTAAATTCCCTAGACAGTTCCTCATCGGTTGACACCTACTTAGGTGTAACAACGATGCACTATCCATAAGTATGATATTAGGTGAAAGTCATGATTTTAACATCGAACATCTAATAATAAGAACATTTAATAACCATTGAATCGATTGATCCTAAATCAAGAATTAAATGATGAAATTTTGAGGATAAGATACTTCATCAACACCTTTTTGACTATGTTAATAAGATTATGGATATAACGTTTTAGGATTAAATTGGAAAGAAATAGGATCTAATAATCCATCAACATTGACTTAAAATCTTGTATTTTAAGGAAATAATTAATCTGATACTATGCTATCGAAAATGAGATCCTTTTTCAAACTCCTATTCGATATGTAATTTAAGATTTATATCTTCATAATTTATAACTTCTGGAACTTGCATGAAGTTTAATGACAAGTAATAAAGAGAGAAGAGAGATAAGTTACCCCTATCTTTGGTGAGGTGATCCAATCCTTCAATTAAGATAACATGAAATAGTTAAACATCTCCAACAAATAACACTTTTAAATTCTATTTAAATATGATTCCTTCCTAACTTTAACTTAATTAGAAATTAAAGTATCAAAAACTTCTTATGAATTTAAAAATGAAGTCTATTATAAAATGAAAGAAAGGAAGATTCAATCATATTATGTTTTACCCAAAATCTTTAATAAATTCTAGTTCCATTACTATTGGAACATCTATACCCTATAAACCACATAGTGTAAACATCTATACTTGAGTTTGGAAAAATTCAGTGATACTAAAGTGATAACTCTTACAATGCACAAGGAATGGACGCATCTCATGTCTTATGTCTTATTTCAGTCAAAGGGTTAGAAGTTGAAATGATTGTAAGGAGGTGGAATGTGCATGACACACAAAGAGGACAGCCCTTACCACACCAAATGGATAGTGGGCAGCAATATCTAACTCTTGAGCAGAAAATTCATTCACAAAGTAACCATGAAAAGAGGGCAGCAATCGTATATGAAAAGAGGGCAGGAAACTCATAAGTTATTGGGCATATATCAAGGTTAAGAGCAGCAATTAATACCCAGTTAAGTGCAGCAAAGATGCCATAATAAGTTCAGAAATAATGGTCAATAAAGTATAGAAAATTATGTCCAAAAGATGACTGCAAATAATGCAATAAAAGTGCAGCACATACAATGTAACAAAAGACAGAAAAACAATGCAAAAAGGGATGACAATCATCTATATAAAAGGACAACAGCAAATACACGAGTTTAACAGTAGCAATAACTCTTGATGAGCAAAAATATCAACTCTTAAGTGCAGCAATACAGTTCAAATAAGGTGCAGCAAATTACTGGCAAAAGTGCAGCAAATTCATGAATAAATGAGCATGAAGAACCATTAGAGAGCAAAAAATTAGTAGGCCTTTTTTTTAAGTCATTCCAGGGCTCTAATACTCACTCTAATGCATGAATATAGATCGCTACTAAAATGGTTTGATACTCACCTTCCCTTGTCAATGTTGCCTTAAGTTTGCCAATCTTGAAAATCTCCTTTCACCTGCAACTAGACTTAAGAGATCTCGGTGAAATATGTACTCAATTTGAAACAGTAATTGCATATGACTCTACATTTTTTCTAGGTTCACTAGGAACGTGACTTGATAGTCCTCTTCTACGCAGTGACTAATAGACTCCAACTTCATTACAGAATAACCATTATGAATATACTATACTAAATTAACATCATTTTAAATAAAAAGCAATTCTCCAATAAGCCTTTTTTTTTAAACAATCCTTATGCGTACAAAAATGTGGAGGCCCGGACAAAATATGAGAACTGTTTGAAAGAATTCTTAAGGGAGAAAATTTGATTTGTTGACAGAAATTCATCAAAGAAATACATAAACATGAAATGCTACATTCATAGGAAAAACACGGTATTGATTGGGTGGAAACTCTTTGTATTTTTTATGTCTTTTAGTAAGTATGAGTGATAGATGTGTAGCCAAATCCCACAACCATTACTAGAATCCTCCAACCCTCGCCATCTTCTCAACTGCGCCAATTCGTACTGTAAACGTGCAAATGTAAGTGAAGGCAGAGCACAAACTAATAAACACGAAACTTACAACTGGAGCACAAAACCAAGACAAGACAGATATACCAAGAGACTAAGAACTCAGAGATAAAAGATACAAGGGAACTCAGAAATCTGAGTGCTGTTGAAACCATGTTCATGTGTTCGATTTATAGCCAAAGTCTTAATAAATTCTAGGTATACTGTAGCATAGTGTTCGATGCAGCATTTATGAAGATATGTGAGATGTGAGCAGTGGTGAGTAAAACGTGGGTGGCTCAAGATGGCGCTTGGTCGGCAGGAGATGGCTCTAGAAGGTGTCAGACGTCTCTAGAAGGTGTTTGGTCGGCAAGTCTGTGCCGACACCCATAATTAATTTACATACTCCAATAGTCTGATCACTGCTTAATTGGCTTTTAAACATGAGATATCAGTCCTTTATTATGGAAACTATATACTGCACAATAATTCTATTGCAAAGCAATAGGTTCAAATGGAGATCTGAACACTTAAGCAATACGAATAGAGAACACTGAGTATTCTATTATATCCCATTTGTGAAGAGGAAATTACACATATTTTGCTGCAGTATCCTGTCTTAAAATTGAAACCATAAAAGTAACCCCAATTAGCATAGTATTGTGCATACATTGTACTCTTAGTACCTTGTGTGGCTAATGTGAGATCTTCAAAACAGTCGACACACAAGGAAGATCATTCAGCAAATATTGGACCACTATTTGCTGTTGGAAAAGTTAATCTTGAGCAGCAACGGGAAAGTGCATTTAATGCACAAACAGATAAGATCTGTTTTGGATCATTCTCTCCAACTGGACTTTCAGAGACTTGCTGTCCCAATTAATGAATTGGCAGCAAATTAATTTTTGGTCGGTGAATTTGAATTGAGTGTCAATTTTGGAAAAGGCTGGGAAAGACAAAAGAACAGAATAGAATGTTTTTCAATTAGAAGAGAAAAAGAAGACAGAGAGAAGCAGAAGAATAGAAGGAAGAATGTTCAACAGAACATAACAGAACAAAAGAAGAATGTTCAGGAGATCCTGCAACAGCAAAAGACATTGATAGAGGAAAGTGCTCTGGAATATCTCCAGCACGTAGCAACAACCAGTTTGCTTTGGAATGTTCACAGAAACACACAGTTGGTTCTAGTGCACTAGAACGTGCACAGTATTTTGTATGAAGAATGTACAGAGCATACCTCTGAGTTTTTGTATGTAAACTTTTTGGATTGTAATCTTTTGGTTAATTTAACGAAACAAAAAATATTCTGCCTCCTTCTTCTTGTTGTCTATTTTATCAGATCTATGTTTTCTTCTTTGTCCACTATAGTTGGGTTTATTTTTCCCAACAGATTGGTATCAGAGCCCTAAGCTTTCTGGGCATTTAGTTTTTAAAAGCCCTAGTTCTAGTCCTAGGCGTGTTGTGACAGAAGCCTTGCTTCTGGGTATTTGGGAAAGCCCTAGTTTTCTAGGAAGTGAAGAAAAACCCTTTGGTTTTTTCTGGGTATTTGTAGTTTCCCCCATTTAGCAAAATGGCTAGAGTAGACAGTAGGAGTTGGCAGCAACCACCTATTTTTGATGGAAAAAGTTATGACATCTGGGCAAAGAAAATGAAAACCATTCTTGTAGCAAATGATTTATGGGAACTAGTAGCAAATGGGTTCACATATGTGACTGACCCAAATGCATATGCAGCATTGACCAATCCCCAGAAAGAACCAGTTGAAGGAGACAAGGAAGAATGATGCTAAAGCCGTCAGTTTGATTGAGGCAGCTTTAATGAAGGCTATTTTCCCTCCAATAGCAGCAACTTGTTATGCAAAAGAGGCATGGGAAATACTTGAAGCCACTTGCAAAGGGATTGAGAAAGTCAGGTATGTAAAACTCCAGCTGCAAATGAGAGAATTTGAGACCATGCAAATGAAGGACAATTAGTCCATTTTATATTTTCATACAAGGGCTTCCACTTTGATTAACCAGTTGAGGATAAATGGAGAAACTAAGGTAGAACAAAAGATTGTGGAGAAGATTCTTAAAAGCCTACCTACAAAATTTGACCTGATAGTTATTGCCATAGAAGAGGCAAAAGACCTCTCAACATTGTCAATTGATGAGTTAATGGGTTCACTTCAAACCCATGAGCAGTGCCTAAATAGGTCTACAAATTCTTTCCAAGAACAAGCCTTCAAAGCACAAACAAAGGTAAGAGGTAGAGGAAGAGGAAGAAATGGTAGAGGAAGAGGTCAAAGAGGCAAAGGTAGAAGCAACTCCGGAAGAGGAGGCTCAAACAGCCAAGAGGAAGCCATCACTTCTCAATCAGACTTCCAAAACACAAGGAATAGCAGCTCAAATTAGAGGAAAGATAAGAGAAATGTGCAGTGTTACTACTGTCACATGTATGGTCACTATGCAAGTGAATGCAGGAAGAAACAACATGACCAAGGGAGCCAAAATGCAAACATGGCAAATGAAAACAAGGCTGAAAATGAAAAACAGCCACAAGTTTTCATTGCATGCAATCTAGCAGAACAAGGCAGCACTGAAGTTTGGTACTTGGATAGCGGCTGTAGCAACCACATGAGTGGTAACAAAAATTTTTTTACCTCCATTGATAGTAGCATCAAGTCTGAAATCAAAATGGGCAACAATGAGAAGGTTCCAGTCAAGGGAAAAGGCATAGTGTGCCTACAAACCAAGCATGGCGAAGAAAGAAACATTCATGATGTCTTTTATGCCCGAGGAATGAAACATAATCTTTTGAGCATTAGACAGATGGTCCAAAATGGCCATAGAGTGCTGATGGAGAAAGGAGAATGCATCATCTATGACAAGGACGGAAGCAAGAGAGTTATGGCAGTAGTTCAAATGACAAAGAATCGAATGTATCCCCTCAAAATACAAATCTTAGCATAGTCAAAAGGTTCACAAGAGTTAGCCTTTAAATCGGTCATCCAAGACCCATCCAAGCATTGGCATTTGAGGTCTGGGAATTTAAGTTATTCTAGTTTAAGTCTTTTAGGTAAAAAAGGCATGGTTAGGGGCCTACCAACAATTGTAGAGCCTAGTAGAAAGTGTGAAGCATGCATCCTAGGTAAACAACATAGGAAGCCATTTCAATCAGGGCATTCTAGGAGAGCAAGAGCACCATTAGAGCTGGTGCATTCAGATTTGTGTGGTCCCATGAAGACCCCAACACTAGGAGGAAATTTTTATTTCATGACACTCATAGATGACTCTAGTAGAAAAATCTAGGTGTATCTTTTGAAGAACAAATCAGAGGCATTTGATAAGTTCAAAGAGTTTAAGGCCTTGGCTGAAAAGCAAAGCGACCATTATATCAAAGTTCTCAGAATAAACAGAGGGGGAGAGTATATCTCTAAAGAGTTTATGAATTTTTGCAAGTCTCAAGGTATTTAGAGATAACTCACAGCTAGGTATACTCCACAACAAAATGCAATGGCTGAAAGGAAAAATAGAACAATCACGAAGATGGTAGCAAGCATGTTGAAGGAAAAAGGTTTGTCAAATGAATATTAGGGTGATGTTGTAGCAACAACATTTTACATCTTGAATAGGCACCCCAAAACAGTTGTTCGTGATCAGATTCCACAAGAAGCATGGAAAAAATGTAAATGGAGTGTTGAGCATTTGAGAATATTTGGATGTGTGGCATATACTCTCGTGCCAAAAGAGAAAAGGAAAAAATTTGATGACAAAGATGGAAAATGCATTTTCATAGGCTATAGTGAAGAATCCAAAGCCTATAGATCGTACAATCCCATCACCAAGAAAGTGGTGATCAGTAGGGATGTTGAGTTCATTGAAAAAGAATCATGGGATGGAACATTTGATAGCAACATAGGTATTTTTATTTCAATACCTTTTGAGGATGAAGAAGCTGTAGAAGGAGGATGCTCTGGAACTTTACAGCAAGGTGATAGTTCAGAAAACAGCAGGAGCAGCTTTGGAACCTTTTAGCAGGGCAGATCAACAATAGCCTTCTCCATCAGAACAACAGTCAAGTAGCTCCAAAAATTTAGACCTTACACTTGCATCATTGATGCCACGAAAGACTAGAAGCGTGAGGGAAATTTATGACAACACAAGGTATGAAGATTTTGATGAGAATTTGGATTTTGCTTTGTTTTCTCAAAGTGATTTAATGAATTTTGAAGAAGCTGTGAAAGAAGAAAAATGGTGTAATGCCATGGATGAAGAGATCGATGCTATAGTGAGAAATAAAACATGGGAGCTCACTGATTTACCCAAAGGGAAATCAACCATTGGAGTTAAGTGGGTCTATAAGACCAAATGCACTGTTGATGGTAAGATTGAAAGGCATAAAGCAAGGTTGGTTGTTAAGGGATACAAACATCAGCCTGGAAGAGACTATGATGAGACTTTTGCACCAGTTGGAAGGCTGGAAATAGTGCAGGCAATCCTAGCAATTGTAGCCCAACACAAATGGAAAGTAATACAAATGGATGTAAAGTCAACCTTCTTGAATGGAGTGCTGAAAGAAGAGGTGTATGTGGAGCAGCCACCTAGCTAAGAAGTTCTAGGGAAAGAGGACAAAGTCTACAGGCTCCGGAAATTTCTCTACGGATTGAAACAAACACCACAACCATGGTACAACAAAATTGATATATACCTTTTGAGCAATGGATTCAACAAAAGTGGCAGTGAGCCCACACTCTACATCAAGGTAGCCAATGGTGAGATACTTATTACTATTTTGTATGTAGATGATTTAATTTTCATAGGTAATAGTAATTTTTTCATTGTTGGTTTCAAAGATGCAATGAAAAATGAGTTTGAAATGACAGACCTAGGTTTGCTAAAATATTTCCTAGGCATAGAGGTCCAACAAACAAATGATGGCATCTTTATTTCTGAAACAGGTTATGCTAATCAAATCTTGAAAATATTTAGAATGTTGGACAACAAACCAGCCCCAACTCCAATAGCTATAGGTCTGAAATTAAGCAAAGAGGACAGTAGCAAAAATGTTAACCCAACCCTCTATAAGAGCATGGTTGGAGGCCTCATGTATCTCACAGCAACAAGACTCGATTTGATGTACGTGATAAGCCTGATTTCTAGGTTCATGGAGCAGCCTAAGGACGCACACTGGCAAGCAGGAAAAAGAATTTAATGTATGTCAATGCCACGAAAGGCTATGGCATTATGTATACCACCTCTAATGAGTTTCAACTTGTTGGGTACATAAACAGTGATCGGGCAGGAAATGTAGATGATAGGAAAAGCACTTCGGGTTATGCATTCCACATGGGTTCAGGAGCAATATCATTGGCATCAAAGAAGTAGCCCATACTTTCTCTCTCCACAGCTGAAATGGAATACATTGCAACAAATGTAGCAGCATGCCAAGCTATTTGGCTTAGAAGAACCCTTGCAGATTTGAATGAGCAGCAAGAAGATGGTACAACCATATTTTGTGACAACATATCTTCTATTGCCTTGACCAAGAATCCTATCTTTCATGGATGAAACAAGCACATAGAAATTTGTTACCATTTCATAAGGAAGTTGGTGAGGCATGGAGAGATTGAGCTGCAGTATTGAAGATCTGAGCAGTAGCTCACTGATATTTTCACAAAGGCATTGTCAAAAGACTCCTTTGAATGCCTAAGAGATAGGCTAGGTATGCAGGAATGCTCTAGAACTTTGGTTTCCTGTTAAACACATAAAAAAATAGATGCTCTGGAACTTGCTGTAGATGCTCTAAAACTTGGGGCAGATGCTCCAGAACTTGGATTCAGGGAAACACAGAAAAGTGCAACTACTCTAGAAATTTGGAGAAGCGCATATGCTCTGGAACTTTTGAATGCTGATGTAAATCAGAAAGACTCAAGATTAAAGGGGATTGTTGGAAAATCTAATCTTGAGCAACAATGGGAAAGTGCATTTAATGCACAAATAGATAAGATATTTTTTGGATCATTCCCTCCAATTGGATTGTCAGAGACTTGTTGTCCCAATTAATGAATTGGCAGCAAATTAATTTTTGGTCAGCGAATTTGAATTGAGTGCCAATTTTGGAAAAGGATGGGAAAGCCAAAAGAACATAATAGAATGTTTTTTAGTTAGAAGAGAAAAAGAAGACAGAGAGCAGCAAAAGAATAGAAGGAAGAATGTTCAGGAGATCCTGCAGCAACAGAAGACATTGACAGAGGACAGTGCTCTGGAATATCTCCAGCATGTAGCAGCAACCAGTTTGCTCTGGAATGTTCATAGCAACACATAGTTGGTTCTAGTGCACTAGAACATGCACAATATTTTGTATGAAGAATGTACAGAGCATATCTCTGAGTTTTTGTATGTTAAATTTTTGGATTGTAATCTTTTGGTTAATTTAATGAAATAGAAAATATTCTGCCTCCTTCTTCTTGCTGTCTATTTTATCAGATCTGTGTTTTCTTCTTTGTCCAATGTAGTTGGGTTTATTTTTCCCAACATTTGCTTGGGTAATGTTAGAATACTCATAATTTTATTCTACGAAATGAGACCAGTTATGTTTTTAAATTCTCATGTCTGATACCAAAAGAACTTGACAGAATACGAATTTCCTCACGTAACATCAAAGAATGTTTTACACACCCAAAGATGATCCATTTGGGTACTTAAATTGGATTAGATCATAAATATATAGCGCTATTTCAAGAAATAGTGAGTTCTCATAGATTCTCCCATAGGCTTCTCATGGCATAATCAGATATGCGCATAATCAAAGGAAACATATAATTTTAAAATTAAATAATTAGTATATTTTATGAATAGTGGAATGCAAAAGATTTAGTGCAAGCATGATTCATATAAATTCATTATCTTTTAAATAGACACCATAAACTATGGATTTATAGTTCTTCAATACTTATGCGAGCATCCTAACCCAGCTAACTCTACCATTGTGTTGACCTATAAGATCCCCCCCCCCCACAAAAAAAAAAAGGCGGATACTATTTTCTCATTTCCATCGCACATGAAGGTTTGACAAGAATGATTCAACTAGATTTATTTAATTCTAGCAACTAAATCTTCAAGGGAAAACCTTATAGAAAAGATCCATATAATTTAGGGGGATTTCCTAGAAAAGGTTCTACCAACTTAGTAGGTTGCTTTATTCACTAGTCAAGTTTTAGAAGCATCTACATGAAAAAGGAAAGATTTGAACGTTTAAGAATTCAAGTAATTATTTTTGTTTGAATTGCTCTTGTTACTCCTTGAAATAAGAAAACATTCATGTACCAAGTAAACCTAGAGGTAATTTAATTTCTATCCTATTTCAATGGCATCAAATTAACCCAACGAGGGTCTAAAATGCTCCTCACATCACAAGAAATGAACTAAATAAATAGAATTAAACTTTCTACAGAGTCTTCCTCAGGTGTAAAAGAAAACAAATCATAAAGGTTAGAAATTATAGGCAGCATGGTAGTTTATCTATATAGCTAGTAGCTGTGTATACCAGAAAGATAAGCATGCAAACATACTGAAATAGTTTGAATCGATCAAAACATAAAGAATTTCCAATATATATATATACTTAGGAGGTTTGTGAAATTTTTCTTTGATCTATTTTACTCCTCTTGCTTTTCCTTCTAGTGATTTGAACTCTCCTCTTGAATAATTAATCTTGTAAACGATCATTAATTCTTTCACCAAGTATTTAATTTAATTGAAAAAAAATCACCTTAACAATAGATGTAAATTATATATATATATATATACATAGTATTTTCTGAATTGATTATTTAATAGGAGGGTGATGACACACTCTGTTCTGGAACTCATTCCCTCTTAAATTGACAAAGAGGGACAAAAATGATTATTTATATATTTGAAATATCCCTAATATTATTTATTTATCATGAATATTAAATAATTATTCATTTCCAAGAACTTAATTATTTTGATTATCATAATAAAATTACCTCCAAAATATCATTAATACTCTATTCTATTGAGAGAAGTTTATCATTTATTATACTAAATAAGAATAAATTTAACTCTCATGAACTTTAAAGTAGAATAATATTATTCAGATACATAATTAATCATAGCCAACTCATAACAAAGACCTACATAATTATAAATATTTTAAATCACTTTTCAATTTATTTTAGATACACTTTTCAATGATATTTATATCAATTTTAATTATAAATTTATCAAATATTAGATATATACACATCACCGAATAATAATCAAATCATAATTGTGATAATAGATTAGTAATATACATATATTCGATTTGTAGGACCTAATAAATAATAATAACAAAACCCATTTAACCTTAAAAGAGGAATATATAATTATTTCGGGTGTCTTTACTAGGGAGGGTTATGACATGGACATTGTTCCTAATGTCTTCAACAAAGGACCAGTCAAAGGATAAAAGATTCACCACTTAGGGGATGTAGTGTGTCACACCACCACTAAGGGGAATATAATATGCTGAGATAGGTAACACTTTTGAAGGACATTACTCCCAATGTCATGAATAAGAGGAAAACACGTCGTATGAATAAAGAAAAATCACATCAAGGAACATGGAAAAGAAAATGCAAGTGGAATCATGCTGAAATAATGCCAATGTATGCCCCCACTTTAAAGAAATCGCTAACACCAAATTGTGAGCAATTACTTTAAAGTAGACAAACATGAAAAATAAAATGGAAAAGATGGTTTCTGCCCAAAACACATAAGGGATTTATGGATTCAGGGTAGTATTTGTCTTTGCTACAATGATATTAGAGAGCTCGAAACTAAAATCATTCACCAAATACACACAATTGGAAGAATAACACAAAGAGAGTGAAAACAAAGGAAAGCCTTTTGGGTCAACATGGAAGAGACATAGAGTGTCTCGACACCTTGCATCATCTCCAAAAGGAAAACACAAGACAAAAATGAAAAGATAAATGAAAAGGAAAAAGCTTATGACATAGAGAAAAATGAAGGTATAAATAGAGGAATACATAAATAGAGAGAAACATCAAACAAAACATCATGGGGGATCATGATACGTACATGCAAGCAAAAGAGAAATGAAAAATGAAAAAGACTAGTAAGGAACATGTAGATCAATCATCCAACAGGTCATTTGCATCCCAGTCTTTTTCAATGTATGTGCAATCTAGATCACTAGAAAAAGGGATCACATCAAGTGCAGTACTAGGAGAAGTACCAGGTTCAACAAATGGTGAATCGCTCAGTTTAGGAGGACCATCATGGTTGTTGTCGTTTAAGCTCATGGATGAGGAAAATAAAAAATTCAACTCATTATGCACTTCCTCATCAATTTTAACTGTTTCCTCATCGTCATGCAAGTTAACCACAGTAGGAGGATGAATGATAATATCCATAGAAAGTTATGGTCCTTTTTGTGTTGCGTTTATAGTCTCGGATAAGACAGGAGGCTCATGATTTATTGCTTTTGTCAAGTTTGGATTTTGATTTTCAATGTTATTCTCATTATTCATCTTTCAAGCAATAACACGACGTCTATGGCTATGCTCTCTAGCATTGCAATTTATTTTATTATGATTTGCATTTTGTGTAGGAGCGGGTGAATCAACTATACAAATTCCTTTTCTTCTTGTGAGGGAAGAACAAAAGAAACCATGGAAGTTTGTTCGACCACCTTCTCTTTGGCTTTGTAAAATTTCTCAAGACTTGTTGGGTTTTGTCTTGGTCTCTTGTAAGAAATAGGTAAGGGTGTGTTTATGGTTGGGTCTTGGTTTGTTAGAAGATCTTTACGACTATCTTGTTTAGGTGGTGGAGTTTCAAGCATGGGTGGAGGAAATTTTTCAAGAGATAGCCTGGTTATGCATTTTTCTTTGAATTTTTGGTAGGATAGGAAAAGGAAGTCTTCACCTTGTCTTATAGGTTCCATGGGTTCATGCCATAAATATTCTAAGGATACATTTCCATGGGAAGTGGGGGTCGGAAGCCACTATGGTTCACGGTGAATATTTCATTGCCTACTGGAAATTTTAAGCACTTCTGGACAATGGATGGGACCACATTCATGGAGCAAAGCCATTTGTAGCCTAGCTTCATATGAAATTGGTCTGAATTAGAGATGATAGAGAATGATACATTTGATTTCTTTGGTCCTACTTGTAAAGGAAGTGTGATCAAGCCCATCGTAGCATGAGAAAAACCATCATGCATTTTGATCCATGCTTTTGGTTTGTCATATATATCTTGAGTGAGTTCAGGATATTGTGAAGGGTGTTGGGTAAAGGTGTAAATTGTCTTTGTGGATCCCCAAATACATAAGGATTAATCTTCTTTATAGCAGCTATTTGGGTACATCAATGGTTTGGGTAGGTGGAGAGGCGAAATTCAGTTGAAGAAAACTCTTATGTTGTCATTTGAAAGGTTGATAGTTGTTTTGGTTAGAGGTTTTGGGATATTTAGGATGAGTAGAGGTAGTTTTTTGTTCACTAGCACTTATAACATTTTGATAATCTCTAAGGGAAGTGAAAAGGTGCATGAAGGAAGGAAATTTCATCATGCTGAGCTTTTCCCTTATCTTGTGGTGTAAGTTTTCTATGAACATCTTTTGGAGATGAGAATCGAGAACATTTATACTAATTTGGGAATAAAGCAATTGATAATGTGAAATAAAGTCACAGACTTTTTCACCTTCATTTTTCTTGCATGTCATCAAATCAGCCAATGTTCTTTTCGGAACCATGTGCACTTGGAAATGATTAATAAAAGACTCAAAAATTTAATTGAATAAACAGATTGAGTTGTTCGGTAATGCGAAAAAACAATCTAAGGCCATGTCTTTCAAGGATTGAGGGAAAAGTTTAGCCATAAGTATGTCCTCGAGGATAAAGTTACTACACAAAGTAGTGAGGGAATTAACATGATTATTAGGATCTCCCTTTCCTCCATATTTCTCAGATCTATGGATCTCTATACCTTGTGGCACCAAAGTTCTCAATATCTCCAAGGATAATGGATTACTCATGACATAGTATGAAGGTGGATCATTTTGATTTTGATTTATGGTAGATACTTTGTGTTGAAGGGATGAAAATATTTGTAATATATGGTTGATGATAAGGTCATTTCTTGTGGTGTGGGATGGAGGTGAATATGGTGCTGGTTTGTATGTGTTGGAAGGAAAAATGAATGGATTTCTTGTTGATGGAGGTATGAGATTAGATGCCACATAAGTATAAGGAGTACTAGTGGAAAAATGTGAGGTACGGGGATATTTCTATTTGGTTGCATTGTTATGGTCACTTGAGGAGTTGTGTAGGTGGGAATGGATGCTATGGTTGAAGAGGGAGGAGTCTGATATCCTCCCTGCACATTGTTTGAGGTTTGAGAACCATTAGTGGTGGAAGGAAGATGTTTTCCAAAGATATGAGGTAGATTATGCACAACTTCCAGTCCTTCATCACTTTCCATCACGTGATGGATATTATCTATGGCAAGTATAACAGTGTTGGAAATTTTTTTAGTACTCACACTATCTTGTAAATGGGCTAGGTCTTCATGCATTTTCATTATGTTTTCTTGAGGAATATGATCAACCATTATTTCATTTCTAGGTGTAACAATTATAGGTAAGGTAGGCATGGAAAAGGAGGTGTCAAAGGTATGATCCATACCTAGTGAACTAGTGCCAATACCAGGAGTAAGAGAGCTTGATAACCTAATATCCACAATGAGTGTTTTATCATGGGATGCCATGAGTCTTGAACTTCGTCTAACCATAGTATTAGCATTAGGAGAATAAGTACTACATATCATACAAGGAATACACTATAGAAAATGTAATGAACACAATCTCCTATGCTTGCAATTACACTTGAAATGAAAGAAATTGGATTAACAAAAATTCTAGAAAATGAATCAGTAAATTGAAAGCAGCCCACAAAAACATAAAACAATAATTTCAAACCCTAAAAATAGGAGAGTCAAAGTCAACAAGGACTAAGACACCAGTAAGGGCATTTTATTCCACCTGATGAGATCTAGTAGTTTTAGAGGCTGAAAAAAGAAGCAAACAACAGGGAGTTGATTCTAGGGTATGTGCAGGTTCATCATGGAAAAAATAGGCCCTTAAGTGGCAAAACATTCAAAAAAATCAGAGTTAGGAAACTTGACATAAAAATTTGAATAAGGTATCTATATTATTTCAAAAATATGTAAGAATAGAATTTGTAGTAAATTGAATTTAGTTTCTAAATTACTAAGTTTATTTACAAAAAAATTAAAATCTATTTGGTGAAAATTTGAAATTTCAATACAGTAGTACTTAAATTTCAGGGAAAAAATAAGAAGTAGGTGTCTGTCTGACCACCCTAACCACATTAAAATGATAATATTTTTTTATAATATTTTAGATCTAAGTAGAGGACTCATGTCCAAATGTGATACATATTTTTTTGTAATTTTTTTCCAAGCAAATAATTAATTATAAATTTTTTATGACAACTTTTAAAAAATATAAAGACTCGTATGTCTGACCACCATAACTTGGTCAAAACTTCATGAAATTCATTTTTTTATTTTTTAATCTTATAGTATGTGAAGCATAGAATTTGATGCATGTTTTGAATTCAAAAAATATGATACCGTTTGAAGGCTATAGATGTTTTTCAACTAGCTTATAAATCAAGACTTTTTTCGTAATTCAATAGAAAATGAATAATAATAATTTATTAAATTCAAAGTAAAGCATAATTTTTATTGGTGGAAAGCTTAGAATATCCTTTAAAAACCCTTTTCGTTTCATCAATTTTGGGTAAAAAAAAAGTCGCGAGCAACATGCCCATCATATTGCCGCTTTTTGGCCCATCATGATCCTACACATACCCTCTAAGTAGAAAAAGTTGAGAAGGACTAAGATGCTAGTAAGGGCATTTTAGTCCCACTAGAGGTTTTTCTAAGAGAAACAACAAGTTTTGGCTTGAAAACAAATTTCTTAGGTTGCCTATACAGGGACATGATGATTGGAAACATAAAACGATGCAAGCAAAAGAAAAGAAAAGCAATGATGAACAAGCAATTGAATGCAAGATAGGAAATGCAATTTTTCAATTTTCAATGCAAATAATGTTTGTAAATGCAATAAAGAGGATGAACAATACACTTTTTAGTTTTTCAATGAAATGTAACGATGCAAGAAAGGAAAAAGGCAACCTATATGCACTTTCACTAATGCAAAGATAGGAAACCCTAAATGTAATTTCAGTAATGCAAGATGCAAGAAACCCTACATGCAAAATTCAATGAATTAAATCTAAATATAGGACTCTAAAGAACTCCAAAATAGAAAAGGAAGAGTGCTCAAACAAAGTTGGGCTCACCAAAATGAACCGGAGATAAAGGGGGAATAAGGAGGGATGGTCCTTTCTTATTCTATCTTATTCATTCAAATATGTCCTAAGAACCCTAATAGGATTGACTATCAACCTCTCAAGTTGAGTCAAATGACAACTAGGAAGACTTGGGAGGGGGTGTTCTATAAGATTAAGGAGTTCACCACCAAGAAAATGCTTGGAAACAATAATGTTTGAAAACATAGTGTGATATGCAAAACACTTAAAATATGCAAAATGAAGCTTCCTTATATTGAAAATGAACAACTCCAAGTTAGGGTATGTGTACTTGGGAAGCCTAGAGATGCTAAGAGGATTCTAGAAATGCAAATAGACTACTGAAAAATTCCTTGGAGGACTAAGAAAGCTATACTCTCGTCTTAGTTTTGCAGTTGTTTTTCTATGCAAACATAAGATCTTTAGATAATAGAACAAAATCCTAAGAAATCACTGAAAGATTCAACCTAGAGGACTAAGATGCCTTTACTCTCGTATTAGTCCTGATCTAAATTTCAAAAAAGTGTGAATGTGGTCTTGAGCTCCCAGATCTGCAATTGCTTCTCCTCAAATCTCAGGTTTTTAAATAGTCAGATCTGACGTGTAGGTGATTTTCCATGAAGATGAAAACTTTGACAATGTAACTTTTCAACTTTGACCACTTTTCACTCCAAGTGATCTTGAAGTCTACAACCTAGATCAACAAACACAAATGGACAAGATGGAAAAACTTGTTGATTTTTAGCGAATGGGGGTTTTTCTTCATCAAACCCCTTGTTGGTAATTAAATTTTGAAATGAAATAGAAATGATGAAGGAAATGGTGAATGAACATGCAATGCTACAACTCACCAAACCCTTGCAAATTTTGTAAACTTGTGTGTAATGGATGGAAGGGATATGGATCTTGAAATGTTTGATTGATATGGACTTGAATTGCTTGCTTAGATCAAAACCCCGCATCACAAATTATAGCACAACAACACACATGATGCAAGAAAAATCCTTGAAATGATGCTTGAAACTTGATGATGGCTCCAATTGATTGATAAATTTCTCTTGAATGCTCTTGTGAACTCAATTTGACTATAATGAATGCTCTCACAAAAGAACTGGATTTCTTAGGATGAAAATGAATAAATCAACCTTGTATTTATACTTCTTTATGCTTAATATCCCAAAATTATATCACACCAAGCCAACATATCAATTCAAAGAATAAAGGAGGTTAAATCCCACTAAGATTTGAAATTAAATCCCAAAAATGACTCAAGGACTAAGATTCCCTAGGTGGTGTCTTAGTCCCAAGTGATCAAACTTTGGGAACAAACACCAAAAAATGGCCCAAAACAAATGCCTCAAAATTAGGGTTCTAGAACCTCAAGGAGACAAAGACGCCCTTTGTGGCATCTTAGTCTTGACCAAAAATTAGGGACACACCAATCAAAGTCATTAGGGAATTAGATATGCTTTGGATAATTTTAGGATTTGCCAAAAAAATATGTCATTCATAGGGTTTGTGGACATAAAAGAGGGACAATTAATCCATAAAGAAGGATAAATAAAGCAAGGTTGGCCCAAAAAAGTGTGAAAATGAAAGGGTATGCATTTTACTACACTACAATATGGCACATTGAATAGTCTCAGTGTTCATGGATACCATGGATGTCCTGCTCGCAACTTTGAGGATTTTGTGATGCACTCAAGAAGTTTGCATAAGTGTATTTATTGTGGACATAATCCTTACCTTAAAATGGATCATCCATATCATCAACAAAAAACATAATTCAATGGTCAAGAAGAGAATCATGAATCACTTGTTAATAATAGGTGATTACATTGTTGAGAATGGACAAAAAGGAATGTCATTTATTGAAAATGATGGGATTTTTTCTAGTAGATATGATCCATTTAAAGAAAGCGGTGTAAAAAGGTTGTGCATATTTTATAAGTTGCCATACTTTAAGGATATAGCCATTAGGCATATTATTGACTTTATGTTGGAAGAATGAAGAAGATCACATCTCTTGATACAATTTTTTTTGTCATTGATGTCACCATGATATATGAGTTGCAACTATAAGATTCAAAGTCATCTTAAACCATGTATTTTGAATCGGTAATGCAGATTTATCCTCTAGTATTTTGCTATGGACTTCCCCTCCAGCGTTTTTTGCTACTTCAGATTTTGGGAAATGGTTTTTGGTTCATAAAAGCTTGCATGGACATGATCTCACATGTACAGATGCCTGTGGTTGTCTCCGGCATCGCTTTCTTGTTTACATTTTTTTTATTAGGTCTATTGTTGGCTGACCTAATAAGCAGTTGAAGGTGAAATGGATTAAATTTTGTTTGTGTAATCCATGTTGAAATGTTGTTGCATGCCACATGGTTGAATTGTATTTTGAATAATTTTGTGTCTTAACTTGGAGCTGACCTTATTGTTACTTATGTGCAATCAAATATATACACAGGATGTCTTTGGAGATAAGATGTATGAATGTGAATTGGTGTATGTGAATGTTGGTAGATTATATGTGGAAGTGAAAAGAGCGAAGAGTGAGTTGCTGGCATGCAAATTTCTTGAGCTTCAAAGGAACTAAATTTTCACTTTGAGGTGTACTTTCATCAGTTAAATTTCTAGTGGTTAGTAATTTTATTTCTATAATTTCTGTAGGCAGTGAGCCTCCATTTTTGGACAGTGAGTCCTAGCAGTGAGCCACCTCTTCTGTAATATATTATAGCTAGTTATACTATATTGTGAGTTAATCGTCACCATGGTTTTTCACACTCTACGTTTTCCACATAAAAATCTTGGTGTCTCTATGTTATGTGCTTCATGTTTAGTTAATTCTTGTGCTTGTCTTAATTGTTGAATATGTATTGGATTATTTGGATGGTACTTGTTCAATAAGTTTAAGAAGATACTAATTCAGCCCCCTCTCAGTAGCTTGGATATTTAATAATTTGTATGAGAGCTTGGTTCCTTTTGAGAATTCTAACAACTTGAGAGAGATCTTGGAGATTGAACAAATGGGTGATAATGTAGAGCTCCAGACTACCCTTGCTGATCTTGACAAAGCTGAAAATGAGAATAGAGATTTGAAAGAAAATATTCAAGAAGAAAATGAATGTGTCTGGAAGTTGAAGGAGCAATCAAAGATATTCAAAGAGAAACATAGAGAAGTTAGCGAGCAATTGAAACAAGAAAATGAATATGTTGTCAGACTAAAGCTGCAAGTGAAAGAAAAGAAGAGAATTAAAGAATGTTTGAATGCAAAAATGAAGAACAAGTCTGATGAATGTTCCAAGCTTGAACAAGAAGTGGTGAATCTAAGAGAGGAACTGGAAAAAGAAAAATTCTGTGAAGATAGTTTCAAGACAAGCTCTACAAAGCCTGATGAACTAATTGCATGAAAAAACCCTATAAGTACAAAGGTGGATTGGGACTAGAATCAGGTGAAAGATCCAAAGTTGTAAACAATCAAAAGACTCAAGATAAAGGGAAGCAAAAAAGAAATCAAAGAAGAAAACCACCTATCAAACAACCAAATGCATAAAGGTACCCATCTTTTAATGGCACTTGTTTTTCATGCAACAAGTTTGGTCATAAGGCTACTGAATTCAGAAGTAGGATGAATTAGTTCTCCGGTTCTTTCTCTAGATAATGTTATGCTTGTAATAGGTTTGGACGTGGAGCTAGTGAATGCAGAACTCAGATGATGAACTGGTTTAATGGAGGAAGAGTTAATCAATCCTTTGTTGGCTATTTCTATACTTGCAACAAGTTTGGGAACAAAGTGAATTAGTGCAGATCAAGGATTAATGGAAGTCAAAAAAATCAAAGAAATATTATCTGTTACAATTGCAACAAACCAGGACATATCTCAAAGGTATGTAAAAGTAAAATGGGAAAACAATCTGCTCCGGTAAACAAGAATGAACCTATGAAGAAGGTTGAAAAAGAGGAAGTTAAGAAATAAATGAGTAAGATATGAAAAAATAAATTAGAATCAGAGACTATTGATGCGTCTGTACCCTCATTCGATGCAGATGAATCCTCTAGGAACTAGACCTAGGATGGTCTTAGGGGGAGCTTTAGCAAAAAATCTATTGGACCCCTTGATTGTGGGTGTGTTAGCCTTTGGTACATGGAGATGTTGTAAGAAATAAATACGCAAAGCTTTCGAAAAATAAACCGGAAGAAAAAATGCATATATACTCAATTGTGGAGCATATTAGGATTTTTCAGTGCAGTTGAAAGGGTTTTTCCAACTTTTTGAATTTCATCGCATTTGATACGATTTAGGACATCACATTAATGTTTAAAGAAAAATCATAAATGAACTTCGATCACTTGTGTGTTCAAAGGAGGAGAAGAGAAATTTAGAGTGATTTGGAGAAAATTGAAGTGCGATTGGTGCAAACCCTAGTTTTGGTTATTTGTGAAGAAAAATGTATTGTTTGATTCTGAGCCATTGTGAGCTTGTGAAAATTATCTTTCTAAATCTTTTGAAATCTCGGTATATAGAAAATGGAAGCTCCTATAGTTGTAAATGCAACAAAAATACCTAGACCATCCTACAGGAAATACTCGATGAAGGTCTTTGAGGATGACCCTATGGGCGCTTTCTCTTCAATTCCTCATGGCGTCGTGCCAACAAAGGATACAAAAATGTATATTAGGGCTAAGAACGAAGAATTCAATCACACAAAATTGATCGACATGTGGCTAAAATAACTCATTGGAGATGATTTCTTGGTGAAACCTGAGTACTCAAATCTTATGACAAAGAATTTGGATTGTTGGAACAACTTCCCAAATTTTTGTTCCATAGTGGATGATCATTATGTAAAACTAGTCATTAATAGAATGTATGATAAGTTCTTATGGACTCATGTGCCACACTTGATAACCAAGGAAGCAATCAAAGTTGTCACCAAACTTTGTGACATCGAACTAGTACCGGTGCTAAAAGCAATGAAAAATGAAATGGTGATGAATCTCACTAGTGCAACTTATGATAAGAGGGCTCTCACAACAAATCCTATCACAAATCGAGCTGTGAAGTATACATCCATAATGATTGGTGATAAAATATACTTCACCAACAGAGAGAATTTTATGTCTTCCATAGCTATTTATACTATTTTTCATATGACTGTAAATGGTGAAAATTATGATCTATGTGAGATTCTTAGACAACAACTCCTTGAGAACATGAGAATGTCGAAGGTAAAGAAGTATCCTTTCAAATTTGGTTCTCTGATTGTTTTCTTGTTATTCTATTTCCTTAGAATGCTTCTGGGAAAATTGAAAACAATGTTTTGGGATGCATCCCAACCGGTTTCCCATAAAAAATTTGATCATATAAATAAGTTGGGTGATGTTAACAACATAGAAAATGCCTTGATGGCATTCTTTTTGGTATTCAAGAAAAATATGAAGGAGAGAGACAAAATTCTGCGGAAGATTGTTGAAAAATATCAAAATGACATCATATTTCATGCATCTTCTGATGGGTGCATGGTAGAAGCAGTTGAACCCTAGACTATCTGGATTCAACCCCTAGGATACAAATTAACTGAAGAAGAAGCTGAAGGATATGTGCAACTATTATTTAATAGTCCAAAGGATGCAAATGAACCTTGAATTGGAACATATGCAGAGAAATCCATGGAAGTTCATTTGGAGCACAAACAATCTACAAGGAAGAAAATTGTAGCTAAAATGCTCAGAAAATTTGGTTTCACGGATGAAGAGATAGCTCTAGGAAGAGCCCTTGGATGAAAAAATTCTAAAGAATCACCTATTGTAAGGAGATCTCATAGGATCGCTCCTCCCAAACCATCTTCTGGATCAACTTCAATAAAGATTGATGCTAGCACTTCTGACAAAGGAAAAGGATCGGTCCCTACTGGACCCACTACCAGATCAAGCAAGATAAAAGTTGTTCCTCCAGTAGTGCCTACTAAGTGAGGGAGAAAAGAGAAGGCTACAAGGGAGCAGAATATGAGCATTACTGATGATCGGGAGGAAGAGGAGGAAGATCCAGCTACAAAGCTGACAAGGAAGAGAAGGGTAAGTGTTTCCTCTGGTGAAGGTGCATTGCAAGAAACCAGTGTTGGATCGAAGAAAGTTCACTATGTGTCATACTCAGAGGATGTTGATGAACATGATGTTAGTGACCATGAAGCGGACACAAAGAAGGATAGATTGAAAAAGAGGTTTCATTGGACAAAGAACAATAGAAAACCTCTCCGATAAGACTTGGTTCTCCTCTCAAACTAGATTTTTTGGTGAATAATTTAGTGCATCAATAAAATATGGTGAAATCGATAGCATAACTCTATGATCTAGTAGGTGGAGAAGGTAAGGAATCAATAATAATGTCCATCATTAAATATGTTATCATATTGGAAGCCAAGTGGGATAATATTAAGGGTGATGTATCTAAAAAATTGTGGCAAATATTGATGAAGAGAAGAGTGGAGAGAGTCGAGTTGGAAGAGAAAATAAGAGCTAAAGGATATAAGGAGATTTCATCCACCCTATCTACGGGTGACCTAGAAACCTTGAAGAGGTTCTGTGCTAACTTGTTTTGCATGAAGAAGAGAGTTAATACTCTGATGACCATAAACAAGAAGGAAATCAAAAGGATTAGGAAGGAAAAATAAGTACTATCGAGAGTATAGCAGTAAAGTATGGCATGCTTTATGCATCTGGTATGACACCTAAATCAAGAAAATAAGCTTCTATGGAAGTTATGGAAGATCCTCCTTCCGGTTTTCCTCATGAAAACATATATCTAGAAATGAATGACTTTGTTCTCCTTCTAGAAATATGTAGTACAAATGTTCTACCAGAATTTAATGTTGCTAATGAGGCTCCAGAAAATGAAAAACAATTTGAAGAAAATGTTGATGCAACAATTCATGATGTTATCCCTCTGGTACACTCTGAAGAAGAAAGAGATAATGTAAAAGAAAAAGAAGATGGAAAAGAAGATGAAAAGGAAGAAGAAAAAGAAGAAGAAAAAGTAGAAGAGGAAAAGATAGAAGAAAAGGAGATGGAAGTAAAGAGTGAAGAGGAGAAGAAAGCAGAGAAGAAGCAGATAGAAATAAGGAATTAGGTGATATTGTTGGAAATAATGAAGAAGTATCTCAGTACGTTGTGGAATCACAAAATTCCACTAGAGAATCTTCCTTTGGTGATGATGACTTGAAGGGACTGCTATCTAAGTAGATCAGATTCCAACTAGTAATCCCTCTAGAACTCCTGCAACTTCTTATGAATCAAGGCTATGCAGATCTAAACAAGATTTATCTTATACATAAAATGGTGTTAGTTGATGTATTTCATGAATCCAATAGAAAATAAATCTTGGAAATGCATCAGAAGGGAATTGATCTCATTGAAGATGCTATCAAAGGTTTGTAGGATGTCACACCTCATACATCTATGGATACATCTCTCACTTCGGTTGAAAACTTGAAACTTCTATTTGACACCTTCAAGGAGTATACCATGAAATAGGTGAGAAAATAGAATAGGAATTTGAAAAGAAACTAAATGAGAAAAGGCTATTGATCCTTCATGGCAAGTGTGCCTTGGCACATACGAATGTAGAAAAGATCCTCGAATCTGTAAAGGCATGTGAATTTGAAGCTAATTATGTCTTTTCCTATTGCATAAGGTGGCTTGATGCCACACAAAGTATAAAAGATCTCATGGGCTCCATTGAGTTCTAGTTGACTAATCTTTCCAGTACTTACAGTGTATCAATGGATAGAGACAAATCAACTTGGAATGCCATTTTTGCACATAGAGAAAAAAAATTCATGTTACAGAAGCAGAAGCAAGGGATAATCATAAAATTTGGCCTACTTGCTAACACTATAAGGATGGAGTACACCTTGGTAGCCAATGCTTTGGCTAATGCTGAGAATTTGGATAGGATCAATCTGACCCCCGATACTTTGGATGAGGTTGAAGAAAGTTTTATTGCATTAGAGTCTCTAAAAAAAATGTTGGCATCTACTAAGTAGTGTTGGGAGAATGGTAAAGCAGCCTCACAAGGCATTCTTCAGGAACTTCAAAGTGCTTCCTTCTCTGGGTAGAAATTTTTAATTTTTACATTGTTTGGGATAAACTCCTCAAGGGGAGTTCAGTAGTTTGATTCTCTATGTTGTACATTCTAGACCTTGTGTACATATTTCTATTCATGTTTTTTATCAACCTTTGTCCTTGATGTCAAAGGGGGAGAGGAGAAAGAGAAATAAAATATACTCTATACATAGGAACTCAGTAAATTCTTTTGGAACATGTTGCCGTCAATGAAAAAGGGAGAGATTGTTTGAAGAATGAAGAACATCACATCTCTTGATATAGTTTTTGTTGTCATTGATGTCACCATCGCATATGAGTTGCAACTGCAAGATTCAAAGTCATGTTAATCCAATATTCTGAACCCATAATGCAGAGTTATCCTCTTGTATGTTTATCTAAATTTCCCCTCTAGTGATTTTTGCTACTTCATATTTTGGGAAATGGTGTTTGGTTGATAAAAGCTTGCATGGATAGGATCTCGCATGTACAGATGCTTGTGGTTGTTATTGGCATCACTTTGTTGTTTCCATTTTTGTTAGTAGGTCTAGTGTTGGCTGACCTAATAAGCAGTTGTAGGTGATATGTATTAAATTTTGTTTGTGTAATCCATGCCGACATGTTTTTATGTGCCATACGGTTACCTTTTTTTTTTAATAAGTTTTTGTGTTAACTTGGAGCCGACTTGATTGTTACTTATGTGCAATCAAATATATATAGGATTTCTCTGGAGATAAGATGTATGAATGTGAATTGGTGTATGTGAATGTTGGTAGATTACATGTGGAAGCAGAAAGAGAGAAGCATGATATAATGGCATGTGAATTTATTGAGCTTCAAAGCAACTGAATTTTTACTTTGAGGTGTACTTTCATCAATTCAATTTCTAGCGGTTATCCATTTTGCTTCTATAATTTTTGTAGGAAGTGAGCCTCCATTTTTGGATAGTGAGTCCTAGCAATGAGCCACCTCTTTTGTAATATCTTATAACCGGTTATACTATATTGTGAGTTAATCCTCACCATGGTTTTTCCCTCTCTTGGTTTTCCACGTAAAAATCTTGGTGTCTCTATGTTATGTGATTCATGTTTAGTTAATTCTTGTGCTTATCTTAATTATCATATGTATTGGATTATTTGAATGCTATTTGTTTAATAAGTTTAAGAAGATACTGATTCACCCCCCCCCCATTAGTATCTTGGATATTTAACAGTTTATGCATATTGAGAAAATATAGCCTATGCTAAATTATAAAAACTCTTTTTGGTGCTTTCGATAATATTTCATCACGTGAAGACTTTCAACAACTAAAGATTCATCAAAATCTTTGGGTTGAAAATATGATGATGAAAAATATAGAAAACCTAGTGTTCCTTATGTTTGGACAAAGTAATAACATGCAAAATTCTTACAGTTGATGTCTTAGACTCGCTTTCCCACTAGATATGTAAGTAGTAGTATTAGAAGTCAAACTGAAATTAATGGCTTAAGAGGCCTCAAGACCCATGACTATCATGTCATAAGGGAGAATATTTTACCTATTGTGGTAAATATATTAAGTTTGGAAAAGGGGCCAAGATTGGTAGTTATAATGTTTGGCCTAATATTAAAGAGAATGAGTTTACATGTATTAGATCCTTTAAACTTCGATAGTTTGAGGGAGGAGGTTGTTGAAGTCCTTTGTCTATTGGAACTTGAATTTGCACCAAGAATCTTTAACATTTCTATGCATATTTTGATACATCTATAATATGAACTAAAAAATTGTGGCCTGATAAGAACAAGATGGATGTATCCTATAGAATGATATATGAAGGTTTTGAAAAAAAATAGTTCATACTAGGGAAAAACTGGAAGGCAACATGTTTCAGGGATATTCAATGCAACAGGCCATGGGATTTTGCACAAAATATATGAAGGATTTTTAAAATTTCAATCAACATGTATGGGATAATGACAAAGAACACATATTTGTAGGTGAAGTATTACAAGGCAATGGATGTTGCTCAGATCAAGAAAGAATTGTGATACATGCCTATATTCTTCAAAACTCATCTTCATTCGATAAGTCACACAGGTAAAAAAAAATTACACAATAATTTATTTACTCAATTTCATTTAGACATTTATATTATCAATCCTACTATTTTTACATTAATATTCTATCTATAAAATATGAAGAAGACAATCAAGCTTGGATGCAACATCGACCTCAAAGGCACAAATGTCATTCTAATTTGATTGGAGGTGTTCTTTTCAAAAATTTGGAGAATGGATTGCTAATGGAGTCAGTGATGCAAAAGAAGAAGGTCAAGGTATAACAACAGAGGAAATTTATCATTCACAATCTCAACATTTATGGGCTATATGTTTCAGTGGAATGTGGGCCTATGGTAGTTATTTAAAAGTTGAAGAAAAAGACAAATGAAAGATAAATTGTGATTGTGTTGTTAGTGCTGAATTTCTTCATGAAACTGAGGAGAAATTTTATGTTGGATTTATCCAACAAATTATTCTAGTGTACTATGGAGAAAATAGTCCTATATTATTAAAATATAAGTGGATCCAACCATTTGTAGCATAATTTGATGAGTATAGATTTGTAAGCACAAATACAAGACAATTTTTATTAGAGACAGATGATTTCTATGTTTCCCCTCTTAAAATTAACTAATCATTTCTAATTGATGATGTAAGAAGTCGACGATGGTCGTATGTCATTCAAATAGAGTCTCATTCAAAACAAAAATTCATGGAAGTTGTTGATATAATGCCTGATGGTAAATATGTTAATTTACAAGAAACATTCAAAGAAGTGGATGAAGACAATGATGTAGTGTTTGAAGAAGACATTTTTATTACCAATGAAGATATTGGGAGAGAGAATGCATTGCATGTCATAGATGAGGATGATGAATAAAATCAAGTAGATGCAGACATGAATGATTAGGATTCTGATCTTGCTAGCAATACAAATGATTATGATGTTGTTTTCACACCTTAAGAGGTTAGCCTGTCACCTAAAATTTGGTTATATGTATGGTGTAATTTATTATTGAATGTGATAAATATTTGAGTATAGGTAAGCTTATTCACTATTGTTTTACTAATACATTTCTAAATTTAATAATCATTATTCTATTGGTACATTATAAACAAAAATTGAGATGTTCATTGTTTATTCTAAATGCATTTAAAGTTAGGTTCAATCATTCTTCTTAGTTTTATTAATTTGGTTAAAAAATTTAAATTAATTTTGTTTAGTTAGAATATAATTTCTTGTATGTCCTATATGTTTTCTAGATGCAAACATATAATGAACATCTATGATATAATAATACATATAGATATCTTAACATTAGGTGAACTAAGCCTTCCCATTACAAACAAATAAATGATCTCTTAGGTTTGACTGACACTAAAAACTAAAATTGAGAGACTACAAAATTAGAAAATTGTTTTGTCTTATCAATAAAATGATATCTAAAATACTACATTCATAATAAAATCCAATACTGCACTACCGCAATAGTTAATAGAGGTATGCGCGAGATGGTAGGACATATAGTTCAATGTACAAATGCTTACCAAAATACCACAGAAACCAAATATGAATACCATAGGGTGGGAGTGAGAACATGTTAACAACTAAAGTATACCACATCCCCACAAGGGGTAAATAGTGACACTATGATATTGTGGTGAACAATGACTCAACCGCTAGAATTAACTCATTGTCCCATGGGAGTCCAAAGGGGAGTGCGTAGGGTGGTGGTACTTCTATTGCTACCCCGTAGTGGTCTTGATATGATAGAGTGGTATGGTAGTGAATAGTCACTCAATTGCTAGAATTAACCCATCGTCCCACAAGAGTCCAAAGGGGTGTCCATGGGGTGGAAATACTACTAACGCTACCCCACAGTGGTCTTGAAATGATAGAGCGGTACTATGGTACAAGTTATCAAATCATTAAATGATTACACCATTCTATTTCCCAAGATCAACAACATGTATTCAAACTGAAAATATGGGCAGATTCTGAAATATTTTCCATGAATTGATATTAATAGTGAGGTGACCAAGCTCAACAACAAATATTACTCAAGACTTGTTGAAATTTATGAAATCATTCACAAATTTCAGCATACTAGAGGCAAGGGAGTTCAAGTAGGAAAACTCTACAACTATTATTTTGTCGGGTAAGTCCACAAAAACTCTCTATAGCAAGTGTATAAGAACTGGATTTTTTTCTCCAAGTAGACACTTAAAAAATAAAGTAGGATTAAATTCTTCATCATTCCACCCAAAATAAGTCAGCTTGAATGTAAAAAGGAAGAATCCATAGTTTCTAAATAAAGAAGAGGTCCCTACAACAACCCATTTTACATGTGTTACCTAATTCTATAGACCAAATATTTAAAAAGGTGTTTAAAGATACAACCCATGGATGTAGAGACCTAATTATCCCTATCTCAAGGTGGGATCTATTTTGGTACTTCTATGAAAAAAGGGATGAGAAGATTCTAGTTTCAAATCCTTGGACATTAGATTTGTCCAAATTGATAGTCCCAAATTTCTTCATACATGCTGAGTTTTTAAAAGTATTTGAACAATATTATCGCCCAACTACTAGGACTATAATAATTCTAGATGGTTCACCATTAGTGGTGCTAACTAAATAAGCAATTATAGAGTGTTTTATGTTAAACAAGAAAGCTATCACTAAGATTGACTTAGACAAAAGTGAGTAGGATTATAGGAGATTGAGAAAATACTATAGGAGTTATGAACTTCTTTACACATGAAAAAGGGTGTAAACAATAAGAGGATACTTATCTCCACCTCCAAAAATGAGTCATTTTCCATAGAGGACTTCCAAGTATATTTCAAGAGAACTTATTTTGCTTTGTGCCAAGTGCCTGGAATAGATGCTAAAAGAGATGATGCTAACCTATCTCATGATGATGGCAATGAGGATACAAAATCCTGAAGTCAACATTAAGGATGACTTTTATATTGAAATTGAGAAATGACTACATGAGGGATTTTTGCAAGTAAGAGAGAACTTAGCTCCCATCACTTTTAGGAAATACTCTCTATTGTGTCATTTAATATTGTGCCAAAATAGAAATAGATGGACTAAAAGAATGTGTTTGGGAATGACTGATGATGAAGGGAATATGTTTCCTATACAAAACTAGTGTTACATCTAGGATAGTAGATGTAAAAATAGTGATTATGTAATATTTCAGAATGACTTTGTAGTAAAGGTCATGGCCACTCTTGGTCGTATTTCACCAAGATTTCCTAATTAAATCATGCAAGTATTAAGACCTTTATCATTGAAGCCAGAGTAGGGACACACTCACGATTTCGGTGACCAGTTCTTCTTATAAGACCATACAGTAATAAGGGTCTATGGGTTTCCTCAAGCCCCACATGTTTTACCCAATTTTTTTTTCTATTCAAATTACATTTTTAGAATTTATGTTGAAAATGTTATGGATGGAGAAGGATGTTATGAAAAGATAGAAAAAGGGGACATTCCTCCCTGACCTAACTAAATGTGAGAAGCTACCTGTAGGGTCTAACACACTTGAAGAACTGCAAAACTATTTGAAGATGTAGTATTCATTGAAGTCACGAGGAAAAAGTGTCTTTCATCCTGAAGGACATATTAATTTTATAAAGAAACAACTTTTCACTAAAGCTAGGATTACCCATGTAATGGATTACAAAGAAGATGTAATAAGAAATTTCTTTACACTTGATGAAGTTTTTCAGATGAAGAGGAAGTGTGAAATCATAAAGAGTCTTGACAAGGAGAAGAAGAAAAGGGACAATGGATTCCAAGGATTCTATGTTGAGGAAAAGGATCCTATCAAAAGGATGAATGTAATAATTGAAAACTTTGAAAGATTATATGTTGAACCAGAAAAGGAACCTGAGGGTCAGTCTTTGAAACCCTCCAAGTTACCCATCAAACCAAGTGGTATTTTAATGACAGAGCCCCTACCAAAAATTTCCATAATACAATCAAAAGAATTCCTTGAGCAATCAATTCCTAAAAGGAAGAAGACACATGGAGTGGCCACCTTAGTGGCATATGAAATAAGTGGAGTAGGGGATATTGAATAGGTAGTTGATGTAATTTTAAATTTTAAAGATGATGATGTTGATCAGCCACCGCCTAAGCTTCCAACTGATGATAAAAAACTAGAAGAAAGAGTGGATGTACATGGGAATAAAGATCAAGATGTGCATGTTGATGAAAGGGTGATTGTTTCCCTTAGATATATTGAAGATGATGAATTTATTCAAACTCTTGAGTTTAAGGATTTTGGGTTTAGGATGAAAAGGAAAGAATTTGAGGAGAGACTCAAAATTAATAAGATGGTCACTGAGGATTCACAACATGACTAGATTGTTTTGTAGACTCTTGAAGAACTCAAGGTTAATGAAATTACTATTAACCCCTAAGAAGAAAGAAAATTGGTCTTCAAACGGAATATACTAATTATTCTTCAGATTGAGTTTTACAAGATATTCTTACTGGATCAAGTAAGAAGCTAATAATATCCCATGTTGGTTTCTAATTTCAATTCAAATGAGGGAATGAGTGGAACAGGTTATAATCCAAGACTTGAAACCCTATCCTTCTGGACAAAAAAAAAAAATAATAGAAAAACCAAGATTGCTTGATGTTGTAGGAGAAATGACAGGGGCTGCCATGGTAAAGACACTTCAAGGAACTTCAACATTGGAGTTAGCTACTATGACAATGAACTCAACAATGTTTAGTAGGGATGTGGTTACTTCTATGGAGCTTAGATTGGTAGAATATGAGAAAGCATTGAATGATCTGAATGATGAAGTGAATAGGTTATTCATAGAAAATGTGAAAGTGAAACAACAGTTGAAGGGAGTAGGTCCTTCCCAAAGAAAAAAAATAATAGTATACCAGCCCCCTGCCATCCAAACTGATATAGGTGCAATCACTATTGAACAAGTTAATGTGCCAAAACATAAATTGAGAAGTTGAAAAAGAGTAATGAAGAAACAAAGGAAAGAGAAAAGAGAGAAACCCTCGGGGTATTGGAACAGATCTTGGATCATAGGGTTAAACTGATTGTGGACAAATTGGAAAATGTGTATGAATTTCATGTCTCCTTGTCACAAGTAGTTGATCACATAAAGGCCCTATTGTGTAATTTTCGCACACATGCCCCATTGATGGTAGGGACCCTTTTTTCTTGCTTTTCTTTCTTGTGTGTTTGTCGAAGGGTCCCAGATTTGTCCCCTTAAGGGATAGGTCTTTTGGTTTTGGTCTTATTTCACCCATGTGCTTAACATTCAATTTGTATTTGTGATGCTCTTTGCAACATTTGAATGATGGCTTTGCCCTTGGGAAATGGATTCACACTTGAAATTATGGAATTGAGGCAAAATTGACTAAGTACTAAGCAGGTTCGGTAATTCCGAGGTACCTCGGATTACCCGAACCTTAGTGTGGCCGAATAATTCAAAGTCCCTTGGATTACCCGAATCCAACTTCCCTTCACATTTTTGAGTTTCCAGGGGCATGGTTTTCGACATTAATTGCTCGTACATGGGTGCTTTAATGACCAATTTGGAAATAAAATGCGATTTAAATGGTCATTTTGTTATTCTACATTTTTTGTGGGTTTCAAATTTAGAAGGTTCCCTCCATTTTGCATTCAGTCTGAGCTTTAGAGTTGGATTTGTGATCCTTGTACGATCATTCTAGGGTTTGTGGGTTATTGTTTCTACACTTCCATTGCATTATTTTTCATCGTACGCCTTTGCAAGGTATGATTTTGATATTTCTTGGGTGGCTTTCCTTCATTTTGATCTTTAATGTTAATCTCCTATATGGCAAGTCATTTGTTGAGCTTGGGATTTCAATTTTGCATCATCGTCCACTTTGCCATTTAGGGCTTTCTCCTTTGAAGGTTTCATTTGAAAAGCTAAACGGGTTTCAATTTAAGTACATTGGGTAATTGAAATTTTTCAAAATCCTTAGGAGTCACTTGTTGCATCATTATTTTCATAATTATTGGCAAGATCTTTTTTTAAAGCGTCGCTCTATTTCTTGACTATTAATGAATGGTCTTGAGAATCATTGAATGGGTTATTTAACTTGAACCCCTTTTCTAAATAACATCAATACAATTTTAAAGGATGTGAAAAGGTTAACATCTATCATTTTCACAAGGTAAAGTTTCATCACTTAGCAAAAATTTCAATCTCGAGCGAAACCCAGGAATTCTAAGGTAGCTTGGATTTTTTGAGCTCTAATCGGCCCAAAGAATCTGAGCCACTTGGATTATCTGAATCTACCTTGCATCTAAAAACCGAAACTCAATGAAAATCAATCTCATCTATCATTCAGTGATTCTGAGCAAGCTCAGATTACCCGAACGATAGTTCACCTAGGTAATCTGAGGTCCCTAGAAATATCAGAGCTTCATGAAATGTGAACTCTTGATGCATAGCATGAATTAAGTCTCAAGTAAAAATGATTTTTTTTATGATATCGAGGTGTTTGATGCATTCATATGCTAAATCATGTCAAGGGACCCCCACGAATTGAAAGAATTTGATTATCATAAATGAAAGCATGCCCAATATGAGAAATCTAAGCTTGCTCAGATTACTCGAGATTTGATCCGGTCGAGGAATCTGAGCTAGCTCAGATTACCCGACCCTTCCTCATTTTGCTTTAAAATATCAATGCTGACAGATGGAGTGTTTTCATATTGGGTTCTTTGATCATTCCATGAGATGATTAATTTCAAGGTATTTTGTGATAATGAAATCTTTCAAGGGGTGTTTCCTGCATTATATTTCTATTAGAGTTTAAATTATTATCATTTTATGTTTAATGGCATTACCATTGCATATATTGGTACTTCATGTGAATGATATAATATGTTGTATTTTATCTATCTTCCATTTCGGTGATTTGGTCCATTCTCTAATAGATGCAAGCAGAGTGGAGTCCCGATAGGACATCCAAGTCAAAAGCTTCTTTGGTGCAAGAGGAGGTTAAGAGAAGATTAGAGAGGATGAAGTATGACTTCAAAGGCATATGGCCAAAAACCAAGATTGCTTCTGCTTGGTCAAGGATTGCAGATACAAACATGGGACATGTGGATTACGATGACTTCCAATAGAGAATGTTTGGGAATGGACCAACCCAGCTAGAATAGGCTGTTGATCTCACCCCTCAAATTGTTTGTCCTTGATGACAAAGTCACAAATGATGCTATAGTATTTATAGGTGTTGGTTCAGGTTGATGGTATCTCAGATTGGTTGATTATGTTCTTGATGATTCTATTTTTGGTTATTTATGATATTCACTTGCAGATGGTTATGACTATATTGGACTGATAGTGTTGATAAGGCATGGTACAAGTTATTCAGGTGGTATTCATTGTGATAGGGCATTCATTAACTTCAAATTTATGACATTGTCACCTTGATAGGTTCTAGTTTTTCATGTTAATCATTTCATATTGATCTTAGTGATCATTGGTTTCCAGGCATGATTCTTGGTTTTGGGTTTCTATTTGATGATGCTAATGTGGACAATGTTTTTATGTTTGACAGATGGTTTCAATTTCATGATGGGTATTTATTATTGCTACACCAGATAAAGGTTATTCTTTCATATAGTTTGGTTCAAACAAAAAATGTGTTTCAGCATGACATATTGGCTTGTCAATTCCTATGAGAAGTTGTGTTGCTTTTGTGACTTCACCATTGTCACTTGGTATGTTTTTTCATGAATTTTGGCTAATTGATTATATTGTGCATTGCTAGAAATTACCTTGTCAAAGGTATTGGGTTTTATGGTTATTGACTCACACAGTTCTAAAAAGTTCATAAGTCATTGTTTTGGCATCATTGTCATAACATATGTTCAAATTCATGTGGCTTGGTATATGTAACTTTGTGGATCAAAGGAATAAAGGGATTTCAATTTAATATTAAGAAAACCCTATTGGGTTTCCTTAAACATTTGATGAATTTGATATTCTTTGCATGGGAATATGATAAGTTGATATCAATTGGCATCTTTTTTAGGAAAAGGTATTAGTATGGTTATAATGGAAAGGTCAATAAATTTAACCTCCCTTAGCATGGAATCAGGCTTTATCACTTAGAAAAAGGCTTTGAATAAAATTCCTATATGAATCGGGTCTTATAATTGATATTTCATTAGGCCTTAAGGCCGATAGTAGGTATGAGGAAATAATTGTTAAGTCACTTGGAAAGTGATTGACATCAACCTTTAGTAATAATTCCTTGGTTGATAAGGTGGTAAACACTTGTTTTAAGTGGTCATGAAAAATTACTAAAGACATAATTGTGTCAGAATTTTTTCCTAGTTTGATCATTGGACATCAATTAATGTTTACCATTGATGAAGTTGATTGACAGTTTGTATGCATTCCAGAGGTAATGAGATTGCTAGCATGCTTTGCATTGGCTTGTCCATGGAATTTAGAATGCATTATGAGTTTTCTTCTTATGTCTCTATTCCTTTCGGACTTCAAACTTTATCAAATCTTGAAAATTCATCGATTGGTTTGCAAAGGAAAGTTAGGGCATTATTGTTGTGTTTCACAAGCTTGTGGGTTTGAAACCCCAACATCTCTACTGCTGCTATGGGTGTTGAGTCTCAGCTATTACTCTGATTTTTCTCTTGTTGCATTTAATCTGACAAACGTCTCTTCCTTCTATGAGAGCTATGACAAAGTTGGTAAGGAGATGGCATGAGCATGGAAGAAGGTTCGAAGGTTTTCTCCAGCTAAGTTCCTTTCAAACTCATCTGCTTTTTTCAGTTGCAGCATTATAAGCTCGAACAAGTATTATCATTCCCTATTTGAAGAAAGCTTTCAATTAAAAAAAGTAAGGAAACTACTATTTTATGTTTCGAAATTAAAAATGCTTGAGTGGTTTCCTTCAAGGCATGACAAGATTTCGGTTACCTCGGTTGAAATTGATACCCTAATAGAATATCATATCTATTTGGTTATTCTATGAGGGGTTGTGTTTTTTGGTTGGTGGGTAATCATGCACTTTGTGAAATCTGTCATTATCATTGTGGATTCAAAATGGACATATTTCATACATTACAATAATAAAGGTTATTTGCATAAGGTTTTTTGAAAATAGATTCATCATGGGTATTCTGAAAGAGTTGATTATGTTTGGTATTGGTTTTATGATGTGGGAAATTGGTTTCAAAGTCATGAAATTTTTTAGCAATGATAATCTTGTTTTTATCATTATGGAAAAAACGTTATGTGAAGGATATACATGCTTCTCTATTCCTTCTCCACCTATCATTAAATTTGGAAGTTCTCTTATAATCAAATTCATAAGGGTATTATTGTTCTTTAAAAAAACTTTGAAAAAGAAAAGTGATATTTTTCGGTGCATAAGTTACTGTATTCTGGTATTCCTAGAACATGTGATTTGATTGGTGCAGATTCTATTGAATTCAGGGTTCTAAGGTCAAAATGGTCATGACATTGCACTCTATTGTAACTAAAACCTTCGGTGAAGATACTAAATAGAATTTGTGTATATTTTATTGACATATAAATACAGTGTTTCATTATTGTAAGTTTTGGACGTCATTTATTAGACTGTAACTTGTTGCTGTATCAAAAATAAAAAGTTGAAAAAGCTGAAAAAGCTCAGTAATACAAATAGATAATATGATGCATAAAATTTCTTTTTACTTTGTTTATTTAATATTTAAGGGTTTCATTTGTTTTTGAATCTTTGGAGTATTAGATAGATTAAGGGTGTGGGTTTGTATGAGCTTAACTAAAAAATAGAGAGATCCTCTGTGTTATTGTAATTATGTAAACTAAAAAGGGGTTGGTGCTCCTTGAGATTGGTGTCTCTAAATGAGGGGTTGGCGCTCCTTGAGTTGGTGCTCAGAAATTTGCCTGGAAGGCATTGTATACAGTGATTTGAAAATATAAGCCACTATGGCAATAGTTTAGGAGTGGTTTTTCTACCCCAGGAGGGTTTTCCACTCAACATTTCTTATGTCTCATTGTTGATTTGTTGTTTCACTACTTTACTATGAGAATTATTTACTATGCATTATTTTACTATCATACTTCTTATTTCAGTTCTAAATGGTTGCATTCAATTTATGGATCATTTAATCATTGAAATAGTGAGAGCTAATTCAGTTTTGTTTCATTTTCTAAAAATTGTTAAATTGGTTCATGACATTGATTCACTCCAACACAGGTTATCACTCACACTGGATTGGCACAAGCAGCAGTGTTCCCTCTAGCATAACATTTTTTGGAGCTAGTCTTGGAGTGTGCAAAGTGTTATGACTCTAGAACAAGGATCATAATTGAGCCACAAGGAAGGGTTATGGAAAACCTAACCAAGGACTCCATTGCAGAGGTTTTCAACATCACCTCACATCACAAGCTCATCAAGGAAATCAATATTGGTGAAGCAATCAAGTTCTATGATGAGGATCCCAACAAAGCTTTATAAATCATGAATAATTCTTGGATATTGAAACCAAAGCCACACTAATCGAAGCTGCCCAAACAACTGCACTTAAGTGATTTTAAGATAGAGCACCATGATATCATAACTCTCTTGGGCAAGGTCATGGGAGTAGAAGAGGCTCACATATTTTAGACTTGGATGTTCTACGCCATCACACAAATTGTTTCAAAAAAGCATTATCATTGGGCTAGGATAATAAGCAACAACTTGGATGCCCAGTTGACGAGTGTATAAGAGACCCACACATACACCATGACTTCGTATCTTGTTTACATGTTGGCACATAGGACTAATTACAAAGGTCTTAGCTAGAAAGGATCTATTTGGAAGGACAGAGTATGAGACATATACCCACAACTGTAGCATAAAACATCCAACTATAGAAGAGCCAATGATTCCTTTTTCATGTACACTCCCATATTTTTCCAGGATTGTCTTCATGTTAGGGTTTTTGTTGATGCCATGAACTTGATCAAACAATATGGTCAATGGTTCATCTAGTTTCAAAGGTTCACATACATCGAGATACAAGGATCTCCAGTTGTTCCACTCAGACTACCAAGGTATCCAACCAAAAAACCTCTAATGGTGGAATTGACAAGACAAATGGTAGGTTTTGAGGAGATCCTACAACAAGAGATGAAAAAGAAAGGATTTGGATCAAAATTCCCATTGAGAATGGGAGATTTAGAGGCTTTCCCTACTATTCAAAGTGATCAACACTCTAAGAAGGAGATGGCACAATTTGAGTTATATTCTCATACCAACAGGGATAAGTTTGACCCTTATGGCAAGGCCATGAAGCAAGCCAATAGAACATTCAGGCATAAGGACCACATAGAGGACTATTAGGAGAATTATAGAGATGAATTTAAGGCCTTAGGATGAGATTTTGTAGACTACCTCTCAAACTGATAAGGTTGTAGAAAGTAGCAAAAGTACCTGATCAAGTATAGGATGACGAGGTTAAATTTGGTTCAACATGATGACTATGAACCTCACATGAACGAACCTTTTCTGTAAATAAACTAGTTAGAAGGAGAAATAACAGATCTTGATCAGATACCTAAGCCAATCATCAAATATTCGAGGCAATGGGTGAAGCAAACGGTGCAGGAACTAGAAGTTGATGGCACCAAGTTCAGATATGATTTGATGGGGGACATGGAATCTCATTCTAAAGAAGGAGAAGAAGATGAAAAGGATGAAACCACTGAGTCTCATGTTGGTGAAGAGTGGGAAGGTGATAAATCAGTATCAATCAAGCGGAGAACTAGGATCCAAGAGCAAGCAAAACAAGGAGAGAAACAATCTCCTAAAACTAAGAAGGCTCCTTAAGTTAGCACTACTACTACAAAAGGTGATACATCTCAACCAATGAGGAAAATGAAATTAGTCACAAAAAGAGAAAAGGAAACAAAGGCTAGAAAAGGAAATGCAGATACTGATGCTCCTTCCTCAGTTGAATTTTTGGAGATAGAAAGTTCTAGGGAAAAGTCCTCCCAAGCATAAGGCATCTCTAAAAAATGAAATGGAGGAAGTAGAGGGTAAGGTGCAAGATGAAGAATCACATACCACCAGTGGTCAAGAAGAAGAAGTGAATATAGGGATTAATTCTCCTCCTCAAAATGTACAAATCTTAGAAGGAGTAGTCCACAAGGAAGATGACATATCCAATAACCCTAAGTAGTATGAATTTGAGGATGAGGGAATTTCCACCCCTACCAATGAAGAATGGAAGCAGATGTTGAAAGAATTGGGACAATCTAACTCTGGTGCACAAACTCAAAATGTGGAATCAAAGGTCATTCGAGACAAGAAAACTAAATCCCCATAAAAAGAAGTGATTATTGAGCAAGAGAAGAGTGTGGAAGAGGTCGTTGATAGTCCATAATAGGATAGGGGTGAACAAGAGGATCCTTCTTTGGAGGTGAATGCAGAACAACCTATTGTTCCAGAATGGCTTGAGAAAAGGATAAGTAAGAAACCAATAATTATTGAAGAAGAGACCCCAAGTTGGGATAAATTGTTGGAACAATGAGGGCAACCTAAGCAAAGGAAAAGAGCACGAACAGTTTCAAAGATTGCACGAGATGAATTTGATAATAGGGTTGAACATATAGTAGTGCCTACAACTAATAAGTTCAAAGATGAGGTTAGGCCATCTCATTACAAGGTGCAAACTATAAATTTAGGGCCAACCACTAAAGAACAAGAGAAGAAAGAGTTTCAAGATTATTCTAAGGAAATTTTGAGAAGGTTGGATAGAGAAACAGAGGAAAAAGAGAAGTTGAAGAGGCGGATAAATGATGTCTACAAGTATGTTCAACATTTAATGAAGCCCTTGCAAACTATGGGAAGTGAAAGCACAATTCTGGAAGGATTATTCCGTAAGGAGGTAGTGTAAGAAATTGAGAGCTTGAAATAATCTATTCATAATACTCAAGGGTTGCTTCAGGATGTCAGTAAAAGGGGAGATGAATCAATTGAGGGAATTCTCAAAATTCACATCAATGCTTCTGATTTTCTTGAGCATATTTCACAATTTACTATAGACTACAAGACGGTTGATGAGCAGACTGTTGATGAGCTGAAGAAAATTATGCAAGTACCCAAAGATGAGCTGGCTAAGTTGAATATATTTTCTCATGATGAAATTGGTAAGGTGAAGGAGTGGCTAGAAGTCTAAAATTATAGAAAAGAACTCCTCTCTAAAGCATTGAAGAAAATAGCAAAGCTGCAAGGGAAAATCAAGGAGATATGTGATAGTTGTATTAGCTCTTCGGAAATAGTGACTAGGAGGAAGAAGTTTGGTAAGAGAAATATGAATATCAATAGGTTATAGCCATGGGCATGAAGTTTACGCTCCTTTTGATAGTGCTCCAATAGCAAAAGAACACTTGGAAGATCCAAAAAATTACATTTCCAAGTTGGACAAATATCATGAACTACAAATTGAATGGAATAAGGTGACGCCACAAAATTTGGAATAATTTAAAAATAATAAAAAAGAATTAAATTTATTCTAGTCCTTGACCCAACAGATATGAAGGAAATACTGAAAAAGGTTAAAGAATTGACAAATAAATCAGAAGTTGATAAGCTAGGAGAAGATAGTGAGGTCCTTACGACCTAAGATTCACGTCATTCATGCAAGGGGTGGTGAATTTATGTTACAAACTAAGAATAGAGCATCTAAGAATGTCTTAAAGTTACCTGGGGGCCCCATGGATGGGTTTTGGGATGTAATTTTGTCTTTATTCAAAGTCAACCTTCCATGACTGACTAAACATGATGAAATTCAAATGCATGGCCAACTTTGCTTTGTGGGCCCTAATTTTGGGCCACCCTTGGTAGTTTTTCCTATAAATTGAGGCTCTAGCTTCATTCTAAGGGGTTAGATATTGTTGCAATAGTTGTAGTTGAAATAGGAGTTAGCATTTTCTGGGAGCAAGTGTTGAAACATTGAGAATACTAAATTGTTTCAAATTTGGATGATTCAATATAAGTAAAGACATTGTTCTTTGGTGCTCTTTTTTGTGTTTCACTTTGCATGGTTCTGGTTACTCCATATCTTTAAAATTGCTTTGCAGTTATTAGATGCATGTTACATTTTAGAGTTATATATGATGCAATGGTGTTTATGGTTTAATATTTGAAATGTTAGAGCGATCTTTGGTCAATACTTTTAGCAAGTTGGTGATTGTAAGTTGTTGTGTAAAGTTAGCATGGGCCTTGATTTTATATGCTAAGTTTGGTTGTGGGTGTTTTTTCATTTCAATCATTGGATACGGTTGATTTCTATGAATGCTTATTATTTGAAAATATTTTCATTCTTTAAAATATTGCAGTACTTATGTGATACTACAGGTTTAATCTAGGTTTAGCATAATTTAGTTTTGAAGGATCAGTACACTTCAAGTGTTGATTCATCTGCATTGTTGGTCTTAGGTTTAGTTTACTTACCACAAAATATCTCTTAAACCCTTTTATGTTTTGTTATTTATTTAAAAATCTAGGTTAGTTTTAGGATTAAAAGCATCAAAATATTGCAAAACCTTAGTTTGGAACTTCCAGTAGTTGTTTTGTAAGGCCCTTTTGTGATTACCAGCATATTCACATTTATCACTAAGTCATTTTTGCATTTTCAAGACCTAATGTTAGAGACCTTGGGGTTATTTCTTGAGGCTTTCCGATGGAGATTTACCTTTCAAGAGAGATAGGATTTCAATATTCCATTTGAGTTGTTGTTGTGCAGAAAACACCATCAACAGATTGGCGCTAGAAGGAGGGCATGAATAAGCAAAGCTAGAGCATTTCATATCTGCAATTTCTCCTAAGAGATTTCAAAGAAGAACCAAATCTACACCAGGGGAGGAAGATTTTCAAGAGTTACAAGCCTCTACAAGGTCAAGAAGGACCAAAAACAAGGGAAAATCCTCATCCACTCAACACTTTCCATCTTCTCCTTTATTCTCACCCACATCCAGCCATTCATCATCTAATTCTGAAGAAATTCCTATTCAACAACCTCAAGCAGTCATCAATCAAATGCTACCACCTCCACCACAACAACCCATCACCTCTACCATTTAATCAATACAATTTCATGCTAAAGAATCCTGAGAATTTCTACTCCAAATTCCATATCAATGATCCCAATAGGAAGGGTGAGGAGCACATTAGAATTTTTTAGACCTACCTTAGGGATAGGGGAATCAATCATGAACATGTTGCATGCCAAATTTTCCCATATTCCCTAGGAGAAGATGCTTTTTACTGGTATAATCATTTTCCCACTGGGTGAATTCACAATTGGACTAAGCTCAAAACTACTTTTTTGCAGAAATTCAAAATTCCCCTTAGTTCCAATGAGTTATATCTGTAGTTTACTAGGGTGAAACGAGAAATTAATGAGCCCATAGGATCATTGAATAACAGATTCCAGCATGCATATACCATATTACAAGCTCCCTATTTTGTGGATGATGCCACTACCTTCTGAGTTTACTATCAAGCCCTTGACAATCTTACAACCACCTTCCTTAAATGGATACCAAACCCTCCTAATTCATTTCTTGGGGCTTATATAGAGGCAGACAAAGTTAGTACTAATTTGAGGCAACACTTTTCAAGACCCATGCCATCCTTAGGGCCTATTGCTCACCCAGGACAAATCAATGCAACCAATCAAGCTTTGTCCAATCATACACCTATCATGAATCCAATACCTCAACTACCCCTGGTCCCAAACCTAGGTCCTCCCATGAATCAGGCCCCACCAATGCCTCATTACTCACATAATGCTAATTAGCCAATCCATCTACAACAACAGGCCAATTTCCCATATTATCTACAAAATTTCAAAATATTGAACCAATCTTCAAGCTCGGGGGTACCACTAGGATTTCATCAGAACAATCTGGGACATGCCCCATATAGTAATCCTAACAAGGAGAGGTTGGATGAATTGACTGGACAAGTGAAGAAACTGAATATGGAGGTAACTTATCTAAGGAACCAAAATAGCCAACTTCAGGCTACTTAGAGAAATTTGCAGTCTAATTACAATAGGGAGAATGGAGATTCTACACAAGGATACAAACAAAAATTTGATAGAGGGTAGAAATCTAAACAAAATCTAGATAGAGGACAATAATCTGGACATGGATTTGATCAGAGATAGACCCATCAATAGAATAGAACATGGAACACCAGGCCCAATAATGGAGGTGTCCCCACCCCATTGGACCAACCAGCTAATCAAGAAAAACCTTCAAGTGGTGTGCACCTAGCAGAGGAAGCTTTCTCAGGATGGTGTAGACTTCAGAAGACAAATCAACATTATGAGCTGGATTGCCCTGAGTTTCAGATTACAGCATCCATCTTTTAGTATGAGGTTGAAAATAATTCTAGTAGTCAATAATTGGTACCATCTAGCCCTTATGATACTTCGGTGCTGGTGTTGAATCATGCCCCGTTCCCTAGAAGTGAGGAAAATGAGCCAAAGCCAGAGGTGGTTGAATCAGATGGTAAATCAGATCAAGTATGCAATGGAGATGAAATTTCACAGTTATTTTAAGAAGGTACTGAGACCGATAATGGTCCTTTGGATGAGGAAGAGACTGGTGTTGAAGAAGTTCAAATCTTACAGCAACCTACAAGAAAATATGATCTGAGGAATAGACCAAATAGAATTCCACAATCTCGAGGTCCATTCACTACTTCAATTCCTCCAAATAATTTCACTACACTACCTAATCCTCATGCTTGTAATAACCCATCTTATCCTCATGTACCAACCCAATATTTTTCAAAAGGAGGATAATCTGACCCATCAAAAGGAAAGAATGTTGAGGAAGGAAAAGAAAAGCAGATAGACCATTCTAAGGAAACCCTTTCTAATATGATCATAGAGCAATTGGGCGATCATGTAGCTGAATAACTCAAAAGAGTGAAGGTAAGTCTCACAACTTTTGAATTATTAAGGGTTCCTTCTATTAGGATTTTGGTCTTAGGAGCTTTTAAAGACAAATAAGTCCCCTAGGATAAGATAGTTAGTGATGTAGCTATAAAAAATTTTGGTCCACAGCCACCAAGAGATCAAGGTCAGGGACAATTTAAGGACAAAGGGAGGGAAAAAGATAAAGGCCAAGTTTCACAAGCTAATACTTCTATGATTTTATTTCAAGGAAAGATTGAGACCCCTCCTTTTCTAATTTCTATGTGTATATTTGGGAAAAATATGTGCAATTGCCTCTTAGATTCAGGAGCCTCCATAAATGTCATCCCTTTTTTTCGTCTGTCAAGCCTTAGGAATTACACATGTTGCTTATAAACAAAAGGTTACCAAGTTGGATAAGATGGAAGTGAATGTGGTAGGAGGATTGAATATGATTCCCATGCAAGTTGCATCAAACCCTAGGGTTCAATAGGTTATTAGCATTCGACTAGCAGATATTCCTGATACATATGGTCTGATATTAGGAAAAGATTTTACTAAGGCATTAAATGGATATGTGTCTACTGATCATTCTCACATGTGGCTGCCCTAGAAAGGAGTGCCAAATAAGATTAGGATTGACAAGGAACCAAGGCTGAAGTATGTGATTATTGAATATCAGAATACTTCAAATGAGGTATTAGTATCATAAGTCAGTTTGGTAAATTATGTAATGGTAGCCCCTCCTCCAGAACCAGACATAGATGAAATTTTTATGCTGCATGGTGTACCTAAGGAGCTCACTCAAGAGTCAAGTAGTACTGAAGCACTAGTAGAAAAAATAGAAGAAGGTGATGATCAGGAAGATGGTCAACTTGGTTTGTTGGACACCTTCTAGGAGTTCATTCAAAAATGCATAGAAGATCAAATTTATCTCAGTAGGAATATGAACTTTGAAGAGTTGCTTATTCCAAATTGGTGTAGGGTTCATAATGAATCCCATCCTAAGATAGAATGTTGTTTATGCCAAATAGAATTGGAGCAAATAAAGAGCTTCACTAATCAACCTCCAACTATTAGGAATGATGTGCAAAGCGTTTAGGATGATCCTAAAAGTAAACAACCAATGTAGGACAAATCCTCTAGCTGTAGTAGAAGTAGTGTGAATAAATCAAAGATTTCAGTTGTTGTTGGTTGTTGGACACTTAGATTTGATGGATCAAATTCAAAACAACGAGTTGGAGTTGGGTTCGAGCTAATAAGTCCTAAAGGTTAAACTTTCTTTGCTACTCATAGGATTCAATTCCATAATACTAATAATGTTGCTGAGTATGAAGCCTTAATTCATGGATTGTTGATGGCACTGAGAAAGACTGTCAAGATTCTGCAAGTTTTTGGAGATTCCGGGTTAGTAGTTAGGTAGGTCAGAAAGCAGTATTCCTACCATGATAGAAGAATGACTAATTACATACATAGGGTTTGGGATCTTATAGAGGGTTTCAATGATTTTAACATTCAGCTGATACCCCAGAGTAAGAATCAAACTGTCGATGCCCTGGCACAAGCAGCTAGCACTTTGTAGCCCTTGTCACTTTCAAGTCTGAAGAAGTTCATTGTGGAGCTTACACCAGTCCTTTCAATACCTAATAATGTATCTAATTTTTAGGTGTGTGAAGATGATAAACAAATTCTTCATTTTATTACAAGCTTTGATGTTTTCACTACTTACATAACTGAAGAAGTAGAGCCTCAAGAAGTAGAAATGGACCTTGAAGGAGTCATTAAACTAAAAACCAATACAATCCCAAGAGGAACGGTCCATCTACAAAGGATCTTTGATCCAAATAGAATAAAGTATCAAGAACATCAAAGTAAGAAGGATTCAATCAGCAGTCAATGTGACACATATAACATGGGAACTCCAGACAACGTCAAGAATGTTTTCATTGGAAAGGTGTGTACTCGAGTAGAAAATAAGGGAATAATAGATGTGCTTCATACATACCAATATGTTATAGTCTAGAGTTATGAAGACCTAAAGATGTATGAAACTTCAATTATTACACATACTATTCCCCTCAAGCTAGGTGCTAAGCCTTTCAGATAGAGACAATTACAGATCAATGCTTTGCTGGAATCAATTATACAGAAAGAGATACAAAAGTTATTATCTACTTGCATTATATTTCTAGTTAGACACTCTACTTGGGTTACTAATTTGGTTCTAGTCAGAAAGAAAAATGGAAAGATTATGCTTTGTGTTGATCTCAAAAATCTTAATCGAGCATTAGAAAAGGACAATTGTCTTGTCCCATCACTACATGAAGTACTGCAAATTGTTAATGGATCTCAAATGATTTCCTTCCTAGATGGATACTCAGGATACAATTAGGTTATGGTACAATATGAGTATTGACATAAAACTACTTTCACCACAAAGTGGGGCACTTTTTCTTACAGAAGGATGCCCTTCGGGTTGATCAATGCTGGAGAAACCTTCTAGAGGGCCATGAAAATTTCCTTCGAAGACATCATTTGTAAGTGTATCATTATCTACATGGATGATTTAACTATTTTCTCGAAGAAACATGGTGATCATATTTCAGACTTACATAAAGTATTCCAAAGATGCAGAGAATTTGGTATCTCTCTCAACCCTAAGAATTTGGTCATGTAATTTCAAAGAAAGGTATATCTATTGATCCAGAGCACATAGAATCCATTCTAAAGATTAAACCTCTAGCCAACAAGAAGGAGCTTAAATCCTTCTTTGGAAAGATCAATTTTCTTTGGAAGTTCATTACTAGCTTCATAGAAATAGTCAAACCATTGAACGCCATGTTAAAGAAAGATGTGCAAGTTGAATGGAGTGATGAAGTAAAGGAGTATTTTGCAAAAATAAAAAGGGAAATAGTTGAAGCCCTAGTATTGGTGAGTCCTGATTATTCCAAGCCTTTCTACATATATTTGTTTGCATCTGATCATTCATGTACTAGCATGTTGACTCAAAAATCTGACCAAGGAAGTGAGCATCCCATAGATTTTATGAGTGCTTTGCTAAAAGATGCAAAATTGAAATCTTCTATTCTAGAAAAGAAAGATTATTCTTTGGTCAAATGTGTGAAGAAGTTTAGAGATTTAACTTGAGAAATAAATTTTATTCCATAGTGCCCGACCCTGTGGTTAAGCTCCTATTGATGCATAATGAACTGGGAGAATGAAGATAAAAATGGGTTACAATGTTGCAAGAGTATGAATTCGAGATACAACCCATGAAACTTGTAATAGGGAAAGGATTGATAGACACTATGGTTGAAATTATTCCTAACATTACATCTCAGCAGTATCACCTATAGGATGTTTCCCTAGATGAATGGTATGATGACATTGTCTATTATCTATTGAATCAGAAATGTCCTGATCACCTAAACTCAATGCAAAGGAGAGTCTTATGCTTAAAGAGTGATATTTACATGCTAAAGGGGGCTATCCTATATAAGAATAATCTTGAGGGTATTTATCTTCGATGTCTTGGGAAAGAAGAATCTACCAGAGTGATGACTAAATTTCATGACAAGTATGGCATGGGCCACAGTTCTACACCAGCTACTGCAAATGAGATCTTGAGAGAAGGATATTATTGGTCAACTCTCTTTAAGGACATGAAAAACAATGTGAGAACTTTCCATGTATACAAAACCACAACAAGTAAGGAGAATCGTGCATCACTTCCACTCCAACAAGTGATTGAGGTAAAACCAATTGCGAAATGGGGATTGGACTTCATTGGTCCAATTAACCCACCTTCCTCAACAAGCCACAGGTACATCTTTATTGTAACTAATTAATTTACTAGGTGGACTGAAGCCCTTTCTTGTAAGCAATGCACTTTTGAAGTGGTAATTGATTTTCTTGAATTAGGTATTATCAATTGCTTTGGCTGTCATGTTGCTTTAGTTTGTGATAATGGTCTTGCATTTGCTTTGTTAAATTTTTCTAGGTGGGCTTTTGATCATAGAATCATTATTAATTTTTCTTCTAGCTACTACCCACAAGGAAAAGGTTTGGTTGAATCCACAAACAAGAACCTTTTTATAGTCATCCACAAACTATTAGAGAGGAATCCTAAAGATTGGAATACCCAATTAAGATTTTCTCTTTGGGAAAACCGTACTCGACAAAAAGCTTCCATAGGAACCTCTCCTTATCACCTTGTGTATGGTTTTCAATCTGTGTTTCCCATCTAGCTGAAAATTCCCACCTTACGGTTCATTAATGATTACTATCATGAAGGGGATAAGCACGAGGCTCGTCTGGCTGAGCTTTTACACCTCATAGAGAAGAGAGATGAAGAATTAAACAACTTTGCTAACCATCAGGGTGTTGTTAAGAGATGGTTTGATCAAAAGGCTAGAGTGAAAGCATTCAAAATCTCTAATTTGGTCCTATACTGGGACAAGGCACATGATAAATAGAGAGAACACGGAAAATTTGATAAACTTTGGCTTGGCCCTTTACAAATTCTAGAGATATTGGGAGACAATTCTTTATGTCTGAAGACTCTCACTGGAGAGGATGTCCCATTGCTTTTCAATGAGCAATATATGAAGCATTACTTCCTATCTTGAGCTGCTTACAACTCTTCCCTTGTAAACAGTTAGTCTAGGTGTTGGCTTCCTTTGTTTTTCTTTGTTTCTTTTTGTTTTTGGTTTTGGTGTGGGTTTTCTTTGGTTTTGGTTTTGGGATTTCCTTGTTCTCTTTTGGGAATTTTGTGCTTGCAGAGTAGTCATTATGTTATCTTGGATTGTTTTAAGTATTTCTTTTACAAACTCTAATCATCTTTCTGAAACGGTCTGGTAGAAATCCTTTATTCAATGTCATTTGTGTTGAATTCTAAAGTGAATGAGCCCTTGTATTAAGTAGTTCTAGAATGTGTATGGATCTAACATCTATAAATGCACCTTAAGAGTTTTGAAGATGTTACAGGGTCCTTGTGAGACCTGGTTAAGTGAAAAATCTTATTTTTTCTTTAGCGCCAATGTGGTTCTTAGCCTTGAGCGTGAACTTCATTGTTCACGGGTTGAAGTAAAAGAGAAAAGAAAAGAATATCGGAAAAGAAAAGAAAAGAAAAGGAAAAATGTTGAATATCAAAGAATCAAATTCAACCTATCAAGAGTATTTGAATATCTCTATCGAGGCTATGGACACCTGACTGGCAATAGATCTATGTTCAGGAGAATCACAATGATAACCTCATTGGGGCTATGTATGCCTAACTAGAAGCAAGGCTCCATCCAAGTTACTTTTGAAGTTAGAATCTTTACGTAGCTTAGCCTTGCTGACATTGGTTCCTTATAGCAGCTAAGGGAGGGGAATGAATACATATGCACACACTAGGATTCTAGCATAGGAAGGTTTTTCCTATCTATTTCCTTAGAAGCTTTGTCTATTAAATGACTTGATGCGAGGATCGAAACCAAAATTATTGGTTCTTGATTCTAGTTTTTCCTTGAAATGCTCTGGAGTATTTCCCCAGCAGGGGTTTCCATTTGTTGTGCAATTTTCACACACATGCTCCACTGAAGGAAGGGACCCTCTTTTCTTGCTTTATCTTCTTGTGTGTTTGTCGTAGGGTCCTGACTTTGTCCCCTTAAGAGATAGGTCTTTTTCTTTTGGTCTTGTTTCATCCATGTGCTTAATGTTCAATCTGCATTTATGATGCTCTTTGCAACATTTGAATGATGGCTTTTCTCTTGGGAAATTAATTCCCACTTTAAATTTTGGAATTGAGGAAAAATTGACTACGTACTAAGTAGGTTCGATAATTTCGAGGTACCTCAGATTACCCGAACCTTAGTTCATTTAGATAATCTGAGGTCCCTTGGATTACCCAAATCCGGCTTCCCTTCAGATTTCTAAGTTTCCTGGGGCATGAATTTCAACATTAATTTCTCATATGTGGGTGCCTTAATGACCAATTTGGAAATAAAATGCAATTTGAATGGTCATTTTGTCATTCTCCATTTCTGTGGGTTTCAAATTTAGAAATTTTCCTCCATTTTGCATTTGGTCTGAGCTTTAATGTTGGATTTGTGTTCTTTGTACGATCATTCTAGGGTGCATGGGTTATCGTTTATGCACTACCATTGCATTCTTTTTCATCATGCACCTTTGCAAGGTATTCTTTCAGCATTTCTTCGATGAATTTTCTTCATCTTGATATTTAATGTTAATCTCTTATATGACAAGTCATTTGTTGAGATCAGGATTTCTTTTTTGCATCGTTTCCCACTTTGCTATTTAGGGCTTTCATCCTTTGAAGGTTTCATTTGAAAAGGCAAATAGGTTTTGATTTAAATACATTAGATAATTGAAATCTGTCAAAATCCTTAGGAGTCACTCGTTGCATCATTATTTTCATAATTATTGGCAAGATCTTTTTTTAAAAGTGTGGCTCTATTTATTGAATGTTAATGAATGGCGTTGAGAATCATTAAATGGGTTATTTAACTTGAACCCCCTTTTGAAATAACATCGATTCAATATTAAACGAGGCGAAAAGGTTATCATCTATCATTTTGACTGGGTGAAGTTTCATCACTTAGCGAAAATTTCAATCTCAAGCGAAACCCAGGAATTCTAAGGTAGCTTGGATTTTCTGAGCTCTAATCAGCCCAGAGAATCAAAGCCACCTCGGATTATCCGAATCTACCTTGCGTCTGAAAACTTGAACTCAATGATGATCACTTAATGAAAATCAATCTCATCTATCATTAAAACTAGCTTGGATTACCCAAACGATAGTTCACCTGGCTAATCTGAGGTCCCTAGAAATATCTGAACTCCATGAAATGTGAACTCTTGATGTGTAGCATGAATTGAGTCTCAAGTAAAAATGATTTTTTTTATGATATCAAGGTGTTTCATGCATTCATATGCTAAATCATGTCAAGGGACCCCCACGAATTGAAATAATTTGATGATCATAAGTGGAAGCATGACCAATCCAAGAAATCCGAGCTTGCTCAGATTATTCAAGATTTGATTCAGTCGAGGAATTTGAGCTAGCTCAGATTACCTGACCCTTCCTCATTTTTCTTTAAAATTTCAATCCCGACAGATGGAGTATTTGCATATTGGGTTCTTCGATCATTCCATGAGATGATAATTAATTTGGAGGTATTTTGTGATAATAAAATCTTTTAGGGCAAGTTTCCTACATTATATTGCTATTAGATTTTAAATTATTATCTTTTTCTATTTAATGGCATTATCATTGCATATATTGGTGGTTCATGTGAATGATATAATATGTTGTATTTTTTCTATCTTCCATTTGGGTGATTTGGTCCATTCTCTAACAGATCTGCAAGCAAAGTGGAGTCCCGATAAGACATCGAAGTCAAAATCTTCTTTGGTGCAAGAGGAGGTTAAGAGAAGATTAGAGAGGATGAATTATGACTTCAAAGGAATATGGCCAAAAACCAAGATTGATTCTACTTGGTCAAGGATTGTAAATACAAACATTGGACATGTGGACTACGATGACTTCCAGCAAAGAATGTTTGGGAATGCACCAACCCAGCTAGCATAGGTTATCACTCATACTAGATTGGCACAAGCAATAGGGTTCCCTCCAATAGAACTTTGTCTAGAGCTAGTCTTGGAGTGTGCAAAGAGCTATGACTCTAGAACAAGGATCATAATTGGGTGACAAGAAAGGGTTATGGTGAGCCTAACTAAGGATTCCATAGCAGAGGTTTTCAACATAACCTCACATCACAAGCTCATCGAGGAAATCAATATCGGTAAAGCAATCAAGTTCTATGATGAGGATCCCAACAAAGCTTTAGAAATCATGAATAATTCTTGGATACTAAAACCAAAGCCACACTACTCCAAGCTGCCAAAACAACTGCACATAAGTGATTTTAAGATAGAGTACCATGATATCATAACTCTCCTGGGCAAAGTCCATGGGAGTAGAAGAGGCTCACATCTTTCAGACTTGGATGTTCTACCCCATCTCACAAATTGTGGCAAATAAGCATTATCATTTGGCTAGGATCATAAGTAACAACTTGGATGCCCAGTAGAGGATTACAAGAGACCCAAAGATTCACCATGACTTCATATCTGGTTTACATGTTGGCACATAAGACTAAGTACAAAGGTCTCAGTTGTAAAGGATCTGCTGGAAAAGACAGAGTATGGGACATATACCCACAACTATAGTATAAAAAATCCAACTATAGAAGATCCAATGATGTCTTTTTCATGTACATTCCTAGATTGTTGCAGGATGATCTTCATGTCAGAATTTTTGCTGATGTCATGAACTTGATCAAACAATATGCTAAATAGTTCATCCAGTGTCAAAGTATCACATAAATCTGGATACAGGGATCTCTAGTTGTTCCACTGAGACTACCAAAGTATCCAACTAACAGACTTCTAATGCTTTAATTGACAAGACAAATGGTAGATTTTGAGGAGATCCTATAGTAGGAGGTGAGAAAGAAAGTATTGGGATTAGAATTCCCATTGAGAATGGGAGCTTTAGATACTTTCCCTTCTATTCAAAGTGCTCAACACTATAAGAAGGATATGACACAATTTGAATTGTATTCTCATACCAATAGCGATAAGTTTGAGCCTTATGGCAAGGCCATGAAGCAAGCCAATAGAACATTCAGGCATAAGGACCACATAGAGTACTATTGGGCGAATTGTAGAGATGAATTTGAGGTCCTGAGGAGAAGATTTTCTAGATTTCCTCTCAAACTTATAAGGATGTACAAAGTGGCATAAGTACCTGATCAAGTATAGTATGATGAGGTAAATTTTGTTCAACATCATGACTATGAGCCTTACAGGAACAAACCTGTGTCACAAATAAATTGGTCAGAAGTAGAAATAACAAATCTTGATAAGATAATTGAGCTAGCCATTAGATATTTGAGGTAATGGCTGAAGAAAAGTGTGCAGGAACTAGAAGCTAATTTTACCAGGTTCACATATGATTTGATGGGGGACATGGAATCTTATTCTGAAGAAGGAGTAGAAGATGAAAAGGATGACACCACTAAGTCTCATGGTGGTGAAGAATGGGAAGGCGATAAACCAATATCAATCAAGAGGAGAACTAAGAGCCAAGTGCAAGAAAAATAAGGAGAGAAACCATATCCTAAAACTAAGAAGGCACCTCAAGTCACCACCATTGCTATGAAAGGTGAGACGTCTTAACCAATGAGGAAAAGGAAATTAGTCACAGAAAGAAAAAATGAAACAATGGCTAGAAAAGGAAATGCAGATACTGATGCTCCTTCCCCAGTTGAAGTTTTGGAGATAGAAATTTCTAGGGAAAAGCCCCAAGTATATGTAAGGAAAATTCCTCCCAATCATAAGGCATCTCTAGCAAAGGAAATGGAGGAAGTAGAAGGTAAGGTGCAAGATGAAGAAACACCTACAACCAGTGGTCAAGAAGAAGAAGGAATACAGGGAATAATTCTCCTCCTTAAAATGTACAAATAGTAGAAGGATTGGTCCACGAGGAAGATGACATATCCAATAACCCCGAGTAGTATGAATCTAAGGATGAGGGAATTTCTACCCCTACCAATGAAGAATGGAAGAAAATGTTGCAAGAATTGGGACAATCTAACTCTGGTGCACAAATTGGAAATGTTGAATAAGAGGTCATTCGAGAGAAGCAAACTAAATTCCCCAAAAAAAAAGTGATTATTGAGCAAGAAGATCAACCTAAAATAGAGAAGAATGTGGAAGAGGTAGTTGATAGTCCACAACAAGATAAGGGTGAACAAGAGGCTCCTTCTTTGGAGGTGAATGTAGAACAACATGCTGTTCCAGAATGGCTTGAGAAAAGGATAAGTAAGAAACCAATAATTATGCAAGAAGACATGCCAAGTTGGGATAAATTGTTGGAACAATGGGGCAAACCTAAGAAAAGGAAAAGAGAGAAAATGGTTTCAAAGATTGCATGAGATGAATTTGATAATAGGGTTGTTCATATAGTAGTTCCTACAACTGATAATTTCAAAGATGAGGTTAGGCCATCTGATTACAAGGTACAAACTATAAATTTAGGGCCAACCACTAAAGAACAAGAAAATAAAGAGTTTCAAGAGTCTTCTCAGGCAATTTTGAGAAGGTTGGACAAAGAAACAGAGGAAAAAGAGAAGTTGAAAAGGCAGCTAAATGATGTCTATAGGTAAGTTCAACATTTAATGAATCCCTTGCAAAATATGGGAAGTGAAAGCATAATTCCAGAAGGATTATTGCCTAAGGAGGCAGTGTCGTAAATTGAGAGGTTGGAATAATCTTTTCATAATACTCAAGGGTGGCTTCAAGATGTCAGTAAAAGGGGAGATGAAGCAATTGAGGAAATTATCAAAATACACATTGATGCTTCTAATTTCCTTGAGCATATTTCACAATTCACTATAGACTACAAGAAGGTTGATGAGTCAACTATTGATGAGCTGAAGAAAATTCTGCAGGTACCCAAAGATGAGTTGGCTAAGTTGAATATATTTTCTCGTGATCAAATTGGTAAGGGGAAGGAGTGGATAGAAGTTTGAAATTATAGAAAAGAACTCCTCTCCAAAGCATTGAATAAAATAGCAAAGCTGCAATGGAAAATCGAGGAGATATATGAAAGTTGTATTAGCTTTTGGAAATAGTGACTGGGAGGAAGAAGTTTGGTTAGAGAAATATGAACATCAATAATTTATAGGCATGGTGGCATGAAGTTTACGCTCCTTCTGATAGTGCTCCAATAGAAAAAGAACACCTGAAAGATGCAACAATTTATATCATGAACTACAAATTGAATGGAATAAGGTGATGCCACAGTATTTGGAAGAATTTAAAAATCATAAAAAAAGAATTAAATTTATTCTAGACCCTAACCTAGCAGATATGAAGGAAATACTGGAAAAGGTTAATGAATTGACAAATAAATTGGAATTTGATAAGGCAGGAGAGGATAGTGAGGTCATTGTAACCTAAGATTCATGTCAATCATGTAGGGGGTGGCAAATTTTAGTTACAAACTAAGATTAGAGCATGTCAGAATGTCTTAAAGTCGCTTGGGGGCCCCACTGACGGGTTTTGGGATGCAATTTTGTCTTTATTCAAAAAACCCTTTAAGTCATCCTTGCATGGCTGACTATACATGATGAAATTTGAATGCATGGCCGACATCAAGCTTTGTGGGCCCTAATTTTGGGTCGCCCTTGGTATTTTTGCCTATCAATTTAGGCTCTAGCTTCATTCTAAGGGGTTAGAGATTGTTGCAATAATTGTAGTTGAAATAGGAGTTAGCATTTTCTGGGAGCAAGTGTTGAAACATTGAGAATACCAAATTGTTCCAAATTTTGGTGATTCAATATAAGTAGAGACATTGTTCTTTGGTGCTCTTTCTTGTCTTGTTTCACTTTGCATGGTTTTGGTTACTCCATATCTTTAAAATTACTTTGAATTTATTAGTTTCATGTTAGATTTTAGAGTTAGATATGATGCAATGGTGTTTATGGTTTAATATTTGAAGTGTTAGAATGATCATTGGCCCATACTTTTAGCATCTTGCTAATTGTAAGTTGTTGTGTAAAGTTAGCCTGGGCCTTGATTTTATATGCTAAGTTCAATTGTGGGTGTTTATTCATTTCAACCATTGGATAAGGTTGATTTATATGAATGCTTATGACTTGAAAATATTTTCATTCCTTAGAAGATTGCACTACTTCTATGATACTGCAGGTTTAATTTGGCTTTAGTAGAATTTAGTTTTGAAGGATTGGTCCACTTCAAGTGTTGATTCATTTGCATTGTTGGTCTTAGGTTTAGTTTAATTACTAGAAAATATCTTTTAAACCCTTTTATTTTTTGTTATTTCTTTCAAAATATGGGTTCGTTTTAGGATTAAAAGCATCAAAATATTGCAAAATTTGATGAGTTTGGAACTTTGAGTAGTTTTTTTGTAAGGCCCTTTGTGATTACCAGCATATTCACATTTATCACTAAGTTGTTTTTGAATTATCAAGACTTGACATTAGAGACCTTGGAGTTATCTCTTGAGTCTTGCCAATGGATATTTCTCTTTCAAGAGAGATATGATTTCAATATTCTGTCTGGGTTGTTTCTGTGCAAAAAACACCATCAACAGGCCCATGTACCTATATTGGACCCCTTATTCACGAAATGGGAACCTATACATCACACCTTAATGACTTTGTACAAAAGTTTACAAAGGGGTTTTGAGGCCCCTGCAAATTTAAAGCCTACTGAGTAAATGGCCGGAATGGTCACAAATGTTTTTCAATACATGTATGCAAAAGACCAAAAGATGAAGGAAAGAATGGATTCATTTCACACACTAATGCAGTGGTTCATGCCTAAGATATTAAGGGATGATGATTAACTGAAAGGCTCCAAGGATTGGCTAGATAAGTTTAGTAAAACTATTCCCAACTTCCTCACTAATATATAAAGGATGGTGACATAAATATTCATCAGCTCAATTTAACCTTGGATGGAGTAATTGCACTAGATGTTGGGTACTCAAAATTAATCAGGAATACCAAAGGGTTATTAGACAGTAGATGGAAGAGTCACTTGGCCAACACACAAAAATCCAGAAGTACAAATGGCTTCATGATTACACAGTGTACCAATTGGAGCAGACATATCTAGCCCCCCCAAAAGAATAGGCCTTGCAGTGAAGTAGAAGCCTTGCAAATACTATCATGGAGAGAGGACCTTGCTAGATTTGAATTATCATGGGTACCTTAGGATGAGTAATAGACTTTTGTATCTTGTGAATGTTGTGGACTTCAATATCTCATAAATTCTCTTCACTTCTTATCTTTCATTGCTTTTAAGTTTTATGTAATCCTCTGTAAACAATTATAATTAAGACTTTTTGATTTATGTTAAAAATGGGTAACTAAAAAGACACTTTTGACATGTCAATCAGGACAAAATTTTGAATCTTATTGTAAAATATTTTTGAAGATCAATAGACTGAAGTTATAATTGGTGTTCGGATTCTCGTTTCAATTATTTGTTGAAGTGAATTAATGAATGTTATCTTGTTGTCTCCAGTTTGATCTTTCCTCATTATTTAAATCAGTATATCAAGGGTATATCTGGTTTATCAAAATACATTTTTTGTCAAACATTTCATTTTGTACTACATTTTGGTGTCAAATCTTTGCTAATTGTGGTTAGTTTCATTGCATTCAAATTTTGAATTCAGGGAAATTATATACATTAAATAGATTGATGGTTGTTTAGATAGTGAAACTAGCTCTCTTAGAAATTAACTAAAATATCTTGTCTTGAAATATCTAGAAGGATTATTTTAATTAAAGAGGATTTTGTCGTTATTTTTCTAACAATGATTTTATAGTGCAGGTAGCTTGCTATTTTCATTCAAGATACAAGTCATGATCAAATTCAAGCACATACCAAGAAGATGGTACTCTACTTCAAACCCTCAACCTCACTTAGTTTAGTCTTCTTACATGGGGATATTAAGGAAGTTGCTAAGCAATTAATATATATCATTTGTTGTTTGTGAAGGAGAATCCTGTGAGATCCAATATGGTAATGGATCAATATTTGGTTTCTTTTTTGCTAATACTGAATGAGTTTAGGGTGTTGCAGAAACAAAGATGTTAAAATTTAGAACATTAGATTTTATAGTTATGGTGGTTGATATAGATCCTCCTGCCATTCTTGGTCCTTTGATTTCATTGGCCAAAGATAAGATATTGATTTTTTCTCTCCTTGTACCATTTTGATTTTTGACATTATTGCAACGTTTTAAGATGTCAAAAGGGAATTGCAAGATTTTTAGATTAACTCCATGTGCCATGTAATACCTAAATCATTCCTTAATTTGTAAGAGGCTTTCCTTCAATCGCCTCTGATATGTTTCAACCATCCACCAACAATATTTACATCATGTAGATGTTGCAAAGGTGGATTGAAGGGATCAAAACCAGTAAAATGAAGAAAATTTGATTCTTATTGTAGAGGGTAGTAATCACATGGGTAAAATCATGGGATTGAAACCATAGCAACTTAGTTTCTTCTACTGCAGTGGCAACGGGGCATCCAAAAAGTTAGGAAATTTTTTATTTTTGATCATGGCAGTGTTATTCTTTGAACAAACACAACAGGTACCTCACTTCAAAGAGGGGAAAAATGTAGACACATAAAAAGACCTAATTGATACTATACATATAATTTCGATTAATTAAAACCAATTCTTTCGAACATAACTCAAATTAACCAATTAATTGAATAATTGACATTATTTAATTAAATTCATCAAATTCAGTTATTAATCAAATAATTAAATTTATTGATTAATTCACCCTTCTTCTAACTAATATTCAACATATTTAATTAAACTAAATCATTTAATTAAATCCCTCAAAGTATTCTAACTTGATTAAATAAATCAAATCAAATGTCACAATCATCTAATCCATTCTAATTAATTAATTCTAGATTAATTAATCCTAAATTACTTTCTAATCAACATTAACAAATTCTCTAGATTTTAACTCTTGTAGCGTTAATTCAACTCATGGTCAACTAACCAGGCTGCACATGAAATTAATTTATTTTAATTATATAGTTCCTTTATTTATTCTCACAAAGGTATATTCCAAGGAATATTCCTCTCAACCACCCTCTATTCAATTTCCCTCCAAATATTTCAAAAATCTCTTACATCCTCAATAACTCCTCTTATATTTTCATTTACTTATCTTACATCCTTTCAAATCCTCAACCAAATTCAATAAATTCTTCTTACAACCTTTCAAATCCTCTTACATTTTCATTTAATCCTCTTACATTCTCATTTATTTCTCTTACATCCCCCATTCCTCAACACATTTCACAAAATGTGCTCCACCTTCCTCCAATAGAATTGTGACACTTGGCACATTCTCATTGGCTCCCATCCTCAATAACTCCTCTTATATTTTCATTTACTTATCTTACATCCTTTCAAATCCTCAACCAAATTCAATAAATTCTTCTTACAACCTTTCAAATCCTCTTACATTTTCAGTTAATCCTCTTACATTCTCATTTATTTCTCTTACATCCCCCATTCCTCAACACATTTCACAAAATGTGCTCCACCTTCCTCCAATAGAATTGTGACACTTGGCACATTCTCATTGGCTCCCATCCTCAATAACTCCTCTTATATTTTCATTTACTTATCTTACAACCTTTCAAATCCTCTTACATTTTCAGTTAATCCTCTTACATTCTCATTTATTTCTCTTACATCCCCCATTCCTCAACACATTTCACAAAATGTGCTCCACCTTCCTCCAATAGAATTGTGACACTTGGCACATTCTCATTGGCTCCCATTTTATCCAACATTCACCAAATCCTCTCATTCTTCAACCCTTGAGTTCTATAAATAGAAGCAATCTCTTCACAATATGGATCCAAAAATTCAAGCATTATCAGTATAGGCATTTCAATTCATAGCAATCCACCATTTTCATCATTTGAGCTAAGTTATCACCATTTGGAGTCAATTTCACACTTACTATCACATTCAACATCAAATATTATCAAATGGACTGGGAAAGGGCTTCCTTTTCACATCAAAGGAGCACCACTCCCCCTATCGGATGGAGGTTTAGCTACTTCAATTTAGATTACATGTTCTTTTTGTTTGGTTTATGTTCATTTTCATGTTTTCTTCTTGTTTTAGCTAAGAATCTCATAGGGAATGCTAGATTTGACTTTCCAACATCTTTAATAAGTGTTTGTTGATCTTATGTTAGCTTGTTACAGGGTTGGTGTTCACATTTTGGCACTAGAAGGACGGCTAACCATCATAATTTGTTGATTTTGTCATTTTTTAAAGATACAAGAACTCGATGACGCCTTTGTTCATTTGTGATCCCGTAAAGTGTCACTTTTTTTCTATTGCGTCTCCATCACTGCATCACATCACATTCACTTGCCTCTATTGCACTGCACTTGTTTTAATGTCACACTTGACCTTTATGTCTTCTGTCTAAATTTTGATCTAACAAAGCATTTCCTTTGCTACTGCACTGCATATGCACTATATGCCTTTTGTAGAGCATCGCTTTTGCTTTTACCAAAGTGTCGCTTCTATTTTTTAGCACTGTATTTGATAGTTGCAGTGCTTCCCATTTGCTAAACAACATCGCCTTTGATGGAAAGGGAGGAACACTAAGTTGGGAATCTAAAAGGATTTTTTAATGCTCATTGTAATAGCCTAGGCTTTCCAATTTGGTATTTTATTTCCTATTTTAGGACCAACTAGAGTTATTTTTGGTCTTAAAATTTACAAAAATCTCAAGCTTTGTGAAATTTGGTTAGAATTGAACATTAGGAACTTACTATCTAGACATTGATTTAAAATTGAATAAGGAAAACTCACACTCAAGTTTTGTGATTAAAATGAATTCACTATTGCTTTGAAGGCTAAAATGAACAAGTGATTGATTTGTGTGATCTTTTCATTGGTGAATTTTTTAATGTGTATCCTCTCCCCTTGTGCTTTGCATGATATTGGGTGTGACAGAAACACTCAAAGTGTATTTTATGCTTTCATTACCCTTAAGAGAGGGCTTACTATGAGACACACCATGCAATGGGAAACTGATAGGCAAGTTATTAAAGCAAATTTACCTGTGGGCTATATCTAAGGTTGGGAAATCATGAGAAAGTACCTTATATCATGGAAATTGTATGCCATACTACATATAGTATGATGCCTTAAGTGGAACAGGAACGATACTAAGAGCCTTAAGTGTAAAAGTGGGTGAGCATATAGCTGGGTGTTCTTGGTTTGTTACTAAGATCCAAAATTGTTTAGATTCCAAAATCCTTAAATACTTGTTGATGCAAGAATGGTCATTCTAAAGCCACTTCACATATGTACTATTCAGTAGTAGAAATAAAAAAATCCTTTTGATCTCCGGATTTTAAGGATTTTGAGATTTGGTGGTCCCGAGAAATGTGTGCCGAGAAAGGGGGAGCTAGTCTCGCCAAATCTCTAACTTGTTTGCTTTGTCTAGTGTTTGGAGAAATCCAAGTGAGGACTCAGCAAAGTATGGCCATTTCTATCCTAGGATTATACAATTTGTGAGTTAGTTCAATACATTTTTTGGATCTCAAACTTTGAAACAAACATTCGAAAAGTCATCAAAATTTCAAACCCTAGGAAAGAATGAATATCTTTTGAAAGATCCAAATATTACTACTTCTTTGATGTAGTCATGGTGATAGGGTTTTCAAAGAAAACTATCCAACCATGCAGCTAAAACAATGTAGTGAAAACAACACATAATAATATAGAAATTGGGGAAATTACACATGCCAATTCTCTTATTATCTGAAATTTTGATTACATACATTCGGCCACATCCAAGCTTACAGATTCAGCTCACAAGCCTGCTTACCACATGCTCAAAATATAGTGCTCATACATGTGACCAAAAATACTACAGATCAATCCTCACAATCTTCTCTATCTACTTCCTCGTGATTATCTGCCATTCTTGATATCTAATACAAGTTATATACCACATTCGTAGGTCAAGGAACATCCGCATCAGCCCAAGATCATTACAATATCCAATAAAAGAAACATAACATGTGCAAGAACAAGTCGGACTCAATTCTAAAATACTTCCATGCTAGATGTGCATGATGAAGTGTGGACCTATTTTCAAGGTCACGGACATGCCATAGAACAAATCTAAACACATTGTGAGGATCCGCAAGCAATGAGCAAGATCCACGATCAATCCAACTAGCCATTAGGATATGAAATTATTCTGGGGCCAAAACCAAAAACTGTCAATTAATTCGAAAGTGATAACTTGTTGGAAAAAGAACCACATGAGTTGAAAACTTGGAATAAGCCAATGAAGCACGTCCACCACAAAATAACAGGTCTGGGAGATCAACTGAGCAAACACGAAGAAACACTAGATCTACCAACTCGAACAAGAACAAAATTGAAAGGAAATATTTTTGGTTGATGCAAGATTGCGAAGAACCAAGGATGCTCCTCTATCAGATGGCGAGAGGGTTTTCAAAGAAAGCTGTCCAACCATGTAGCCAGAACAATGCAACAAAAACAATACATAATAATATAGAAAATGGGGCAAGTACACATGCCAATACTCTTATTATCTCAAAGTTTGATTACATACATTCAGCCACATCTAGGCTTACAGATTTGGATCACAGGCCTGCTTACCACATGCTCAAAATACAATGCTCATACATGCAAGCGAAAATACTACAGATCAATCCTCACAATCTTCTCTATCTATTTCCTCATGATTATCTACCATTCTCAAGATCTAATACAAGTTATATACCACATCCGCAAGTCAAGGAACATCCGCATCGGCCCAAGATCATTACAATCTCCAATGAAGGAAACGTAACGTGTGCAAGAACAAGTCAGCCTAAAATCTGAAATACTTCCATGGTAGATGCGCATGATGAAGTGTGGACCTATTTTCAAGGTCGAGTACACCCCATAGAACAAATCTAAACACAACGTATGGATCCATGAGCAACAAGAAAGATCCATGATTGATCCAACTAGCCGTTAGGATATGAAATTATTCTGGGGCCAAAACAAACAATTGTCACTTAATCTGAAAGTGATAACTTGTCGAAAAAAGAACAACATGAGCTGAAAGCTTGGAATAAGCCAATGGAGCACGTCCACCACAAAAATCTAGATACGTGAGATCTGGTGAGAAAAAATGAAGAAACACCGGATCTACCAACTGGAACAAGAATATGAACAAAATAAGGAAAAAACTAAAAGGAAATATTTTTGGTTGATGCAAGATTGCCAAGAACCAAGGATAGTCCTGCATCAGACACCCTAGGTGAGAAAAGATGTTGCATGAGAGGAACTCATGAACATCTGACCAGATTCAAGATATAGATCTCATGCTTGTTTCTGATCCAAATGTCTTCTTTGTCTGTACCTTTCATCTTTCTATTCCGATTCTTCAAATTCCTCTTCCCTTCACCTTCTTCTTCTTGTCTCACATCTACACACGGTAGTAAGGGGCAATTTCAACCAATCACTTTCTTTTTCTTCTCTGATCTATTCCTTCTGCAAGACTCCACCTTTTCTATAACCATAGCCTTCTGAGGTACAACTCCATTCTTACATTCTACTAGTACCATCTTACTCTAAGACTTATTCATGAAATCTCTTTTCAAATTTGGGCCATCCTTCAACATAGCACCTGCAATGCATCTTTTCATTAGACTCAAGTTTCTTACTTCCTCCTTATCTTTCAAAGAAGCCAAGGTAAAATTTTGTCCATCCTTTTCTATAATAATTAGATTCCTTCTACAATCATACATAGCTCCTCTATCAAACTACCAAGGTCTACCCAACAAAAAATGGCATGCACTCATAGACAAAATATCACACAACTTCATCCATGAAAGGTCCAATATTAAAGATCACCCAACACTGCTCCTTCACCTACACTACATGATCATCTTGTAACCAACTTATCTGATAAGGACAAGGTTGTGGAATCCTCTTCAATTCAAGCTTCTCTACCATCTCTTCAAATACCAAGTTGTCAGTACTTCCACTATCCATAATAACTTTACAACACTTACCTCCTAATTTGCACATAGTTTGGAAAAGACTCTTCCTCTGTGATGTTCCAAACTCTTCCCTGCCCTGCCTCATCAAGACTTTCCTAAGCATCCAGGATTCTCCCTGATCAAGCTCTATCTCATTCACCTTCTTTTCTTACATCATGCAATTATTTTTACAAGTTCCTTTACTTGATCCCTCAGGGTACTCAAAAGATCGATGTCCAACTTCTCCACACCTAAAAAACTTTTCCAAGGAATTCTCTACTACCATTTCCCCTCCTTTGTACTCTTTGATCTGATTCTCTATTCCACTTCAGTTTTGATTCTTCCTCAGTTGTCAGCTTCTCCCTATTGTTTCTTATCTACTTCTCCTTTCCTCTAGGGTTATTCTGCAATCTTTTCTTCACCTTATCTTCTACCTTAAGATAATATTGGAAGGAATCCTCTACTATAGAAATCCTCAACATAATCAACTCATCTTGAATGATAAATCTAAGGCCATTTACATACCTAGCCACCTTCTCTCTAGTCATCGCTTTGTGACGGGATCTAATTGACATCTTGTAAAATTCTTCAGTGTACTCTTTCACACTCATGTCCTTTGGCTTCAATTTATGCAACTTCTTGAACAATTCCATCTCATAGTCTCCTAGAATGAACTTAGCCTTCAACCTCGCAACCATCAGCCTCCACCAAGTGATCCTCATTTCCCCATTTTCTACTCTACCTCTCCGCAAATATTTCCACCATAAGCCGACATTCCCTTTCAACTTAATTTGTGCCAACCTAACACATAAGGGATCTCTAATATCCTCAAGCTCAAAATAATCTTCCAACTCTCCTATCCAGTCTATTAGGTCTTCTGGATTCAAAGTACTAGAGAAGTTAGAAACCTCCACCCTATGACTCTTACTATCTTGTGCTACTGCTCTCAAAAATTTCTCTTCTCCTTCATCTATATGTTCTTTAGCCTCTTCAACCTCTAGATCTTATGCAGCTTCTTCATACTCATCTTTCAGTTGAGAGTTTCTCCTTAGACCACCCAAGAGATTTTGGATCTCATTCCTCATCTCAGTCTTGATGTCTTCCGTCATCTGCTCCATTCTTCTAGGGTTCATCCTTCTCTGTGGCATCTCTTCTTCTTCTTAGGTGCAACTAACTCAGCTCGGTGATTTGACTACAAGGTTACAATTGCCTCTCTCTCGATAATCTATTGAACACACTCACAACCTACCTCGAATCGGCACTCTGTTCACCCCAGGACTACCACAAGGATTTGTAACCTACTTTGGATTCATAACCAGCTCCACAACCAGATTCACAACTAGATTTGATACCAATATAGAAACTAGGGGAAGTACACATGCCAATACTCTTATTATCTCAAAGTTTGATTACATACATTCAGCCACATATAGGCTTACAGATTCGGCTCACAGGCCTGCTTACCACATGCTCAAAATATAGTGCTCATACATGCAAGAAAAAATACTATAGATCAATCCTCACAATCTTCTCTATCTACTTCCTCGTGATTTTTTCCATTCTCAAGATCTAATACAAGTTATATACCACATGTGTGGGTCAAGCAACATCCACATCATCCCAAGATCATTACAATCTCTAGTGATGGAAACGTAACGTGTGCAAGAACAAGTTAGCCTCAAATCTGAAATACTTCCATGGTAGATGCGCATGATGAAGTGTGAACCTATTTTCAAGGTTGAGGACACCCCATAGAACAAATCTAAACACAACATGAAGATCCATGAGCAATGAGTGAGATACTTCATTGATCCAACTAGCCTTCCTCAATCAAAATCCCATCTCACAAACAACTCTTGGAACATTGGAAAAATCGTTCATGGTAGATTTTTCGTAAATCCTTCAATAAAAATCACTTTTTTTGGCTAAGTGTATGTGGGTGAATCCTTCCTCATACATTTAGTTAAATTATCATCCTTGTGGGAAAATTTACTCCAAAATAAAATCTAATATCTTGGGATTTATGAGTCCATTATCCAAATGAAATCAAACCAAATCTAAATCAAAATCAAAAAAATCCTAAAGTATAGTATTCCTCCAAGGTCCTTAAGAGTTTAAGCATCCATATCATTCATCCCTCATCATTTGCAATACCATCATTTGATCCTTAACATCCCAGATTTTCTTTTTGCACCTAAATTTTAGACCAACCCAAGGAGTTAGAGGTTTACCTCATATTCCCAAAATTTGATCCTTATTTTATGGTCTAAACAAGATCTCAACATAAGAAGATCATGAAGCAAACAAAAGAAACATCCACTTCAAGTGATTTTATCCAAACTGCATCAGAATTCAATCCCAAGGAATCAATAAACCCTACACTTAATCCCTCTCAAATACCTCAAGATCCTCAAGAGGGATTTTGCAAAGTGGAGGACGTCACCAATAATTTCCAAGGGATGACCCAAGATGAAATACTTGAGTTAATCCAAAAATCTTGAAACACACAAGATTGTCAACACGGTCATGAGGCTCAATCCCACACACTACATGTTGGCATTAGCAAAGGAAGGGGCTAAACTCCTTTTTGATTTTGATTTCAACACTATTGTGGAACAACCTTTTGGGAGTATACCTCAAGCACCGTTCATGAACTCATTCGCAATTGTTATCCAATCCATCATACAACCAAAATCATCCCATGATCCAAGTCAACTAATCATCACCAAAGGGAGTTAATTACTCCAAGCCCTTCAAATACATCCACTTGTCAATAACCAAAATTTGGAGGCAAACACAATCTTGGGTATGCCTAGCACCATCCTGCAAGACCCAAAAAATCCATATGTACCACTCATATTTCACGATACAAACAACACCTCCACATTTTCCACAACACCAACATACCCTCTTACAAAAGGTTCTCTTCCCATGATATCACAAGGACAAGTGGGAACTTTTGATGCATCATCCTCACTTTTGCAATGAAGCACACCACAAATCTTCCCATCATTCCTGCTATTGCCACCATCATCCACACCTAATCAAGGTATGGGGTAGATCCTTCCAGCCAACACACCAACCCCAAATCAAGCAAATCCAATCAATCCAAACAAAAGTTAAATCAACAAATCCATCATACGAAATCCTCCAACCATGCCACTGATATCGTAACACCAGGTTAAACCAATCCAACAAATCAACATAACAATTACAATAATGAAAAAATCTCAAAATATAGTCTCACCAAGACTAAGCATACAAAGCATCAATCCAATCATACCATCCTCCACACAACCCCTCATCATCACCCAACAAACACCACAACAACCACCTCAAAAAAATCTTGCTACCTCATCTCACACCATTCTACCAAAGCCTCCACCTCCACCACCAAATCTAAACATATCAAATCAATATAGAATCACATTGCAAGCAGCCCAACAAGTGTACGAAAAATCACTTCAACGATTCTAAGCTAAACAAGTTGTGCAACAAGCTGGACAACAAGCATAGCAGGCAGTGCAATAAGCTCAAGCACAAAAACCTATCCAAGCACAAGCATAAACATTACTACAACAACAACAAGCTACACAATCTGCACAAGCCGCACAAGCTACTCAAAAAGCCCAAAATCAAGCACAAGCACAATACCAAGCACAACAAGAATAAGTAAAAGCTTTGACCTATCAGCAAGCCTTGTAGGAATACATGCAACAAAAAGCATTAATAGCTACACAAGAACAAGCCCAACATAAGGCATTACTGGCTCAACAACAACAACAACAACAATAAGACCAAAAACAAGCATTGTTGGCACAACAATAGCAACAAGCATATCAACAAGTGTTGATCCCACAATAGAGATTTCAACAACCTCTCACAAACACTCAAACCATCCTACCTATTACCCAATAAACCAAACCAATATCTCAAAACACATTCATCCCACCACTTGATCTACAAACTGATTTGTCCACACAAGTTAAATTGCTCTTGCAACAAATACTAGACATACAATTAGGAAATACAAAGAAAACACAAGGGAATTTGTGCCCCTATCCATTTTATAGAAGCATTGCAATGGTTCCATTTCCACCATGCTTTGAAATACCAAAATTTGATAAATACCAAGGGAATAGAAATCGTAAAGATCACATTAGGGAGTTCCATGTACACTGTATGGAGGTCGCATATGATGATTCTTATTTAATGCAACTCTTCCCTCAAATCCTGGCTTGTCTAGCAATGGAATGGTTCTCTCACCTTCCCTAGGGATTAAAAAGTTTCAAGAAATTGTGGAAAAATTAATTATAAATTATTTATTTAACTTGCGTATGGAGGTGAGCTTGGAATAATTGTCCAACTTAAAACAAGCCAAGGGATAAACATTTGCAACCTTCTTACAAGAATGGTGATCCAAGGCCAACAATAGAAAATGGTCCATGCCAGAGGAACAACAAATTGGGACTATCATCTCAAACCTTGAAGGGACCTTGGATTTTCATTTGAAAATACAATGCATAACCAAATATGACCAATTAATTCCAAAAGCGTTGAACATTGAAAGATCCCATCTAACACAAGGGGGAACACCAACATACCAAGACAATAGACCATAAACTAGTTACAATGACAAACCTACCACAGGGGCTAAGAACAAGAACACCACCAATGATGGTTTCATTGATGCTAAGTTTTTTATAAGTGCTCCAAGGCCAGATGTGCAACAACATACTAACAAGTTCTGTAAACAAACTCACAAAACACTCCGCAAAACAACACATCACAAAAACAACCCAACAATAAAAATTTCAACAACCTAAATGCTCAAGGGGGTCCACCCTCAAAGAACATATATCCCCCTAAATGAAAATACACACCCCTTGGGGAACCAATCAAATAATTCATGCAATGACTGGTATAAGAAAATATCATCCAAATCCTTTTTTACAAAAAATACAAAGAGCGTCAAGTTAAACCACCATGGTGTAATGAGAAGTAGCTTTGTGACTTTCAAAAAATAAAGGGACACACAACAACTAGTTGCATGTGACTTAAAAACTTAATCTAGGATCTCATTGATGATAAGACCATAACGATTGAACAATCTGATGGGAATCAAGATCTCAAAATATACACAAATATGATGCCAGAGCATAATAAAGGAAACAATGGTAAAGGACAGGGTTAAAAAAATGTAAACCACATCTATGACCATGTTGTTGCATCCTTGGATGAGTGTGTAACCATTGTCAATATCAAAGGATCTAGAGCCGAGTGTGGAGTCACCACACATGGTGACAAAATTACCATTCGAGGACCTTCAAAACCATCCAAGCCACCCAGCATAAATCCAAAATCCATCCCTAATGTTTAAAATGTCCTAGATCAACTGAAATAGACCCCCACCTGGATCTCAATCATGGAGTTGCTAAAAATATCACCCACACATAGGGATATCCTAGAGAAGGCATTGCATGTATGCTCTATCCCCATGAACCTTGATGTAGACCAGTTTCAACCTATGATTGAACATATCACTACACCACATCTCCTCACTTTCCTTGAACATGATCTCCCAACCTAGCCATCTCACAACCGTGCACTCCATCTTGAATTCCTAGTACACAAGAACAAATTCAAAAGAGTTTTGGTGGATGGAGGTGTAGGTTTAAATATTTGCACTTTGAAATTGATAATGAATCTAGGATTCTCAAAAGATATTATTGAAAAGGGAAAATGTATCACAATCAGAGCCTATGATGATCAAGAATGGGTGTCCTGACGTACCATTCAACTCCCCATTCAACTGCGGCCAACAAACATGGAAACTAATTAACAGGTTCTTGAACTTGAACTTCCCTATAATATTCTCTTAGGAAGCCCATGGATCCACGCGATGTAGGTTGTGGCATCCACATTCCATCAATGTGCAAAATTCCCCTATGAAAACTAGGAAGTCACAATCCATGGTGATCCTCAGTCTTTTTACTATTGTAAAAACCTGAAGGCCAAGTATTATAAGATCCCCCAAGTCTCAAAAAATGATGAGGGACCCCACATCTCCTTATATTGACACATCCAACTTAGCCTCCACTTCTAATACAAAGACACCCGCCATTCCGGACATACCAGATATTAAGGTCACTCTCCAAGATAATAGATGTGGAGATTATAAAATGAAAAAGAGTGCCTTTGTGGTAGGAGAGTTACCTCAATCTCCCAGATCCCATGGAAAACCACAACCAATTGACCTAACATATCAAACCATAAAATAAGAATTGTCCACTTTCAAAAGGTGGGGAGACCTAACTAAAGAGGTGGTAAATGAGAAAGATGTATCAAGCCTATTATATCAAGATGAAAGGCCCTCACGAGATTTCCCCATGGATGAAAGCAATAAAGGTTTCAAGCTAATGCTTGGGATTGGCTACAATAAAAATGAAAATCTAGGGAAAAATGATAATGGTCAACTTGAACCTATCATTATTGAGAAATGTCTTAAGAATATTTTCCTTGGATGTACCCATCATTAGATAACCATACTTGGCAAAGGTGTTAAGGTTAAAAAAATCAAAGTTCCTCCTCAGTTATCAGTATCCACTAGTCTTCCCCTAGACAACTATACATTTGATATAACCGACATATGTGATCCCATCTCTGACCCTCTCATGTTATTTGAGGGATCCTCCCTTTTTATGATCACAACCATTTATTTCGATGTAAGTAACCAAACCACTGAACTAAAGCTTGTTTATCCCCAACTAATAGATTGTGACCAATGAGTACCACTGATCTTAGACACGTTCAAAAATGATGAGACTCTCTCAAAATTCATAGGACTTAGGGATACTCTACCATATGGAGATCACAAAGAAGAGTTTGATATTGATCTGGACACGCATGCATGCTATGGGGAAACAATTGAATCTCTTAGTTGTAAAATAGAAAATCTAAGAATAACATGTAGATCTTTAAGTTAAAACCACACTGTTGCACTTTCTAATCCAAAAATAGAAAAAGGAAAGGATGTAACCAATGGTGAAAAACTCTTTGAGGTTCCAAAGGATGATGGATTCAATATTCCCCTTAGTACCATCCATCAAGGAAAAGCAACAGTATTGGCAAAAAAATGCAACCCAGTCAATCTAGGAACTAAAGAGACACCACACATCACTTTCTATGTAGAATCAATTTTGACTAATGAACAAGAAATTATAGCATCATTTCTAATAGAAAGGAAAGTAAATTTTGCATGGACCTATACTGACATGCTAGGTCTTGATCCAGAGGTGGTAGTATATCATTTAGGATTATATCTAGAGGTAAAACCAATAAGCTATAAATTAAGAAAGATGCATCCAAAGATCACATTATTGGTCAAGCTTGAGTTGCGAAGACTTTTGGACACTAGTTTCATATGACCCATTGATTATCCTGAATGGGTTTACAAACTTGTGCCTATTTCTAAGCCCAATTGAGGCATTCGAATCTGCACCCACTTTAGGGACCTAAAAAAATCATGCCCTAAGGATGATTTTCCTCTTCCCAACATAGACTTGATTGTAGATTTAATAGCAGGACATGAAATGCTATCATTTATGGACAAGTTTTTAGGCTATAATCATATTATGATAGAAAAGGATGATCAACATAAGACAACCTTCACCTACCCATGGGGCACCTACTGCTGGAACATGATGCCATTTAGGTTAAATAACATTGGAGCTACCTACCAAAGGGCCATGATTTATTTTTCATCACATGATCCACAAATCTATGGAAGACTACGTAGATGACATACTAGCCAAATCAAGAAAGAATCAAGACCACATAGCAGCACTAAGCTCTATCTTCGATAGATTGGAAGAGTACAAGGTAAGGCTAAATCTTGAGAAATGTGTATTTGGTGTCACATTAGGAAAAATTCTAGGGTATATTGTATCAATGAGGGGAATCGAGATAGACCCTACAAAGGTCAAAACAATCCTTGAAATGGAGGCACCATGGACATTAAAGTAGTTAAGGGGCTTATAAGGAAGACTCCAATCCATTCGTAGGTTCATAGCACAGTTAGCAGACAAAACCATCCCATATTATCATCTAATCCACAAGGGGGTAGCATACAAGTGGGACGAGAAACGAAATTAGGCATTCAATAAAATCAAAGAATACTTGCTGACACTACCAGTCCTCATGCCATCGATCTCAAAAAAACCATTGATACTCTACATATTAGCTATAGTGATATCCCTTGGTGCTATCCTAGCTCAGCATGATGAAACAAGAAAATATAGAGCCATTTACTATATCAGCAAAACCTTGGTAGGGCACGAGCTAAACTACACCTTCATCAAACAAGCTTGCCTTGCAGTAGTATTCTCTTCACAAAAAATTAGACACTATATGCTTGCTCATTTAATAAAGCTCATCACCAAAATAAACCCTCTCAAGTATATACTCTCTAAAGAAACACTCAGAGGATGAATGGCTAAGTGGGTTATGATCTTAACAAAAAACGATATTGAATATGTAGAGTAGAAGGAAGTCAAAGGATAGGTAATTGCACTTCAACTGGATGAGGCACCGATATATGCATAGAATGCATTAGTGTCAGAGTTACCGAATGAGTCAATTTTCAATCTTAGTGCAGAAAATCATTGGAAGGTATATTTTGATGGGTCATATACTAAGCATGGGTTAGGAGTCAGAATCTTCTTTAGCACACCACAAGGAGATTGCATCCCAAAATCATACAGGCTATCTTTCCCTTCTACCAACAACATCACTAAGTACGAGGCCCTTATCATAGGACTCTGGATCATAGTATAGTGGAAAATCATGGCACTTAAGGTTTATGGAGACTCAACTTATCATCAACTAGGTCAATGATGAATACCAAATGAAGGATGATAAACTTAACCCATACAAGAAACTGGTGGAGGATCTCAAGGAATTCTTCATCAACATCACATTTGAGTAGATACTAAGCGAGAACAATAGAGTAGCACATGTCATGGATACAATCGGATCATTGTTGGATATCCCACGCAATGTCCCTAAACAAGAAATCCTAGTAAACAACGTTCTTGTACCATCTTTTGAGGTACCAAATTATGATTTTGTGTGTGAAATCATTGGTCCTTGTGACCCTTGGTACCATGACATATACATCTACCTAAAAATAGGAGTCCTCCCTACTGACATCACCCCAAACCTAACAAGAACCTTTATCAAGAATTCATCGCATTTTGTTATCTTAGGTGACACCCTGTATCGTAGAAGTATCGAAGGAACCCTTCTAAGATGCCTTAACCCTGAGGAAGCTTTGATTGCTTTAACCAAGGTACATAATGGTATTTTTGGTTCACATTCTAGTGGTATGACCTTGGCTAAGAAATTGCTAAGGACTGGGTATTACTAGCCTACCATGGAGAAGGAAGCTCATGAATATGTTTGAATATTTATGCAATGTTAATAGCATGGGGACCTCATCCATGCACCAACTCAGGAGCTCCAACTGATTATAACACCTTGGCCCTTTCCAAAATGGGGGCGTGATCTCATTGGAAAAATATCTCCCACCTCATCCAATGGACACAAGTTCATTATCACCATAATAGAGTACATCACAAAGTTCATAGATGCCATTCCCATTATATATATCATAGGAAAGAAAATTGAAAAATTCATCCTAAACTACCTTATCAACTGTTATGGTGTTCCTCAAGCCTTATGGAACACCTTTCAAAAACTAGGATGTCTGAGAACTATGCCAAAAATTGAATATCCAATATCATTTTTCTACCCCATACTACCCCTAGGGTAATGGCCAAGTTGAGGCTATAAATAAAACCATCTAGAAAATCCTAAAGAAAATAGTCAATGAAGCTGGTTGTGACTAGCACCTATAGCTAAATCCTGCCTTATGGGCCTATTGAACAAGTATCTACATGCCTATAGTCGAACACCCTTCTCCCTGGTCTACAAATAAGAATCCATCCTTCCCATCGAGATCAAGCTCCCATCCTTAAGAATATCATTGCAAAATCTCATTACTGATGAAGAATATTAGGTGACATGGTTGAACAAGAAGAACTATTGGATGAGCGGCATATAGATGCTTTGAACCACTTGAAGGTCTACTAGAACTGCCTCAAAAGGATCCACAATAATAAGATCAAGAATCAGTCATTTCAAGTAGGAGAGCTTATGTTGAAAGAAAATAAAAAAAATGTGTCAAATCCAGACAACAAGGGAAAGCTTGAACCCAACTGGTTTGGAACCTTCATCATCATGGAAAGTTACAAGTCAAAAGCATATAAACTATCTACACCCGAAGGTAAGACTCTATAGGAGCCCATCAATAACTCCCATCTCAAAAAATTTTATGCCTAAGCTTGTTAGGTATAAATCCAAAAAATCAAAAAATAAAAAAATCTAAAAAAAAATTGGAAAAAGGATTGAAAACAATAAAGAAAAAATCATCCTCTAGTGAAAACCACTTTGGTGGCACTTTGGGCAAGTACCTTGGTGAAAACCTAGCAAATAGGCACCTTGTGTAAATAAGAACTTTCCATCCATCATAGATTCTTTGACTTGTTCTACATCACCTACTATCGCATTCACCCATCACATTCCATTGATCCTTCCATTACCCATTCGCATCTGCATCATAGCTTGATCATGTGTTAGTATCATGTTCCCTCCTAATACTGCTTTGCACAAACCTAAGGTCAGTTGTCCTACCTATATCGAGGTAGTCTATCACATCACGTTGGGTGCATATTATTATACCTACATTGAATTAGATTCATGTATATTCTCGAAATCTTCCTAAAATTTAGAAAATCCAAAAATATTCATCAAACCAAGAAAATCCAAAAACATCCAAAACATATGAAAAATCCAAAAAATAGGTCAAAATTTAGAAATGGTAAAAAAAGAGTCATCATGTCAAACTAAAGGTCTTTGAGCTTGAATGTAGGCAAGTCCATCATCAATGTGCCCACGAGACACCCTAGGTCTATCCTTTAGGAGTCTACCATAATAAACTGACAATCCTTCCATTCATATCTTCATCAGTAAATGAGTTTGTGTCAGTTGAACTATGCAGTCTTTACGTGTATATTGTAGGGAACGCTCATCTTTGATCAGCCCCAAAGGCCTCTAGGATAGGTATTTAGGTTAGGTTCTTGGTCAAAATATCAAAAAATACTGAAAACATTAGAAAATTCGAAAATAAAAACATTTGTGAACATCTCGAAAATCTCAAAAATAGCCTCAAAACATTTCAAAATACCAAAAAAATTAAAAAAACCCAAAATCGGCCATCCCGTGTCAACATTCACCTGCAATAAGCATCCACTCATAATAAATCGATCATCACCTTCACCCTTTGGAAAGGCAATCAAAAACAATTATAAAAAATTGAAAATGAAAGCTTGAACGTCATGGTTTCAAGTCTAGGTCAGTACGTAAACAAGTTGGTCAACTCTTCGCATCAGTAGCCTATCATCTAGTTGATCTCAAAATAACCTGATAACATCATGTCCTAGGATGCATCCTTCCTACAATGGACATCACCATTAGGCATCACTCTAGTTTAGTCTTGGCTAGGGATCTGAAGAGCAATAGCTTGTTTGTTTACTTGATCTATTTTTTTTATTTATCTTATTGCGCTCCTTCTGAGGACCTCTCAATGATGTCTAATAAAAAATATTTAGAGAGAAAGGAATGAGGCATTGATCATTATCTTTTGTTTACTGTGCTAGTTGGATATTCTTGTAATATAACCATGGTCATGCTAATGTTGTTCGGTGTGTAGGGAGGATGTTTTAGATATCTTGTTGACTATTACATTGGAAGGTTTTTCCTTTCTGTGTTTTGGTTCAAGATGTTTGAAATGTTTGAAGTACACTCTAGCAAAGTTTTGTATTCTAGGTGTGAACAAGGATACTCCTATTTGATTTTCAATTCAAAGTTCATCTCACTAGGTGCAATGCCATCTTGGTTTTTTATACCTTGATGCATCGTATCTATGTTTGTTATAAAAAATAAGGAAAGTAAGCCCTTTATGTCACCAATCCCTGATAAGAAACAAATTATCATCACTCATCATTAATCTAATAAAGCCTTAATGCTTCATAGACTTTTTGGACTCCTATATCATCTTAAACTCAAGGGTTGATCCCTCTTTCTTCTATCTTCTCCATATACTAATGCTAACATGGTATCATGACATTCAAGATAAAAATATGTTTTGCATCCATCCTGCATCCATAAACCGTCAGCATATTGCATATCATACATAATATTAAACAAAATCCATCATACATAACATTATCATTAAGATAGTTTTTTTATTCTAAGCATCTGATAAACAACACATCTGCATCTTTTCATCCATCGCATAACCATTATCATCATATCACATATAGAAAAGATACTAAAATAATGAAATAAACTTAGCATTACATTGCATCCACCTCACGTGCATTATCATTAGCATAATATAGATTTTTTATTATAAGAATCTCATGGCATCATAATCATACATCACATCCATACATTACATATGAATTACATACATCATACTATGAACCCCTAAACCTAAAAATGCACAAAGAAGTCAAATATTGTTAGTGTTAGATCTAATATGCATGTAAAGATTTGAAGAATTCCCCACAAAATCCATTTATTCAAACTTAACTAAGAAATGAAGAACACAAGTAAATTTCAAATGAAAGAAACTCAATCTTAATTAAGCTAATAACATGATGATTCAATGGGGGAATTGGTTCCAATGGAGTGTTGCAATTGGCCCTTTCCCAATTCCTATGTTGTAGATGGTATGTGATTAGAGAAATGGTCAAATCGCCAAAGAGATTTGAGCATAACCTTGTTGCAAATTTGGAGAGATGATGGATGATTGTGAACAAAAAGCAAAATTAGTCCTCAATTGGAGAGAGTAACTTTGCATATGAGTTGTGGATGAAGATTGAGGAGAAGAGAGTTCAATTTATAGATTTCAAAAAGTGGAAGAAGAGTGAGTTTGAGAAATGTGGGATCATTCAACATCCAATGGCCAAGTGCCACTTGTCAAGATGTGAATGGTTGATGGTTGTGCACATTTTGATCAATGTGCATGATAAATGCCATGAGATTCAAATTTGAATTTGAAAGTTGGCAAGTTTAGAGGGAACGGAAATGGAGTTAATGTCACTTGGCGCAAGGCTAAGGACATGTAAGAGGCATTAAATGCCTTGTTGGAAGTACCCATCCTATTTGAATTCAAATTAAAGGAATATTCCCTTTTGATGCCATGTGAGGGAAAATAGATGAATTAATAAATCAAAGTAATTGATTAATTGTGCAACTTGAAAAATCTAGAGGATTTTAGTGAGAGAGATTAACTTAATCAAGGTTTTGATTAATTTAATGGAGAATTAGATGATTTGACCATTTTGACTCAAATAGATGAATTAATCTAAATCAGAATTGAGGGGAAATGATTTGATTTATTAAACTAAGGAGGAATATGCTAGATTAAATCCAATAAGGTTTTAATTTATTTAATTTAATAAGAGGACTTTAGAGAATTTAATCAAATAAAAAGATTTATTTAATTAAACAGAGGTGTGAGGTCAATTAAATTAAATTGATTAATTTAATTACTGAAAGAGGAAGACTTAATCAAATAAACAATGATTTAGTAAATTAAGAGATAGAATATGATGAAATGCTAAGAGTATGATTTAGGAGGAAATGTCGTTGGTAATCTTGATCAAATGTGCCAGATCGAGAATGTACATTTTTCATGTCTACATTTTGCCCCTCTTTGAAGCAATGTACTTGTTGCATTGATTCAAAGAATAAACTGTTGTGATCAAAGTTAAAAATTTCTCTATTTTCCAGATGCCCCACTATTGCCCCAGCGGAAGGATTATGCTGGTATATTTCCCCCTCGAGAGATCGAGCATAAAATGTTTGATTTTCTGATTGAGATCATGATAAAATGCGAGAGGAGTGGCTCTATTGATGAGAGGACGAAATATAATTCTTTGATGTAGATAATCTAATGATGTATAGATAGTCATCGGCCATGGGTAGCCTCATGTATATTTTGATATGACATAGTGATTTTTAGATAGAAATGTTAGTAAAGGTAGAAGAATAAGAAGAATAAGATGGATGGAAGGAAGATCTACACAAGTTCACATTATTACCGATGATGATGATGATTTGCTAGGAATTGGGATTTTCAAAGGGCCAATTACGTTATGTTTGATAAGACACATAGGTATGAGGCATCAAGGTATAAAGGATCAAGATGGTGTTATACCTAGTGTGATGGAATTTGACTTGTCAAATAGATAGGAGTACTCTTGTTCACACTTTGACAAACATAACCTTATTCAGAATGCAGTTCAGATATTCCAGACATCTCGGGCCAAAACATAGGAAGGCGAGCCTTCTTATGTGGTCAACAAGACACCTAAAACATCTTTCCTACAAACAAAACAAAGTATGCATGATGAAGTTATTTTACAAGAATATCCAAAAAGCATAGCAAATGAAAAGATAATGATCTTTGCCCCATTCCTTTCTCTCTAGACCTATTTTGTTTAGGCATCATCGAGAGGTCCTTGGAATGAGCGTAAAATAAGATAAGTCCAAACAAGACCAAGAATAGAGTAAACAAACAAGCTGATGTTCTTCATACCGCTAGCCAAGGCTAAACTACTTTGGAGTACCTGATGCTTATGTCCATCGCAGGAAAGCTTCATCCTAGGACATGTAGTGATCAGGGTTTTGGTGAGACTGATTTGGGTGATAAGCTATTGGTACTCCGAGTTGACCAAATTGCTTGCTTACTGGCTTAGGCTTGAGACTCTGACACTTAGGAATTCACTTTTAAACCTACTAGACTTGCTTTTGACTGACTCACCAAAGGGCGAAAGTGACGATTGATTTGTTAGGAAAGGTTATTATTGTGGGTGAAAGCGAGATGAGACGGGTGCACCATTTTGGTTTTTTCAGATATTTTGAGGCTGTTTTTGGTATTTTCGAGATTTTAGACAAACGGACTAACTTAAAGACCTATCCTAGGGGTCTCGGGAGCTAATCCATAGATTATCCTTGCCTATGTTATACACACAGAGACCACATAGTTCGATAGATGATGGATTGACTCGATGATAAGATGGACAAATAGGTTGCCATTTTATTGCTTAAAGGACTGACTTAAGATGCAGACTTAGATAGGCAAAGGTATTGCCAATGCAACGAATGCCTAAGGGACTGACCTAACCATCTCAGGGGATGATCAAAGATCAACCTTGCCTACGTTCAAGCTCAGAGACGACGTAGTTCGACAAGGTGAAAAACTGACAAGACTAAATGATGAATTTTTTGTTTGAATATTTTCTGAATGTTTGACATGTTTTTGGATTTTTTGATGAATTTTTGAATGTTTTTGGTTTTTTCTGATGAATTTGAAAAAGATCACGAGAACATGCATGAATCTGATCCGATGTTGTGAGAACGTGCCCCCAGTGTTTAAGCAATGGACTACTTCAATAAAGGTAGGACATACTGACCTTAGAAATGCCAAGTAGTTCCATGGTGGGATATGGTATAGACACTAGCGCAGGCTATGGTACGGATGCGAGTGGATGAGTGGATGAATGAGTGATGGAAAGAGTCGTGCAGATCCTTGTAGATGGGGAAGGTGCTTTATTTACACTTGGTTCCTGTTTGCCAGGTTTTCACCAAGGTACTTGCCCAAAGTACCACCGAAGTGGTTTTCACTAGAGGACGAATTTTTTCTTTACTGTTTTTAATCCTTTTTCTAATTTTTTGGCCTTTTATATTTTTTGAATTTTTTGTTGTCACCAAGATGCCTGTTTGCCAGGTTTTCATCAAGGTAACCATATTTTAAGGATTTTTTTCCGATTTTTTTTGTATTTTTTGGTTCTATACCTTACAAGTTTTAGGCATAAAACTTTTTGAGGTGCGAGCTATTCATCGGCTCCTATAAGGGTTCGCCTTCCAGTGTTGACAACTGATATGCCCCCGATTTGTAACTTGCAGTGATGACAAAGGGTCTCAGCATGTTGGGCTCAAACTTTCCCTTTGTTTCTGGGTTTGGCACATTCTTTTGGTTCTCTTTCAGCACCAGGTCACCAACTTGGAAAGTGCATTGTCTAATCTTCTCGTTGTAGCTCCTTTTTAGGTGATTCTGGTACACTTGTAGATGATTAAGGGCATCCATGTGCCTTTCATCTAGTAATTTGAGCTCATTGATTCTTGTGACCCTGTATTCCTCATTTGTCATGAGGTTTTGCAATGATATCCTCAGTGACGGGAGCTCGATCTCAATGGGGAGGATGGCTTCTGATCCGTAGACCAAAGACAATTGGGTGGCACCTGTTGGCATATGGATGCTAGTGCGGTAGGCCCATAAGGTGGGATTTAGCTGCAGATGCTAGTCACGACCAAAGTCATTGACTATTTTCTTGAGGATTTTCAATATGGTTTTATTTGTAGCTTCTGCTTGGCCATTGCCTTGTGGATAGTATGGAGTGGAAAAACGGTGTTGGATTTTGAATTTTTCACACAAATCATGGACATCTTGATTTTTGAAGGGCATCCCATTATCAGAGATAATGGATTGGGGAACACCGTATCAGCAAATGGGGTAATTCAGGATGAACTTGGATATTTGTTTTCCCGTGATGTAGGTCATGGGAATTGCTTCGACCCACTTTGTGAAATATTCGGTGGCGGTGATGATGAACTTACGGCCATTGGATGAGGTGGGTGATATTTTACCAATGAGATCGAGCCCCCATTGTGAAAAGGGCCAAGGTGTAATAATGGGATGCAGTTCTTGAGCTGGCGCATGAATAAGGTCTCCATGCTATTGACATTGTAGGCATTTTTTGACAAAGTTGTGTGCCTCTTTTTCCATCGTTGGCCAGTAGTACCTTGTTCTCAACAAATTTTTAGCCAAGGTCATACCACTTGAGTGTGACCCGCATGTGCCATTGTGTACCTCGGTTAGAGCAGTCAAGGCTTCCTCGGGTTTTAAACAATGTAGCAAGGTTCCATCGGTACTCCTACAGAAGAGGGTCTCTCCTAGGATGATGAATCGTGAAGTCCTTTTGACAAAAGTGCGTTTTAGGTTCGAAGTGATGTCAGTGGGGAGGATTCCTAACATTAGGTAGGTGTATATATCATGATACCAAAGATCACCAGGACCAATGAGTTCACATGCGTATTCTAACTCTGGTACCTCGAATGTGGGTATGAGAAGCTGCTCTATGAGGAATTCATGTTTTGAGACGTTACGAGGGATGTCCAGTAAGGATCCAATTGTCGCCATTGCATCGGCCACTCTGTTGTTTGTCCTTGGTATCTGGTCAAAGGTAATGTCAATGAAAGATTCCTTGAGGCTTTCTACCACCTTCTTATATGGTGCGAGCTTATCATCCTTCATTTGGTATTCACCGTTGACTTGGTTGATGATAAGTTTTGAGTCCCCATAGACTTTTAGTGCCATGATTTGCCATTGTGCTGCAATCTTCAGACCTATGGTCAAAGCCTCATATCCTGCTATATTGTTAGTACAAGGGAATGCCAGCTTGTGTGATCTAGGTATGCAGTCTCCTTGTGGCATGATGAAGAACACACCAGATCCTAATCCATGTTGTGTGTGAGAGCCATCAAAGTATAACTTCCAATGGTTTGCTGCACCAAGGTTAAAAAGGGACTCATCTGGGAATTCTGATATGAGTGGGTTGTCTATGTAGAGGGGAGCTTCTGCCAGCTGATCCATAATGACTTGTCCTTTTATGGCTTTTCATTCTGTATACTCGATATCACGTTCAAATAATATCATTACCCACTTAGCCATTCTACCTGTAAGAACTGCTTTTGACAATAAGTACTTTAGAGGGTCTATTTTGGCAATCAACTTGATTTGGTGTGCTAGCATGTAGTGTCTGAATTTCTGAGCCACAAATACCAATGCGAGGCAAGCTTTTTCTATTGACGTGTAATTGAGCTCATGTCCCACCATTGTTCTGTTGATGTAGTAGATAGCCCGCTTGGTTCCCTTTTCATCATGTTGGGCTAAAAGGGCCCCCAGGGCGGCTATTGTTGCAGAGATATATAGGATTAATGATTTCCCCACAATTGGTAGCATCAACATAGGTGGTGTAAGTAGATATTCTTTTATTTTGCTGAATGCTTCCTTGCATTTGTCGTCCCATCTAAAAGCAACTCCCTTGTGAAGTAGGTGTGAATAGGCAATCTATTTATCTGCCAATTGAGCTATGAATCTCCGAATGGACTAGAGTCTACCCTGTAATCCTCTTAGTTGTTTTAACATTCTTGGTGCTTCCATTTCAAGGATTGCTTTTACCTTTGCAGGGTCCACCTCTATTCCTCTCATTGAAACTATGTATCCTAGCAGCTTTCCTAATTGTACCCCAAAGACACACTTCTTCGGATTGAGTCTAACCTTATATTGTTCGAGCCTGTCAAACATAACACTTAGAGTTGCTATATGGTCTTGTCTCTTCTTTGATTTAGCTAGTATGTCGTCTACATAATCTTTGACTATTTTATGAATCATGTCATGGAAGATTAATGTCATGGCTCTTTGGTATGTAGCTCCTGCATTTTTCAACCCAAATGGCATTACGTTCCAGCAGTAGGTGCCCCAAGGACATGTGAATGCTGTCTTGTGTTGGTCTTCTTTTGTGATCATTATCTGATTGTACCCCGAGAAGCCATCCATTAGGGAGAGCATCTCATGTCCGGCCGTCATATCCACTATCATGTCAATGTTAGGTAGTGGAAAGTCATCCTTGGGACATGCTTTGTTTAGGTCTCTAAAATCAGTGCAGATGCGGATGCCCCCTTTTGGTTTTGAGATTGGTACGAGATTAGATACCCATTCTGAATAGTCGATTGGGCGTGTGAAGCCAACATCCAGAAGTTTTTGTAGCTCAATCTTTACAAGTAAGGCTATTTGTGGGTGCATCTTCCTTAGATTTTGTCTGACTAGTTTTGCTCTGGGGTAAACGGTCAAATGATGCACTACCACTTTAGGGTCCAAGCCTGACATGCCTGCATAGGTCCACGCAAAATTTACCTTTCTCTCCTTTAGGAATGCCGCCAATAGTTCTTGTTCTTCTACTAGGAGGGATTCTACATAGAAGGTAATTTCTGGTTCTGATTCTGTTCCTAAGTTGACCGGGTTGCACTATTCTGCCAATATTGCTGACTTCTCCTGGTGTAGAGTAGTAGGGGGAAGATTGAATCCTTCGTCCTCTGGTGCCTCAGGGAGGTTTTCACCATTAGATGCATCCTTTATTTTTACTGTTTTATGGTTAGAGAGTGCCATAGTGTGGCACTCTCTAACTCTGAGCTTATTCTCGATCTTTTTCTTTTGCGACTAAAGGACTCAATCATCTCCCCATAGTATGCTTGTGTGTTCAGTGTAATGTTGAATCTAGCCTTGTGATCTCCGTATGGAACTATATCCCTTAGTCCCATGAATTCCAAGAGAGCCTCATCATTTTTGAATGAGTCTAGAATTGGTGGTCCCCATTGGTCGTGATCGATGATTTGGGGGTACACTAAGTGGATTTGGTGGGTTCATTGTATTGGCTCAGTGGGTGAGACACTAATCATCAGTAGGGTGGAATCTTCAAAGAGCCTAGGTAAGCCACCTATGGTTTCATCATCATCACTACTACTACAAACCTCAGTTATGTCAAATGTGAAGTTATCGAGAGGTCGGCCTATGGATACGGGTAATCTAAGGTTAGTTGCCGAGACCCAAGGAGAGGACCTGACTGCCCTATTAGGAACAGTTCTGCCATGCACGGTTATACTCAGAGGGGTACATCCGAGGCCAAGGTTCCACATTCTTCTTTCTACAATGATGGGCTCCAACCATCCATCACTGTTTCTTCCTAGGCTTTCATTCCTGTTATAGCCCATGCCGAACATCATTTGTAACCCTCTATTTGTTTCCTCCATGGGTAGGGTGGGAGTGGGTTTTTCATCTTAGTACAGAGTGTTTTTGATGTCCTACTCATCCACATTTTCCTGACTGAGATCCCCCCAACTTTGGAATCCAACGAGTTCCATTCTAGTGTGAACCGGTGTTTGAATCAATTGTGGTTGCCCATGTGACCTAGGAGATTGTGGTAACTCTCCTACAACAAAAGAATTTCTCTTCATTCTATAATCACCGCATCCATTGTCCTGTATCATGTTTTTGATCTCTGATATGTCGGGGATGGCGGGTGTCTCTGTCACAAAAGTGGAGGTGAGATTAGCTTGGTCTATGTATGAAGTGGATGGTCCTTCATCATTTTTAGGTACTTGAGGGATTTTGTAAAACTTGGCTTCCAAGTTTTTGCAATAGGTGAAAGGTTCGGGATCCCCATGTATAGTAACCTCTTCATTTTGATATGAGAACTTAATGCACTCATGATAGGTTGAGGCCATTGCCTTCATTCCGTGTATCCATGAGCGTCCTAGGAGGATGTTGTATGGAAAATTAAGGTCAAGAACTTGACAGGTTGTTTCCATGGTTGCTGGCCCCACTTAGATGGGGATCTTGATAGTGCCCTGAGACACTCTTTCTTGGTCATCATATGCTCTTATTGTGATGCTTTTGTTCTTATTGATGGAATCCTCGATGAGTCCCAATTTCTTTATAAGTTTCAGGGAACAAATATTAAGGCCTGCACCTCCATCTACTAGGACCCATTTGACTTTCTTTTTATGGATTAGGACTTGGAGGTGGAGTGCGCAGTTATGAGATGGTTGCGGGGGGAAATCTTGGTTTGAAAATGTGATCAGATTTGGGGTAACGATGTTACCCACCATAGCCTGAAATTGCTCTGTATCAAGGGTGGCAGCAACGGTAGACGCAGCTAGTGCTTCATCCAAGATTTGTCTATGGGAAGCGAAGATTTTTAGTAATTCCATGATGGATATTTGCATGGGTGTTCTTTTCAGCTGGTCAATTACATTGTAATCATAGGGGATGGCCTTTGTGTTGGTAATGGGGGTTCTTAGCAGGTGCCCCGACAATTGTAACTTTTCCGCCTCGTGTGGTGACTCCATAGTCATTGTTGGCTCCCTTGATATTTATGACGGTGACCAACTCATCGACACATCCAACTATCTCCTCATATACTAGATTAGCACTAGCATACTTTTTTTTACCCTTATTATTCCCTTGGTTGTTTCCTTGATTATTTCCTTGGTTATGATTCGGCATCGGATTCATGTAGATTTTTAGGTCTTGGTTTCCGATAGGCTGCTCAATTATTGATGACCTTATCCTTGATGAGGTCTTGGATGATATTCTTGAGTCTCATGTAGTTGGCGGTGGTGTGTCCTTTGACTTTGTGAAAGTCACACAAGAGATTCTCATTGTACCATGGCGGTTTGGTCATGGGCTCTGTGTATTGTTCGAAGTTAGAGATCTTGATTAGGTTCTCTTTGACCAGTTTCTTCATTACAGACTCAATCGATTCGCCAAGGGCTGTGAACTTCCTCTTGGGGTGAAACTTGTTATGGGGAGGTGGTCCTCCTTGATTACCCACATTGTTGACCTGACTGGTGGAAGGTGGTCGTGACTGTGCTACTACCTCATTAGTCTGCACATTGTTGAGATTATGATTTTGCAGTTGATGATGATTTTTCTTAGGAGCACTGATGACTACCTTAGCGTCGACCACACCATCGTTCGTGATTTTTTTATTCCTCGACCATGTTCGAGTTTTATCATTGTAGTTGTTAGACGGGTGGTTATCCTCTGGTGGAGTGAATGTTGGTGCACCTCCTCGCACAATAAGGGCTCTTTCGATGTTGAGCACCTTCGGGATTAGTTGATCATAAGATGTGATGCACTGCATTTTTAGGTAGAACGCCAAGTTTTCATCTAGATTGGCTATGATGGTGCAAACTTGTTGTTCCTCTGGCATGGTCCACTTGCTCTGATTGGCCTTGGATCACCATCTTTGCAAGAAGGATGCGAATAACTCTCCTCTTCTTCGCTTGAGTGTAGATAGTTCTTCTAAACTGACATCCGCACCCATATTAAAAGCATAATTCTTAAGGAAATCCTCCATAATTTCCTTGAATGTTTTAATGCCTATGGGTAGGCGAGAAAACCATTCCATAGCTGGACTAGTTAGGCTTCGGGGGAAGAGTCGCATTAGATATGTGTCATCATATGCAACTTCCATGCAGTGCACCTGAAATTCCCTGATATGGTTTTCAAGGTTGCCTGTTCCATTATATTTGTCAAATTTGGGGATCTCGAATCCCTTTGGGAACGGTACCATGGTGAGACTTCTATTGAATGGATAAGGGCACAAGTTGCCTAGTGTCCTTGTGGTTTTTCCTGCTTCCAAGTCCAACACCTGATGTGAGAGTAGTTTGATTTGTGCTACGACATCCTTGCTTGGGTCGGGGGGTGGGATGAATGAGTGGTGAGGTGTTGGAGGTGTTTGATGGGTGGGGAGAGTACTGGTCAGTGTTTGCTGCGAGCTTAGTTGTGCATTTAAGGCTTGTTGGTAAGCCTGCATTTGTGCCAACAATGCCTATTGTTGATCTTGATGTTGCTATTCCAATAGCGCTTGTTGTTGGTCCATCTACTATTGTTCCCATGAATCCTACTGTTGGTCAATCTATTGTTGAGCTAGTAACGCTTGTTGTTGGTCTAGCTGTTGTTGCGCCAACAATGCTTGTTGTTGGTCAAGCTACTGTTGTGCCAATAAAGCTTGTTGTTTAGCTTGGTGCTGTGCCTGAAAGTCTTGTAGGGCTTGTTGGTAGGCTTGTAGGTGGATCTCTTGCAATTGCGCTTGGTATTGAGCTTGAGCTTGAGCTTGGGCTTGAGCTTGTGCTTGTGCTTGAGCTTGGGCTTGCGCTTGGGCTTGTGCTTGGGCTTGAGCTTGGGCTTGGGCTTGATCTTTCACTTGTGCTTGAGCTTGGGCTTGGGCTTGAGCTTGGGCTTGAGCTTGGGCTTGGGCTATTTGAGCTGCTTGCGCAATTTGTGTGGCTTGTTGGGGTTGGAGTGCCTTCTGGTAGGCAGCTTGTTGTGCGGCTTGCAACATGATGGAGAATGAATTGGCCATTTTGTGCTTTTGTGGTGGGATTGGTGGTGGAGTAGGAATGATGCCAACTGTCGTGGCGGGTGGAGGGATTGTAGTGGTGATTGTGATTTGGGTTGTTGGAGGGGTGTTTGAGACAATGGGTCCTTGAGGAGGCATGATTTGGGAGACTTGAGGACCAATAGATGCATTAACCATGGTGATAGGAATAGTTGTGATTTGTTGTGAGAATATGGGCAAAAGAAGTGGGTTTGAAGTGGTGGTCGAATTGCTTGGATTGGAAAAAGTTTCGATGAGTAAAGGTGGAAGACCCATTCCAAGAGGTGATGTGGGTGCAAACGGAAGTAGGGGAAGGGATGATGCACCTATTTGGAAAGAGAAAGGATTGATAGCTTCCGTCATTCCAAGCAAGCCAACCTCCTCATGCAGTGGGGCAATTGGTATGTTTAATTGATAGGCTGGTGTGGTGTGAAATGAGGATGAACCAGCAGGATTATGAAATGTGAGTGGGATGTATGGGTGAGATGGGTTTTTCAGAATAGATGTAGCTGGTGTGGGGGTGATGATTGCTTCTTTATTAGCCACAAGGTAGTGTTTTTGTAATTCCTAGAACATGGCACTCCCCTTGTTCACATTCGGGGAGGTTGGTGTGATGACTGATGTGGTGCAAACTATTTCTTGATTGATGTTGGACAATGGGGATGCATCTGTACTAGTGCTTGTGTTAAGGTCGAGAGGGGGCATGACCCCTCCTCTTGCTATTGTATTTAGGTATTTGAACATAGAACTAACGATTTTGTGGCTCTCTGGATTTTGAACCATTTCCATGATTTCATTTGGTGTCATCCCCATGTCTTCATTTGTGTCGTCCCCTTGATGACTCTCCTCTTGAGGATTTTGTGATGATAAGGGAGAGTTTCTTGGGGGATTGCTTGATCCCGCTAGGTTCACTTCGTTATTTAGATGACTCATGTCCATAGAAGTTGATATTTCTCTGATATTCTCCATGTCCTTCTTGTGTTGAGATCTTGTTTGGACCATAAAAAATAGGGATTTGTTCAATCCTAATCCTTTAGGTCCAAAAGAGAAGAACTAGGAAAGCTAAAAGATCAAAGATGGTGATAATGGCGATGGGTTAAATGGATGGGGTGAGTGAGTGAAACCTTTGGAGAACTTTTGAATGTATGTGCTAAAATTTGTAAGGGATTTTGATTTGATTTGATTGTGATAATTTGACTAGATGCGGTAAGTAAAACAAGATTTGTTGTGAAGTTTTTTTCCCTAGGAAGTTGTGTTATCCTAAGGGAACTTGCACAAAAGGATTGACTAGATGCGTTAAGTCAAACAAGATTTGTTGTGAAGTTTTTTTCCCTAGGAAGTTGTGTTATCCTAAGGGAACTTGCACAAAAGGATTAATTGACAAAGTGTGTTATGCCAATGTTTTGGAGAACTAATAGACTTTAAGAAGTTGTGTTATCTCAAAGAAAATTTGTTCGATGATTTGAGACTATGTTGGCTAAGTGTGTTAAGCCAAGATATGATGATGTTGATTTAGCCCTCTAAGTTTAGCATGATGATTGATTCTAGAGTTCTCAAAAGGTTTGATGATGAAATGAGACTTGATTTGATGGAGGAATCAATGGAAATGACAACTTTGATCTTGAACCTCAACCTAGATGCAACTCTCTCTACAAAACCTCGGTATTGAAGAACATGCTTAACTTCCTATGGGAGAAATGCAAACCTTTGGAAAAGTTCAAGATTTTGTTGGCAATAAAATGCATACAATGCGGGATTATTCCTCGAGGCTTTTCTATAAAAGTTATAAACCAATCTTTCCCTGAATTCGAAAAGTCTCTCAAGACGCTCCTCTCAAGCTTTTAGACTAAGCTTTTTGAACTTTGGCTTTGGGATCTTAATCTTGCATGAAATCATTGGAAACAACACATGTGCAATTTCAATTGGTCTCTTTATCTTGGTTAAATGAGGTTCTTTTTATCCAAGCCACTTGCTTGCTTAGGTTTTCAAACTATATGTCTAGTGTCCCATTCTCTTTCTCATCCCACAATGTCCTTTATGCAGAAATCGAGGAAAATAGGGCAAAAGTTCCTTATGTTTATCCTTATTGGAAACAAATTATGGTAGAATTTTCACACTTAGAAACCTCTAGGAATGTGATTCCTAGGGAAAGCAAGAGTGGGCAAGTTCGTCAATAGGTATTTGTTTCCCACAAGGTGTTTGAAATTTCAAGGTTTCTTGTGTATGTTTGTTTTCCAAATGTTTTCAAGATCAAGCAATGTGTTCTTTCCAAGCACTTTCACACTCCTAGGTTGATGAGACAATGTCTTGTTGGGTTCCCACTTGGATAAATCCAGCTGCGCATATCTTGTGTGAATGGCTAATTGCTTGACCACACTAGATCCCCTCCACGACACTCACTTATTCGGGTCAGCCAAGCATTAGTACCCATGAATCTTCCATGGAATACTTTCCATTTCCACAACAAGACCGCATGTTACGTGGGGCGGCTTCAAAGGACATGACCTTTTGCACCAACAAGATAGACAAGGTTTTGGGCTTTTTCTAAACAAGGGGTTCTAATTCGGGCATTCCGTTCATGGGGGATTATCCAACATCGGTGAGAGTCCATTGCTGTCCATCTCGTTAGAATAATCCTCATGATATTGGCCTTTGTTCCAATATCCACACTTATATACTGGTTGGAAGTTGCTTGGCTTTAGCATGTTCCCGGTTGGGTCGTTCCCTTGGGTGAGTACTTTTTCCCACAAGGTAGGCCCTCTAAGATAAACAATAGTGAACAAACATATCCCGTTGTTTACACAATGTTCGTTGAAAAACAAAGGGGAAAACCTCTACAATATGTCATGCTCACACTCGTATGTTTTGTTCAATTTTAAGTGCCCAAATCAAAATGTGGAGGCAATCTTTCTGACAAGTTAATATCACTAAAATGCTTTTGATTCTCAAGATCGCTATAAAGCGCAAGAGAAGCGCATATGTATTTTAGTGATGTTAATTTATAAAAAAGCTTGCAAAACATAAAAGACACTTCTTCATTTTAACCTTCAAAGCAATGATGAATTATTTTTAAGCACCAAATAAAAGTGTGAATTTGCCTTGTTCAATTGTTACCTTTCAAACCAAATCTAGTTTGTTTGCCTAAAGTTCTTTTTAGCCCCTTGGCAACTTTTGAAAGGAAATTTGATTTGTAAATTTTAGAACCAAATTGAAAATTAGTGTCCTAAGATCAATGAACTTATCAAATTTCTTAATGAGTGTTAAAAAACAAGTTAGTGTTTAAAAACACTTTGTAAAACATAAGCATGATAACATAAATAAAAGTTTGTTTGTTCTTTTTAGAGCCCAAAAGAATTTTAGTGTGTCCTAATAGCATGAAGGTAATAAAAATCCTTTTAAAAAGGGGGTTATAATTCCTCCCAAGGGTGTTTAAAAACACTTAATAACGAAGTTCTAAAAATGTGTATTAGTCCTTTGCGTCGTAGCAGAGCAGATGCGACTCAGAATATCAAATGCGGCGTGCAGAAGAGAAAATGCGGCTCGAAAAAATAGATGCGGTGCTCAGAAGAGCGAATGCGGCTCAGAATGGGGAATGTGGTGCATAACAGATCAAATGCGGTGCAGCAAATGCGGCTCGGTAAATAAAGTACAGCGCAGCAATAGAGCACATGCAGCGCGGCAGATGGGATTTGTCAGGCGGATGCGGGGCACGGGACCAAATGCGTCATTTTAGCAGACAAATGCAGTGCATCAGAGTATATGCGTCATTTTAGCAGACAGATGTGGTGCAAGAGAGCATATGCATCATTTTAGTAGATAGATGCAGTGCAGCAGAGCATTTGCGTCGTTCTATACCTGCACAAATAAAAGGCGTGGAATTTACAAAAAAAACTTGTTTTAGAACTTCAAGCCCTCCTTCTAGCGCCAAAATGTGAACCCCTAAACCTACAAATGCACAAAGAACTCAAACATTGTTAGTGTTAGATCTAATATGCATGTAAAGATTTGAAGAATTCCCCATAAAATCCATTTATTCAAACTTAACTAAGAAATGAAGAACACAAGTAAATTTCAAATGAAAGAAACTCAATCTTAATTAAGCTAATAACATGATGATTCAATGGGGGAATTGGTGCCAATGGAGTGTTGCAATTGGCCCTTTCCCAATTCCTATGTTGTAGATGGTATGTGATTAGAGAAATGGTCAAATCTCCAAGGAGATTTGAGCATAACCTTGTTGCAAATTTGGAGAGATGATGGATGATTGTGAACAAAGAGCAAAATTAGTTCTCAATTGGAGAGAGTAACTTTGCATATGAGTTATGGATGAAGATTGCGGAGAAGAGACTTCAATTTATAGATTTCAAAAATTGGAAGAAGAGTGAGTTTGAGCAATGTGGGATCATTCAACATCCAATGGCCAAGTGCCACTTGTCAAGATGTGAATGGTTGATGGTTGTGCACATTTTGATCAATGTGCATGATAAATGCCATGAGATTCAAATTTGAATTTGAAAGTTGGCAAGTTTAGAGGGAAGGGAAATGGAGTTAATGTCACTTGGCTCAAGGCTAAGGACATGTAAGAGGCATTAAATGCCTTGTTGGAAGTACCCATCCTATTTGAATTAAAATTAAGGGAATATTCCCTTTTGATGCCATGTGAGGGAAAATAGATGAATTAATAAATCAAAGTAATTGATTTATTGTGCAACTTGCAAAATCTAGAGGATTTTAGTGAGAGAGATTAACTTAATAAAGGTTTTGATTAATTTAATGGAGAATTAGATGATTTGACCATTTTGACTCAAATAGATGAATTAATTTAAATCAGAATTGAGGGGAATTGAGTTAATTAAATAAATGATTTGATTTATTTAACTAAGGAGGAATATGTTAGATTAAATCCAATAAGGTTTTAATTTATTTAATTTAATCAGAGGACTTTAGAGAATTTAATCAAATAAAAAGATTTATTTAATTAAACAGAGGTTTAAGGTCAATTTAATTAAATTGATTAATTTAATTACTGAAAGAGGAGGACTTAATCAAATAAACAATGATTTATTAAATTAAGAGATAGAATACGATGAAATTCTGAGAGTATGATTTAGGAGGAAATGTCGTTAGTAATCTGGATCAAATGTGCCAGATTGAGAATGCAAATTTTTCATGTCTACACATACATCAATAACATCACATGTATCGTTATAGATCCATCTTATATAAGCATTCATATCATCATATCATATCCCATCATAAAGCATAAAGCATCACATCATAATCATTAATGCATCCATAAAACATAAAGTAAAATAGAATCACATCATATGATTGCATCACAACCATCTCATATATATATCAAAAAAGTTGAATGTCATGATACATCAAAATTAGATATATAATATCATTATCGAATATATAAGAGGCTAATCAAGACTCATCAAATGAATGTATACACATCATAAAGTAGGACGTACAATAAAAAAAGGGGTGTCTAGTGCACCATCAATATCCTAAGCTACTCTCACTCTATTTGTCACCATGTTGGTTGCCATGGCTCTAGTGATGTGATGCTAATAGTTTGCCTGATAGCCCTGATCAAGAGGTCCTTCTAGGAGAAACCTGGTTGATATGGGAGAAATTTGGCTCCCATCGATCCTATGCCACTTCTCTATAGTACAATGTCTTGTATTAGGATGCCTCCTACATCGCTTGTCTATACATCTTTGTTGGGGCAGTGGCCTGCCCCTGTGCCTATTGTGTTGCAGCCTCCAGCTACTACCTCTATCCTGTCTCCTGTGCCAATAAAAGATCAGCATCTTGCCTCATCTGGCACTCCTACACCACCTCCTGTCATGCTTGATCCCTCTCCTAGGTTAGGGTCAAAATCTATTCCTGTGCCTGCTGCAACTACCCTGTCAACACCTATATCTATGCTTGCAATGCTACTATCTATATGTCCCTAGGATTAGGACCTGGTCATGGTGGTTGTGGGGCCTATGGGTATCCTTGTTGGGGTGGCAGCTATGGTGGCCTTTGTTCAATAGGTGTCACTAATGGTGCAAACTTTCCATCATGTTTTGCATGTCTGCCACCCTATCCATCTTATAGATGATGACCTAGCTATTGTGGGACCTGCCCAATCCATGGTCCTTTGGCCCACCCTTCTGGAACAACTAGAAATGTCAATCTAATTAGAGTGTGGGCCTACTAGTATTCATCATACGCCTATGTAGTGCCTACATCTGCAAGACCATCAAAGTATACCCAAGGCTGCATTTGTAAGGCCCCACTTTGAATATGATTGATACTAAACATAATTTATTATATGTTTTCATATATATATTGTAAGTTATATTGCGGGCAATAAAGAATGCGATTATCTCACCATATTCTTGTATTTCATCATGATGTTGTTTCATTGTTATTGTCATGAAGGTGTATGGACTTGTAAATTGGGAATATGAATTGAAATATGTAAATGGAATTGTTGTACAATTAAATCTCATTTCATCTATTAAATTAATGTGATATATGATTGTTCTTATGATTACATGGGTAAGTACGAGAAGGGAAAACCATTGATTAGATTGAAAGACATCTCCCTATGATCATGAATTTGACCTCCTTTCTAGGGCTTAGAAACAAGTAAAGTTAATATGTTGGTAAGTTAAGGTGGTGAGGGTTGTTATTAAAGGGATAATTGATTATGTGTTACGTGAATGTAAGTGGGTGTAAGGGTTAGAAACCCTTATCCAAGTGTGAAACTCGGATGGAATCTTAATTGAGCTTTTAAAGTGGGTTGTTGGTCAATTTCCTTGGTTGGGATGCAAAAAGAAACCCCCTAGGTCCATACCATAGTGGCAGGGGTGAAGTGGGCACCCAATAGTGTCCCAAGGACATGATTTGACTCCTCAAAGGTCCTCATATTAGAGAGTGATGAATTTTGATGGAGGATGGGGTGAAAATATTGAGAGGTTGTCCAAATGCATGTTACCTTCTTGAATAAGAAAAGACCCTCATTAATGGAAGGAGGTACACTCAACACCTCCTCATCCAAAATTTTGCAAGTTGAAACTCCTATATATCTTGGAGAGGAAGGAAGAGTGGGGTGTTACCCACTTCTCCCTTTGGAGAGCTTTAGTGAATATGGTAGAAAGAATGAGATGAGGAGAGGAGGAGTTTTGTTGGGAAGATAGTGATCAAGATGGCTTGGTTGGAGAGGAAAGAAGTGTAAAGGAGTTAGATTCCAACACCTAGAAAAAGAGATAAGCTCTTTCTTGTTCCTACTTCCATTTCCCTCTGATAATTTGGTGTAAGATGATGGCATGTTTGAATAAATCATTGTTGACTATGGTAGGTGAGGAAAATATGTGCAAGTAATCTAAGGCTATGCCATTCTTATTTTGTTTTTGGTAAAAATTTTAGAAGTCTCTATTCATCTTTTTGGAGCTAAAATGTTTTCTTGCTCGGGGGTATGGCTAGAGTCCATGGGGCTTCATGATGCTATTACAGTTGGAAGGAGAGCAAGTCCGAGTTAGATGTTTTTCCATTGGCAAAATTTTAGTTGGTTTTGGAAGAATTGTAGCTTGTGAGAAGAAATTCTCATGATGTAGACTTTAAATAGTAAAGAAGTTTGTGTATATGTATTTATGATTTCATTATGTGTATATATGTCAAGACAATCACTTAACAGTCTATTCAAAAGTAATGTGATGTACTATGTTTAACTATAACTCTATGACAGTCTTCTTGTCAAGAAAATAGGTTATTTCATATCAAAATACATAAAGTTTTTTTATATATAGGTAATTTCAATCATGTTAAAAAAAAGAATAAATAGAAGAGAAAACTATAGTATTTTTTTTTGTTGCATCTTTTTAGTTCTTGTGAAAGATAAAAGAAGGGAAGGATGGGTTTTGCTGTCTAAAGCACACCGACAGTAAATGAGCTCCTCAGAAAATGCAACGATATATTATGTTTCAAAAGGAATATTGATACGGTATACTAAAACTTTAACTTAAAGGAATGCACCTTACTGCAATGATAGTTTGAGAGACATAAGGCTAACTATAGCATTATTTGAAGGAAAATTAGTTGTACGTCAAAGTTGAACAAGGAGATGACAAAAAAAATAGAAAAAATATATATTATGTTTTATTCCAGGAACAATATATCGAAGGATATAACTCAGGAAAACTCAATTAGAAGCAATATATTATCTATTCATGTGTATATTCCTGAGAAATATTTATTTACCTCCTTCACTTTTGTCACTCCACAACATTCTGGCCATTTCTTCGAAACACTAAGATAATTCCTATCTATGCCACAATCTAATAAGAGTGCAATGCATTCTTTGATCATCTGTATCTTTGTTCTTCTCCGAGGATTGCAACCTCATTCATCCATTTTTCCATCCTTTGCAATCTTCCTACAAGTTTTTCCAATCTGCGATTATCTTCTATCATAGAGGTGGTTTCAGTTTACCACGAACTCACAAGGATTTTTTCAATCCTTTCTGTAGCTTTGATCTTGATTGTTTTTTTTTAATTCTTCCCATAGTGGCATCCTGCTGGTGCTAGGGAGACCTATCATTATTTCATCTGTTGTCTTCATCTTCATTACTGAATGCTGTTACTTTTCAACTTGATTCTTTCAATGAGATGGTTTAAGATTACCACAAACTAGCTATAGAAAGTTCATTCATCACTTCCCATAGTGGCACTTTTCTGGTGCTAGGGAATCCAATCATTAGCTTTATCTTTTGACTTCTTCCTTGCTCACAGAAAGCTACTGCAGTTCATTGCATTATTTCTCCCTCTTTAGCCAAACTCCTGATTTGTCAATTCATTTAAAAAATTCAACCTCCTTTTTTTTTTTAAAGAAACACATTCCACTGTGGCTGCTGCCATTCATGCTCTACTACAAAATTAACTACAATAATTCTCCAATCCTCTTCTTTCAGATTTCTGAATCTTGTCATCTTCCATCACTTTTCACTTTCTCATGCATAAACACAACTTTGTTGCAACTCTAGAGCTATTGCTCTGACTCTTGTCCATATTCATTTGACTGTCTTCGAATTCAACTCTTGATGATGACTATTAATAGCTACGGTTGTAACCTTTGTTTCATTCATATTGTGTCTTCTCTTCAGTGTACAAAAAACTTAAAAATTATATACATGGTTCCTTGACAGCTGCTGCTGTTATCAAACTCTTAAAATTTTGCACTGGTAGCATCAACTACTTTTCTGATTCTTTGTTTCACCTTACACATACCCAATCCATCACTCAAACTTAGAATTTCTTGTGACTTCCTCTGCACTTCTTTATTCTGTTATTTCAACAATGTTTTCATTTTTCAGAAATAGACAAAAAATAAAACCATTCATCTTACCCTTTCTACTTACCCTTTCTACTGCAACTGCAGTTTCAACATCTTCAATCTTTCAAAACATTAAACTGATTTTCATCTTCACTCTTTGCAAGTGACTCATCAGACTGCAACTTCTTTTCTCTCCAAACATTTTTGATTTCTTGTGAACCTTCATACCTCTCATAATTTTTATTGACCTTGACATATGTACACTTGTACAATCTCTTGAACATACCAGTTAGCTTTTGCCAACTTGAATCACAAATCCATCCACAGTCCATCTTCACGCATTTTGAACTAGATTCATTCTTTGACATCTTTCTCCAACACTTTTCCTCATAGTGATTCTTTGAACCACAAACCGTGCAAGGATGTAGATCCCAACACTTCTCCTTGATGTGACCTCTTCTATGACAGTGTGAACACTCATTACTCTTCATCTCTCTAACAAACTTACCTGCACTTGTAGCAGCATTTCCTTTTCCTGAATCATATCCGAGACCCTCATTCTTCGGCCTCATTAGAACCTCAATAGGCTCTCTTCTCCCTTGTTCATGTTTTCCTAGACCTTGTCCAGTATAACCCATTCTTTTCATGATTTTTAACACTGTATTCTCTTCATAGTAAACATCATCTTTTGAAGATTCTAACACTTTATCACATCTAGCCATATTTGCAAATTCATCAACCTGTTCATCTAGACACTTTTTATCATGAACATTTTCAATAGAAATAGATTTTTCAAATAAAGAACACAAATATGTTGTATCACATGAGACATCACAAACTGAAAGTTTTGTTTCCACAAATTTATTACATGCTCTTAATTTATCATTTTCTTCTTTCAATTCTGTGATTTCCTTCAACTGTAAACAATTTTTCTGTTCTACCCTTTTCAAGAGTTTTCCCAAATCTTCACTCTTTTCCTTTATCTCATCAAACAACTTCATTTTCAGTTCAACCTCCTCATTTCTTTTCTTAATTTCTTCAAAGGATTTCAACCTTTCTTCTAGCTCTTCATTTCTAGCCTTGACCCTTCTTAATTCCTTCTCAAAATCATCATTTTCATCTAACAACAAACACTTCTCTTTCAACAACTCTTTTATTGTCTCAATAAAACTCCCATTGTTCTTTCTAATAATACCCATTTCATCTTTAAGCAAAACTATTTCTTCTTCTAAAACATCTTTTGCAGATGACAAATTTTCATTCTCTTTCTTAACTCTTTTCCCTACTTTCCCCATTTGTAAAGGAAATTTCAAATTACCTCTTCTGAACTTGTTTAAGGGATATAGCAGCTTCGTGTGATTCTAATCTTCTTCAGCCTCTATTTTTCCTTTGTTCTACAATAGGGTCTGCAACACTTTGTTTGTTCAAACAACTGGTGTTTTGTTCAGTTCCTTTTCTTCAACACAGCTTCTTCTTTCTATCAATTCACAACAACTATCTTCACAAATTTGATAAACCTCCTTATAACAACTTCTTCTGTAACTGTAATCTCTTCTCTTTCTTCAAAATACAACACTTCTGGCTTTTCTCAGCAATTCTCTTTCAAGCATTTTTCTTCTTTTCTCTAATGTACACAACCTCATGTTTTCTTCTCTTAGCAACAAACTTAGAAAGTTCTTCGAAAGCTTCAAACACACCAAATCTCCTTGACAACTAAACTGACTTCAAAATTTTCTCATATCTTCCTCTCTAGGAATTGATTCTCACTCAATTGACAATTATTTCTAACACAAACTACTTTCCTTACAGACAAAGCACTTGTGGCTGCATTTTCTTTTAAAAAACCTATTACCTTCTTAACCCTCTTCACAAATTCTAAACCTAGACAAACATCTTAGATTTTGCAAACAAACAAGTCCTAGACATTCTATGGCTTTCTCAATCTAGACAGTGATTACTTCACACAAATTCACCATAACATTCTAGTCCCAGTCAACCTGACCAACTAGGCTCTGATACCACTTTGTGGGAGATAATAGAACAATACAACAACAAAAACAAGAGGAGGCATGCTAGAACAAACAAAAACTCATTTATAATTAAAAACACTCAAATTATGAAACTCAAACATATGCTCAAACCAGATAATTATATTATATTCATTCTCAGAAATATATATTCATCACTATAGAGCTTCGGCTCAAATTTTTCATCTTCTGATACAATTTATTTCCTCTCTACTCTTGGGAGCATTTTTCATGTCACCTTTTTCTACATAGTCCTCTATCCTCCTCTATCTTCCACACTTCACCATCTCTCCATATTAATTACCAACGAGTATTTATAAATATATCTCACTGTCGAAAAACCACATATACAAAGGAATTAAGGCTCATGAGATAGCCAAGCTGGCGAGGAAAAAATACAGTAAACCTCTGTCCAATCGCATTGAAGCAAACGTCCTTCCAAGCCACCGAGGAGCACACATACCGCCGTCAGAAAAGTCAAATGGTCAACATATGTTGACTACCGCGCTACCGCCGTGGTTAAATAATAGACCGTGGTGGTTGCGGTAACAGCTAACAGTCTGAGGCAACGAGCTTACTGTGCTACCACCACAGTTAACAAACAAGCCGGGGTGGTCGAGGTAACCACTAGCAGTCGGAGGGGACAGGTTTACCACGCTACCGCCGCAGTTAACAAACAGACCGCGGTGGCTGCGGTAACCGCCAGGCGACGGTCAGCTAACCGCCAGAAACCTAGACCACACTACCGCTAGGGGAGATCAGCCAGACCGAGGTGGCCAGGGTAACTGCCAGGACCCGGTCAACGGTCAACGAATGGACGAAGAGTAGATGGTAAATGGTTAACCACGGTACTGCATGGGGCAAACAAGCAAGTTGCGGTATAGCGGTAAATGATGAAGTTGGAATTATTTCCAGCACTCCCTCTTAATTTCAACTTCAGCAACTGCCCTTTCAATTGAATTCTGAAAGCTTGATGCATCTTCGCTTATCTGAATCTCTGCAACGATCTCTTCTGGATCTTCTTCAAATCTTTTTCGTTAGCTACAGATGGATCTCTTCATTCATTATCTGATCTACCTTTTCAGAAACCTTCTGATCATTATTCTCAACTTTCTCATCTGTATTCTCAGCGTTGTCATCTGTCTTCTCCATTGCATTCTTTGATCATCTGTATCTCTGTTCTTCTCTGAGGACTACAGCCTCATTCATCCATTTTTCCATCCTTTGCAATCTTCCTACAAGCTTTTCCAATCTACTGTTATCTTCTATCATAGAGGTGGTTTGAGTTTACCACGAACTCACAAGGATGTTTTCAATCCTTTCTGTAGCTTTGATCTTGATTGATTTTTTTTAATTCTCCCCATAGTGGCATCCTCCTGGTGCTAGGGAGACCTGTCATTATTTCATCGGTTGTCTTCATCCTGATTACTGAATGCTGTTACTTTTCAACTTGATTCTTTCAATGAGGTGGTTTCAGATTACCACAAACTAGTTGTAGAAAGTTCATTCATCACTTCCCATAGTGGCACTTTTCTGGTGCTAGGGAATCCAATCATTAGATTTATCTTTTGACTTCTTCCATGCTCACAGAAAGCTACTGCAGTGCATTGCATTATTTCTCCCTCTTTAGCCAAACTCCTGATTCATCAATTTCTTTGTGGGACATAATACAACAATACAACAACAACAACAACAAGAGGAGGCATGCTAGAACAAACAGAAACTCCTTTATAATTAAAAACACTCAAATTATGAAACTCAAACATATGCTCAAAGCAGATAATTATATTATGTTCATTCTCAGAAATATATATTCATCATTACAGAGCTTCGGCTCAAATTTTTCATCTTCTGATACAATTTATTTCCTCTCTTCTCTTGGGAGCATTTTTCATGTCACCTTTTTCTACATAGTCCTCTATCCTCCTTTGTCTTCCACACTTCACCATCTCTCCATATTAATTACCAACGAGTATTTATAAATATATCTCACTGTCAAAAAACCACATGTACAAAGGAATTAAGGCTCATGAGATAGCCAAGCTGGCGAGAACAAAATACAGTAAACCTCTGTCCAATCGCATTGAAGCAAATGTCCTTCCAAGCCACTGAGGAGTGCACATACTGCCATCAGAAAAGTCAAATGGTCAACATATGTTGACTACCGCACTACCGCCGTAGTTAAATAATAGTCTGCGGTGGCCATGGTAACAACTAACAGTCTGAGGCAATGAGCTTACTGTGCTACCATCGTGGTGGCCACGGTAACCACTAGCAGTCGGAGGGGATAGGCTTACCGCGCTATCACCGTGGTTAACAAACAAACCACGGTAGCCACGATAACTGCCAGGCGACGATCAAGTAACTGCCAGACACCGACATCGCGCTACCGCCAGGGGAGATCGGCCAGACCGCGGTGGCCGTGGTAACCACCAGGACCCGGTCAACGGTCAATGAACGAATGGAGAGCAAACAACAAATGGTTAACCACGGTACCACACGGGGCAAACAAGCAAGCCGTGGTATAGCGGTAAATGATGAAGTTGGAATTATTTCCAACAATTTATTAATTTAAGTACATAGAAGTAGGTGACATCAATTAAGGAACCATACTTTTCTTAAGGGTAAGAGTAATTTTGTTAGGTGGGATACATTATCCTAGTTGTTGAGGTCGATATCAAATTAAGGTTCTATTCACTCCCTTGAATGCCGATCCCCTCTCCTGACAAATGGAAGAAAAGAGACTATCCTTTGAAATGACGTGGTATAAATGAATGTGAATTTTAAACTATTATCTAATCTCCTTATTATTCTATCATTTATGGTGATCACTAGTCAACTCAGCTCTATCATAGGCAACTTATCTTTTTGGCCAGAAGCAATCATGGTGCTAGATTTCAAATCTACAATATCAGACATATGAGTTAATGTGGTGTTGACCACCGGTGCTAGTTTTAATGACGATGGGAAGGATAAAAGCTATCAGTAAATTTAATGGCTTAATAACCTTACTAGTGAAAAAATAAAACTAATAATGTCATTGCATTCATGGTGTTAGTTGTATTATCAAGGTCATAGAAGAAATAGGTGGCAGGAGTTATCTTTGTAAACTTTAGAATTATAATTGAAATGACAATTGTGCAGAGGCTTCGTTCAGCTATTCATTATTTGTGTTAGTCTCATTATTACTACGGTTCTAAACGTATAGCTATGGATAACGGGTTAGCATGACCAAATACATATAGATCCATGAATATGATCTCTTGTTTACAAACATCACAATAAAATAAATTTAAAATTCTTCAAGTCATATGATAAGTGACTAGATTCTCAGGTACAAAATGCATTCAGTGCCTATAATTACATTTTAATTGCCATTGTGAAAGCATTCAAGCTTACGAACTATGATATGACCATTCATAGTTACATCAGTGGACGACAACCCTGTAGCCTAACTATTGGAACGAATCATACCGACTCAATCACAAACAACACCAACTTTGACGTAATTATCTTATAGTAGCTATCCACCAATATTCAATTCAATTCTCAAAATCATCCAATGAGAGGTCCCTAAATGCAGCTAGCAACTTCAATTTCTGAAACATCCAATAATATCAATCAGATTAATATGGTCAGAATAACCTATTAGTTTACAATATCGGTACACGTATTAGAGTTAGTAATAAGGTACTTCCATTTCCATCAAAGATAACAGGAAATATATAACACAAGAAATAAACAAAGTAACTATATAATGTAATAGCAGAAAAAAAAATTCAGATGAAAATTCCTTTGCAGAAACGCAGAGAACAAACCCATATTTTCTTAATAGTAAAATATGGTCAAGCCATACTTCAAGCCCTACTTCAAGCCCTACTCTAGTATCTCCACTGGCCAAGAGAACACATCAGGGTGCCGCTTGGTTTCCATTCCCGTGCAAGTTTAGATGTGGATAGATAGGATACAAAAATTATTTTAGGGTTAGCCGCACCTAACCTTTTTTTTTTTTATTGCAAAAAAGAAGCAATTACAACAGAAACAAGAGCAGCATGCTGATAGAAATTATAACAGAGGCGGAGAGAGCAGCAAAGCGCTACCAACAGAAGATCAGAAATACAACAGCAATAGCAAGAGTTTCAAAATGCACCAAGGCAGAATGCCAAACATGACCACTGCCACCACTGAGGAAGAAAATCACCACCAGCAAGGAAATCCCATCATACAGATGAGCATGATCCCAAATAGAAGGCAGCTGAAAATAGACCACAAAATCCCACTGAGAGATGTCATGAACTGTTAGCATCCATTCTCTGTGTAGACTGCTGAAAGGAAGGCCTGAGCTAAGACTGTAGCTGAGATAAAAGGTGTTTTGCTTGAATATAATGAGCACTGCCCTTCTTTTCGAGGTCACTGGATAACCACAAGAAGAGAGTATACAGATAGGTATAAATAAAGAAATGATAAACTCAAATAAATAAATAAATAAAGAAAAAGATTTTAATAATAAAATAATTGTTTAAGCGTAAGGAAGGGACACGTATCATATCCTTCTCTTGCATCATAAAAAACGTGAAAATGTGAGGAGAGTGTAGATTCCATTGTGGATGGAAAAAGGAAAACAAACAAAAAGATAACCTATTAAAAATCCATACTCCTCCCCTCATGGTTTACGTGCAATTTCCATATCATTTCCCACTATAATTAAAAACAAAAAAAAACAACTAAAATGGTACATGAGTCTTTTATAATTTGTATCATGCTTTACTTTAGTCATCTTATAATAATAAGATGAGAATTGAATAGCTCCATGTTAAGAAAAACAAGATAAGATATGAAGGTTTAAATATATCCTTATGTATTTTTAAATAATTAAAAGAATATAAAGTTTCTTTAGCTTTTAAAGATATTTGGAAGATATTTGGGGTATGTAAATAAAAATTAGGGAGATAGAAGATTTAGTTGAGTTAGAATTCACATGTAAATAATGTTTGTTAGTTTATTTTAAAATAAATAAAATAGTTTAAAATGAAGGAATAATAAATAAATTAATAACATAGAAATTGTTTGAATAAAATAATTAAGAGTGTATATATATATATTTATATCATGGTTTAATTTGTGTAGTTTAAAATTCATATATTCAATTAAAAATAAGTATTGGGTTCGAAGAAAAAAAAAATCTTTGCAATGATATTATTGAGGTCAACATTATTATTTCGACTAAAGGAAAGTTATATTAATATGAGTTTTAATATTAACACACAATATTTTGAAGGATGATTAAGTCACACATATTCAAAACTTGACTAAGTGTGTTGGATAGCAAAAGCTTATAGATTGATAAATAATGAGTTGTCTCTCCTCCGATGTAGTGTCATCAACATTTGCGTAGGCTTTTTGGATTGCGTTGTGTAAACTCAATATGATGGGTATACGTTAAGTTGTAAACTTAGGTTGAAAAAAAAAATTGTTGGATTTTCTGCATATAAAATTTTTGGCATGACAGCATCACTGGCTGCCTGAAAGCATCAATCGCCACCTGAGGTTGGATCCTCTATCCCCAAGCTATCTCCCTCAACCTGCATGCAAATATGGCTCTATGTGTATCATTAGGTGCATCCTCCAGCTCCCCGAACTGAAAAGAAACACTATCAAGAAGGTATCGCTCTATCATATGGTTTTCTCGGCCCTGCATATATCTAGTCTGGTGGTAGTAAAATAACTACCCATCATCGTCATGTTATCTTTGGGCATGGAGCTAGGGTCTCCATCAGAACATGATCATCTCATCAATCACCTACCTCGAGTGCAAGATACATGTAATACCTGTATAGTGAACGGTGGTCATCCCGTCATACTTATAAACTGCAAAATCATCACAATTTTTTTGAACATCTGTTATAGTCGGCCTAAGGAAAAGTATGTGCTCATATGCCCAAACATGTAAAAGTGAAACTCATGCTCCAATGATGTGGGCCGTGTAGTACACAACCTGGTGCATATCATGTTATAACGAGGCTAAAAAAATTGGCCCCTAGGCATAGACAGTCATCTCCTCCATCATCTAGGACCAAATAATTTCGCATCCAATACTACAACCTCTAGCTCGATGATCGGGAACAAGAACTCTCGAGATTAGTGCACCAACAAAAGGGTGAAATCAAGGGCAATCCCTTCATATAAAGTAAGGTTGATCTGACCACTATCCATCTCGTACTGGTCAATGCCAAACAATTCAAAGATAGCATCACCACTAGCCTCCACATCATATATGCTCTGATCGCCATGTCTATGGATCCACAAGATCCACCATATGTCCTCTAGAGTCATAGTGGCCTCTCCAGTCAGAAGATGAAATGATGAAGTCTCGCACCACCATCTCTCCACCAAAATTGTCATCAAGGCCAGATGTGTCCTCACCTCAGGAATCTAGGCCACATGTTCAAATCTGATTGCTCCCAAGAAAAATAGTGCCTCATCTGATAGGTACCTCGCTCAACATAAAATATAGCCTCTATGCTTCTTCGAGTTGAGCACTCGAAGAACTTCTTGCATCCAGAATGTGCATGACATTAAAATTCATCATCTTGACGTGTTTTCAAAATTAGAAAAAACCTCCTAAAGCAAAAGGAATTTGGCTTTTGCAAAAGCAATGCTCTATCATTTTGCAAATGCAACGCCATAATCAAATGCGACGCCACATGGCAAAGGTGGGTCAGTATTTTTGATTGACATCAAACTCTTATGGGGCCACACGATGCCATCTTGCAAAGGCGAATCAAAATTTTCTATGTGACTCTAGGACCCTACAACACCTCATGATGCTATACTGCAAATGCAGGTTAGCATAGACAAAAGTGACATTGACTGTAAAAAATGCAACACCCTAGGGGATCACTTTTGATCGAGCTATTTGGACCCTAATAAATGCATCAAAAATGCAAAAAATGAGAATTTTTTTGAAAAGCATATCGACAGTCCTACGTCTTCGGGCCGCTAGAACTCGCGAACCTGATTCATCCGATGTTTGGGAAGCACACGAGCTGCTATTTCACCAGCACCTCAGAGAAAAAATTCAAGGTTTCTATAAGATTCGGTGTACAAATGATTTGAAAATGACCCCTCTAACCATATTTATGCATAAAAAAATCGGTTTTTCGGGGAAATTTCATGGTTTTTGAGCCCTTTAATCTGTTTTAAGCCAACCAAAGCCCATTTTCACCCGTTTTCATCACCTTAATCCTTTTCTTGCATCTCGTGGGCTATTTTACACACCTCAAACCTTGTTGAATCTTTATCACGAGTTTGACCTTATTTTGCATTTTTTTCCCGATCTCTCGAGGGTGCAATATATCAGCATAATTTCTTTCACTGGGGTAGTAGTGGGGCATCCAGAAATTAGGAATTTTTTGAATTTTGATCATGGTAGTGTTATTCTTTGAACTAATGCAACAGGTACCTTGCTTCAAAGAGGGGTAAAATGTAGACACGTAAAAGACCTGATTGATACTATACATCTGATTTCGATTAATTAACACCACTTCTTCTGAAAACACTTTGAATTAACCAAATAATTGAATAATCTACATTATTTAGTTAAATTCAACAAATTCAACTATTAATCAAATAATTAAATTTATTGATTAATTCACCCTTCTTCTAACAAATATTCATCATATTTAATAAAATCAAATCATTTAATTAAATCCCTCAAAGTCTTCTCATTTGATTAAATAAATCAAATCAAATGTCACAATCATCTAATCAATTCGAATTAATTAATTCTAAATTAATTATTCTTAAATCACTTTCTAATCAACATTAACAAATCCTCAAAATTTTAACTTTTCAAGAGTTAAATCAACTCATGGTCAACTAACTAGGGTGCACATGAAATTAATTTCTTTCAATTATCTAATTCCTCTATTTATCCTCACAAAGGCATATTCCAAGGAATATTCCTCTCAACCACCCTCTATTCAATTTCCCTCCAAAGATTTCAAAAATCTCTTGCATCCTCAATAACTCCTCTTACATTTTCATTTACTTTTCTTACATCCTTTCAAATCCTCAACCACATTCAATAAATTCTTCTTACAACCTTTCAAACCCTATTATATTATCATTTAATCCTCTTACATCGCCCATTCCTCAACACATTTTTCCAAAATGTGCTCCAACTTCCTCCAATAGAATTGTGACACATGGCACATTTTCATTGACTCCCATTTTATCCAACATTCACCAAATCCTCTCATTCTTCAACCCTTAAGTTCTATAAATAGAAGCATTCTCCTCACAATATGGATCCACAACTTCAAGCATTAACACTATAGGCATTTCAATTAATAGATATCCACCATTTTCATCATTTTAGCTAAGTTATCCTATTTGGAGTCAATTTCACACTTAGTATCACATTCAACATCAAATCTTATCAAAGGGATTGGGAAAGGGCTTCCTTTTCACATCAAATGAGCACCACTCCCCCAATGGGATGGAGGTTTAGCTAATTCAATTTAGATTACATGTTATGTTTGTTTGGTATATGTTCATGTTCATTTCTTCTTCTTGTTTTAGCTAAGAATCTCGTAGGAAATGCTATATTTGACTTTCTAACATGTTTAACAAGTGTTTGTTGATCTTATGTTAGCTTGTTGCAGGTTTGGTGTTCACAGAAACTAATGAAATGATGTTTGACCTAGTACAAAACCCTTTTAACTTTGAAGTTTTCCCACGAGAAAATCCCCTGAATTGCTACCTTTTTTTCTAATTTTGATGAATTGTAAGAGAATAAACCTAAATAACTTGCACATGAACATCAAATTTTTGGACTTATACTGATGATGATTTTTAAACCATCTAGTGATGCTTATATGTATTTATTCAAGTAGTTATTTTCTTGAAATTTTAATGGATGCCTTAAGTTTTGTTATTGATCATTAGTTTGAATATTACCATTGCACAAAGTACCTTATGTGTTTGTGCCTTCAAAATTTGAACTGGGCGGTGCTTGTAAAGTGAATGGGGAAAATGATTTCATAGCTGGGAAACTTGTTCTGAAACATATGGTTATTAATTTTTGGATGTTAAGACTTCCTAGTTGGATATCAAAGATCTTTTCTCATCAACTTAATTTGGAATTTATGTATAAATGGATTATTTAATGGTGCAGGTCTTTACTAACACAACACATGAACCAAGGTTGACATTTTTGTTGTCCAAGTTTGATGGAATTCTTGGGCTTAGTTTCCAGGAAATTTTTGTTGATAATGTTGTTCTAGTTTGGTTAGTGTTGATAGACTTCATTCTATAATCTAAGAACATCACCTTTCTTAAATTTTGAACAAGGTTATGAAATCAAAGGTTCAATATGCACATTTCAAGCCTATGTTGAACACTTTGTTTAAGGAATTTGTTGACAAGGCTACAATTTTTTAATTGATTTATCTTTCTATTATGTTTGGAATTTCTTTTGTAAACTTACAATATACAATGCCCTTTTATTCTTTCTGAATTGAGACTAATATTAATTTTGTTAGTTGTATTGAGGAACAAATTCATTCATGGTGGAAAAGGCAACACCCTATTGCTCATATCAGATGGCACATTGCATATAAAGGAGGAAATATTCTAGCTGGGTTATTATTGAATTCATTGAAGGAGAGAGCTTCATGTATGGGACATGATCAACACTCTCCTTGGATTCTACATGTTACAAATTTCTCTAGGAAGATTTTCCATGTTGTAGAAGTTTTAAGAGATGAAAGGGGAATGTGCTCACATTGAAGGGATTCAAGCATGTGTTTCCATCATTGCAAAAGTCTTTTAGAGAAGTTTCTTTCTTGCATTCATTTCTTTGTAATATTGTAACTCAAATTTCTAGTCTTATGATTGAAAATCACAATCGTAATACTCTATTTCTAATTTGTAACTAGAACACCTTTATTTTATTAAAAAAGTTCATTGATTTTTCCTTCTTAATGGTTGTATTATTGTCTACAATTGATGATTGATGTGTATTTTTTTGTTTTATGCTTAAATCCTCAAATATTAGTCAATTCAAATGACTAAATACACTACTAATTGAAATCACTAAATAATTAAATTGACTAAATATAATACCAAATGATAGAAATCAATGAATAGTGAATAAATATGACTAGATATGAATAGTTAAATCAGTGAATAAAAATTACTAAATATACTACCAAATTGATCAAAATGATGATTAAAATTAATGACTAAATAGACTAGCAATGCTTAGAACCAGTGAATAAAAATGACTAAATAAGTGACCAGTTAAAAACAATCAATGACTAAATATATCAATGAATAAGAAAATGACTAAATAAGTGACTAGATTACAACAATCAATAACTAAATCAACAAATAAATAAGTGACCAATTAAATATATCAATGAAAAAAATGACTAAACCAATGACCAGATTACAACAATCAATGACTAAATCAACGACTAAATATATCAGTGGAAAAAATGACTAAATAAGAGATCAAATCACAAAAATGAATGACTAAATCAACGACTACATATACTATCAAATTGATCAATCAAAACAACCAAAAAATGACTAAAAATGGTTTATTCATCAATCTAGTTGCATTATATATGGCTGGAAATAAAATACCAATGGTCACGTGACCAATTTTAGTCATTTATAAGCAGGGTTTAGTATATTTTTCGATAGTTTATTGTTGTTTCTATACTAGTGGATGATATAAATCAACTGAAGGAAGATCTTCATGAGAGAAAGACCAAATTAATAGAACTATCCTTTGGACCTAGGAAATTAGGAAGAATATCTTCTACTACTAGACTCACTTCTAGTTTTGTTGCAACAGAGAGAGGAAAGAAGAAAGAACACCATACTCCTGCACCAGTCGATGTAACTACCTCCACTAGACCTAGTACTCGTGCTTCTAAAAGAAAGAACATACCCCCTACTGCACCATCTATTACTCCTAGAAAAAGAACAGTAAATTAAAAGGCTAACAATAAGAGAAACCTAAGTGATGCTATATAGGAAGAAATAGATCTTGGCATACCAGAAGAGCAATAGTTGAAGAGAAGGAAAAGGAACAATACTTCCACTTGTAATGAAGAAGCAGAAACTAGATTTAATATCTCAATAGATGAAGATATAGAGGAAGAAGAGAATTCTTTCAAAATTCATGTGCATAAAAAGAAGAATGAAGAAGGAACATTAGATCCTAAGGAGGATATGCCTAGCTCTCCTTCGGTAAGTGAACGACCATCTCTAAATATAGCAACCTTAGTGAATAATATGATAGATTCTATTCTTATTATGACTGCTAAATTATTTGATGAAGTCAATAATGAAGAGAAAGAAACTATTATTGACGGTTTCACTCAATATATATTCATTATAAATATGAGTATTGACTCTATCCAGAACAAAGTGACTGACAATGTTTGGAAAAAAATAGTACAAAAAAGGCATGCAGCTTTAGATGTTGATGAAAACATGAATACCGATGCCTTCAATTCTTATGGTTCCTCTCTATCTGAGGAAGAAGTTGCTAATTTTTTGAAAGAATATTCTATATTTTTTAGACTCTTACAATTTGGAAAGGAATTATGGGACAATAACTAGTTCTTCATCACATACAGCATAGGCATAGGAGCATGTTAATTCATAGAATCAACTGATCATCTATTTCTGGAAAGTGTTGGTGAAATACATGATATTTTAGAGACACCTTCCCCTTTGAATGATACAAAGGAGACAACCAAAAAATTATTGAAGATCAACATAAAGATGATACTAGTAATAAACTAGAACAAAGGCATGAATCTACCAAAAATAATTGTGAGGAAGATGAAAATGAAGGTGAAGGAAAAAAGGATAAAAAGAACAATGATGATAAGGATGATGAGGATAATAAGGAGAAAGAAAGCAAAGATAAATCTTATAGAAAATCCTCTAAAGAAAAAGAAAAATAAGAAGATAAAAAAGAGGAAAAAGAAGAAGAAAAGAAGGAAGAGGAAGACAAGAGAGCCACTTAGTCTGAAAGAAGTGAAGAAGAAATTCCCAAGGCTACTGAGTTATCCAATCCCACCAAAGAATCATCTAGAAGCACTCTCAATGGTCTACTATCGAGGAGAATAATACTTCAGCCTGCGCTACCACCTCAATTAATTTTGCTACCATCACATCCAACCTATGTAGATTTAACCAAGATTGCACCAAGTGAAAAAATAAAGATTTGTGGTACCTTTCTCAACTCTGTTACATAGGAAACTGCTGAAACTTATCAAAAAGGAAATGAATTGATAAATGAAGCTATTAGACCTTTATAGGAGACATCCCCTGGTGTCATCACTGATGATTCTTTAGCACCAATTGAGAACTTAAAGTTTTTAGTTGATTCTGTCAAGGAATACACCTCTAATATTAAGGTATAGACTGTGAAAGAGGTGGATTCAATTCTTCTTGAGAAAAGGTTATTGATTATAAAAGATAAGTGTGCAATTATGATGTGACAGAGTACTGCAAAGGTTGAAATATGTTAGGGATTGTGATGAGGAAGCTCAGTTATTATTTTTCTACTACATAGGGTGGCCTAATTCCACTCAAGGTATCAAGGACTTAATTGAATCGATAGAGTCTAAACTTGTTGATTTCTTTGGAGACTACGAGGTTGAAGATAATAGAAATTACAATTGGTTGGACTTCTATTATAGACCTTCAAAACAAGTTCTTCATTTTGCAAAGGAATAAAGAAAATGCTATAAGGCGATTTGGACAGCTTGGAGACTTGGCAATGTCAAGAAATATTTCCTAATCAAGTGCCTTGGTAGATGTAGAAAAACTAGAAAAGATGAACATCAATCCTTGCACTTTGGAAGAAGGAGAATAGTGCCTATTGAAACTGGAATCACCGAATAAATATCTCACCAGAGCAAAAGGGATTTGGGATGATGGAAAACCCTCTTGGGAAGAAACTCTCAATGAATTACAAGGTTCCCCTAGCTCTTGATTAAAATTTTATCTTTTTCCCTTACCCTTTGTCCTTGATGTCAAAGGGGGAGAAGGTTCCATGTAAAGGAAGGTTTAGACTAAATAATGTTTTGGTTTTAAAAACTGTTTTGTGTTTTTGTATATTTTAAAGGGGGAGTTGAATAAAATTTTGGTTTTGGATTTGAATGAGTTGATGTCACACAATTTTTATTTTGGAGTAAGCTTCATTTTTGGCACATGTTTCCATCAATAACAAAGGAGGAGATTGTTGTAAGAATGAAGAAGGAGATCTCTGGTTTTGATGTCTCTATTGTCATTGATTCCAAAATTGTTTGGTGTCTAATTTTTTTCTCATCTAGTAAATTGTGATCTGGTAATTTGGTTTGGAATCTCTTTGGGTAGAATATTATCTCAAATGATTTTGATATGTTATTCATGATTGCTAGATACAACTGTGGTCAGGGATTTAGCAATTTTGGTTGGATAAGTTGAAAATTGTAAATGACAGTGGTTTGACTTATATTTTTTGGTTTGGTCTTCATCTGGCTGATTTAATCAAGTGGTATAGGTTTCATGGATGCTTAATGTGCTTGTTTTTTGGTCTGTGCCGGCCTATCTTATGCTTGGAACATTTTTTTTTAAGCATTAAAGATGTTTTGTTTTAAAGCCGACAAGACAGTTTGAGTTAAGTATGCTTACATCTAATTAGGCCAACCTAATTGATGTATGAAGATGTAATCATGTATATATATGGAACATCCATATACTATTCAGGGTGAGAAAATATGATAGTGCAAATACATGTGACAAAGTGATATTGTGAGGCTACTGATAGTATTTGATAGTTGCTATATACCTAGAAATTGGTGCAATTTTTTTGTTTTTCCAGAGCTTAATTGGAATTGTAGTCAGCACACAAAAGGTGCATTTCATCATTTCATATTTTGGTAGTGAGATAATATATTTGTAATCATTTTGGAGCATTGAGCCTTTCAAGGATAGTGAGTCCTATTGGAGATTGAAGATTGCATTAAATGGTTCCCATTAATGTTAGCAGGTTGTCATTGATGTCAACACAATAGTGTATGCATGACTCATTTACCAGAAGTTATTTCCTAGTGAAGATGAAAGTTATATGTGGTCTGGTATGTTGGATTTTAGGTTCGGTTCCTACCGCGTGACAAACCATAATTCAGATATTTGAAGATCTTGGTTGACTTAGCATGTACAATACTTTACAGATGTTTGGTTGATCTAATTGATGAGTATGATACATACATATATATATATGCATATATGTCTCTCCAGGAAAGGGTATGATGTGAAGTTATGCAAGAAGGATATAGAGATAGAAAAGGGTGTGAATACAACATATTAGAATAAGAAAAGCAAGTGAAGACAATAAGTGTGTGATCAGAGAAGAACTATTGAGCGATTATTGATATAAAATACTAATTTTATTGAGCTTCATCTAGAATTGAATCCAACACAAGAAAGGTGTAATTCATCAATTCACTTTTGGCGGCAAGCCATCACTTTTGTATCTCTATGAAAATGAACCATCCAAGTTGTATCCCTTTGGACAGTGAGTCCTTATTTTAGGCAGTGAGCCTTTTTGTAATCAATTTTGATATTCTCTATAGTGAGTTAATCCTCAACATGGTTTTTCCCTCATTAGGTTTTCCACGTAAATCTAGTGTTACTGTGTTTATGTGATGACTTTCAGTTTTTGCATTCATTAATGAATCATTTATGTTGTATGTGAATTTAGTTTTGATAAATGGTTAAGGTAGTTAAATCTTGTGACAATTGATTCAACCCCCTCTTAGTTGTCTTGTTCAACAATTGGTATCAGAGCAAGGTCCTTTGGAATAAGTCTAGCAACTTGAAGGAGATCTTGGTCGGTTGAACTAAATGATGAAGGGATCTGACTTAGATGAAGAATTACGAAAATTTCAAGCAAAAGAAATAAGAAATTAGATCTAGAAATTTAAGTTGAAGCATAAAGAAGTTTATCAGGAACTAAAAGAAGCAAAGGAGACTATTGAAAAACCTAAGGATGAAACTTGAAGAAAGAAAAATGGTGGAAGAGAATCTAAAATTGGAAATTGAGCAAAGCAAAGAAGCTATCAATCAGAAGACATAAAAATGTGAAAATCTTGAACAGGAAGTAGTAATTCTTAAATCTGATCTAGGAAAGGGGAAAAACTTTAAAGAAAAATTTAAGATAAGTTTAGGATTGCTTGATGAATTTATTTCATCTTAGAATCCTACAAAGGATAAAGGTGGGCTAGGACTCGAAGAAGGAAAAATTTCAAAAACTAATCCAAGATTCAACAAAATGAATAGTGAAAGGAAAGGCAATACTTATCAAGGCAAGAATAGAGGATCTATACCAAAAGGATACCCAAAAAACAACCTAATAATTGAAGGTACCCATCTCTTAATGGATTTTGTTACTCATGCAACAAATTTGGACATAGAGCAACAAAATGTAGAAGTATGATGAGTCAAAATAGATTAAGTTAGAATGTTGGATTATTTGCTAGACAATGTTATGCATGCAATAAATTTCGACATAAATTTGCTGAATGTAGAAGTCAAATAATGATGAACATATTCAATACTAGTAGAATATTTCATTCATTCTAGGGTTACAGTTACATATGCAATACTTTTGGATACAATGATAAACAGTGTAAGACAAAGATAAATAAAAAATCTCATGATCAAAGATTTCTTATGTGCCACTCTTGCAACAAAGCAAGACATTTTTCAAAAATTTATAAGAATAAATTTGGGAAGAAACCAAATCCAGAACTGAAGAAATTTTTTGTAAACAAGGTAAATCTAGAAGAAGTGAGAAGAGAAATGGAAAATATTTGGAGAAAGAAAGAAGAACCTAAGAACAAGGACAAATAAGAGAATCTTGTATCTACATCTGATGCAGATGCCCCTTTTATGAACTGAATCTAGTAATGGATTTAGTGGGAGTAGTCACAGAAAAATATAACCCCCGGTATAAGAGGTGCCATGCAATGACACAAGGATATGAGATGAAAATTCTGGTAGAAAACAAGCAATACTAAAGAGTTGCGAAAACCTTTTTTCTTGTAGTGCATTTCACAATATGGCTAATAGTGTTGGTGGGAGAAGGAACTGACAAACAAAATTATGAATGATGATGTCATGAGCAATAAATTATCTTTTATGATGAAACCTTAAAAAGCGATAATAAGGAAGATTGAGCAGTCATTTTCATTTTTCAAGTGAATGAGCTAAGAAGTGGAGTTAGGTTTTCAAGCAATCGAAAGTACAAAGAGAAAGGTTGAAGCAATGGATTCAAACACAATGGTGATATGAAATCCACACAAAAAATTTTATAAAAATTGAGTAAGTTATAGATTCATGAATTTGATCATGAAAATATTAAGAATATTGAGACTTCTCTTTGAGTTGAGAATATGCAAATCGTCAAGAATATAGGGCCACAAGGGATTATAAATTTGGAGCAAATTTCCATACTTTTTGAATGTGGACATTGTTCATGAATTAGATCCTATGAAATCAGAAAAGAGGCAATTGCAACAATAACTAGATTACGCAATAATGGACCCACTCCAGTCAATAAGTCTATAAAGAATAAAGAAGTCGAAGCCCTAACTAGGGTAACAAGAGATCAAAGGGCACTTATAATTCACATCATAATCAACCTAGTAATAAGGTATGTGGCATATGGTATCTCATATAAGATTTATTTCAGGAATAGGGAAGTTTCTACCTCAGCGATTTCCATTTATGTTGTGCATCAAATTGTTAAGAATAAGGAAGATTTTGACTTGTGTGAATTTCTAAGAAATCAATTAATGGAAAATATAACAATGATAAAGAATGAAAATTATCCTTTTAACTTTGGATCTCTGGTTATATGCTTGATGATGTACTATCTGAATTTGTTACCATTGAAATAAAATGTTGTGTGGAAGTCAGCTATACATGTTGGGGAGAAAGTTTAGCAATATCTGAATTGTCTAGCTAAAAAATAAAAGGTTTGTAAAGAATATTTTGAAATAAAAATGAAGGCATGGAATTCTGGTGTGGTTTCTAGTTTTGTTATAATGTCTAAGGTAGGATTTTCCTTCATAAAGAAGAAAACAAGAAGAATCACTTCATATTCCCCTCAATAAATAATGAAGCTAAAGACAAAGGAAAAGGGAGAAGAAAAGGAGACACAAATTTTAGAAACATTTGATCTGGTATCAACAGATCATGATGAAGAAGATGTTACTAAAGAAAAAGTGTTCAAAAAAATTTGAGCAACCTGATGGATTGAAGAAGATTAGAGATATATGGTTATCTCGACCCTCATATGAACATGGTGAGATTATAGATGCTCTAGCCATTTACATAATTCATAATGATATTGAATGAAGTGAATTGACAAGTATTTTACCAAAAGTATTTATTGAATAGATTGAAGATAGATTAAAGGAACAATTACCAGGTGAAACATAAAAAAAATATGAAATCCAATTTTCTATGGTAGAAAGATGTCGAAATGCACAAAAGTTGACTGAGAGTATAAATGAACTAAAAACCTACATCAAGAGTGTAAATAGTGTGTACAGGTATTGTCTCTAGTGGCCTACTGCTTTTGGGAACTACAAAACAAAAATTGATTCTATTGAGCATGAATTGAACTCTTTTGGAAAAACATATGATTTTTTTAATGACAAGGATGGAATGCAAAAGAAAAGGAGCAATTCCTTACAATATGATCTTACAGTCATCATGGTAAAGAGGGATAGTATTGTGAAGACCTTTTGGAAAGTCAAAGAGATAACTGAGTTAATAGTGGAACAAATTTTCGGTCTCCTAGTGGATGTTGAGAACAATGCATAGAATATTTCTATTCCAGATACTCTTCTAGAAACAATTGATTCAATAGCAAAGAACAACAGTATCTTTCTATGCATCAGGCTAGCAATGGATTCTTGGAAGACAAGTCTTACAGAACTAAAATAAAAATACAAGGAAATATTTTAAAGAAAGAAGGATTGAGGTAAAGAATCAAAGGAAATGCCTTTTTGTGAAGAAATTTTTTGATAGGGGGAGTAGTAAATACATTCAGTGCAGTATACTTGAATTTTTTTTATCACTGATGTCAAAGGGGGAGAAAGGAAACATGTAAAAAACAAAATGAAAATAATTTTATCAAAAGATTTTCAAAGGTTGTTGTTGTTGTCTTTTCACATCTTATGTTTCCATCAATGACAATGGGGGAGATTGAATATTGCATTAAATGGTTTTCACTAATGTTAGCAGGTTGTAATTGATGTCAACACTATACTAGATATGTATGAATTGTTTACCAGAAGTTATTTCCCAGTGAATATGACCATTATATGTGGTCTAGTATGTTGGTTTTTAGGTTCGATTCCTACCGTGTGACAAACCATAATTTGGGTATTTGAAGATCTTGGCCGACTTAGTGTGTGCAATACTTTATGGATGTTTGGTCAACCTAATTGATGAGTATGATACACACACACACATGTATATATATGCATATATGTCTCTTCGGAAAAGGTATGATTTGAAGTTATGCAAGAAGGATATAAAGATAGAAAAGGGTGCGAATACAATTGATCAAAATAAGTGAAGCAAGCTATGATATAAGAGGGATTCACTGCACACATATCTCTTTATTCTCAAGAGATCACCAGGGAATGAATTGCCCTTATACACCTCATCTTGAACGAGTTGATAAAACTATAAATAAATATACTAAAGTCACTCTCGACACCAAAAGAGCAAAACTCCAAGATCTTTGCCTCTCATGAAGGAGCTCTCGACCAAAGGAAATTAGTGCAGTTTCAGGATGCCATCACAACATGCTATCATCTAAAACATGCACTGGAGTTATAAGCTCGAGAGAGCTAAGGAGCTCAAGTGGGCATAACTAGATTTTTCCTCCAAACTCGGATCAAAGGCATACTAGATCAAATAATAAAACATAAATCTAGCTTCCAAAATAAATACAAAGCGACTTGGAGAAATTTTACCTTTTATTGGGTATTTGGATCTTTGCTCCAAGTTCTAATCCATAACCTGGACACAAAAGATCAAGGGGAAAAGGTTGGGACTGCATAGGGGTTTGCCTTAGTCAAACCCCTATTTTGGTGTTCCCACCTCCATGGACAACCAAGTTTGGAAATGACTGCAAATGAAGTAAACAAAGTGTGTGGTGAGAGAAAAACCTGCTCGAGAGTAGAACTCACACCACAAAGTGGTAAATGAACAAGTAGGAAAGAGTGTGAGAGAGAGTATTACCCACGTGTCAAGATTCTCTCTAGAGCACATAAACACACCACTGAGCTTGCTTGAGAGTTGTAGTTGTTGGAGGGACGTCAATCTAGCATGAATTTTCCTGTGAGATTACCGCTATCAAGGATGAAGATAACCCAAGACTAGAGCAAGTAGTAGTAGTGCTTGAATGAATGATTTCCAACCCCAAATGCGAGCAAGAAATGGGTTTTTCATGCACAAAAGGGAAGCATAGAGCCATTACATCTGAGACCCATTTGCTAGGATGCATGTCAAAAGAGTCAGGGTTCCATATTCTTCATTTCAAACTCAGAAAACCACCTAGATGCCAACGCGTCACATGGATGTTCGAGCGTCGTACGGACATGCATGCATCACATAGGCATCCAAAGTCAATATTTTTTGGGAAACATGTTGCCAGGCTTCTATCGCTCTGCCACAAGTCTGCATGGAATCAGAATCATGAAATTTTGACTCGTGGGATTTTGTCATTAATGTTCGAAGATGTCATAAATGATAGGAAAGATGTAAAAATGTGGAATTTCCTTTAGGTGCAATTCTACAACATTACATTTTTCCCCCACTTTAGTGGGCTTGATTTTGTGAAAAATCAGCCTCACTAAAGTACAGAAGAAAAAATTCACCCGAATCTTGAATATTACAGAATTGCATGCCAAGAAAAAGGGACCATAGAGGCCACTGAGGTTGAGCTAACTGGTACCGAAGATGCCTTCAACATCCGAGATCAACAAAGAGTGACAAAAATTTCATGAAAAATCATTCAAAACCTTAACCTACAAAACATAAATGTTGGGTCAACTTCGAAAAATCAGAAGAAGCTACTACAAAGAGAAGAATGGTCAAGAAAAATATCATTGATTCAAAGGAAAAATATAATCAAGAGGTGGCTATATGCCCCCTCCCGAGTTTTTCCCGAGCATGGTGGGGTAAAGTCAAGAGAAACTGGGGATCCACAAACTCTAGGAAAAATGCGCCCCAAGGAGGCTATATATACCTAAGTGGGCCCCCCAGAAGGGTCATTTTCACTATTCACTATGAGAAAATTGTTGACTTTTGTGAGAAAAGTAAAAAAGATGTTGAGGAGGAGGGAGTACGAGGCACTAAGATATGAGAAGCTACGTGAGGACATCGTCGAGGGCCACAAGGTTGACCAAGTAAGCCTCTAAGCCTCGTTTATTGTGCAATTTAGCTTATTTTAAGCATTTTTCCAATCAACGAGGTGCACAAGCATCTCTTTTTTATGCTCACGTCTAAAAATTGCACTATCGTCACTAGTTTTTGTTGAGGTCTTGAGTCCATGTAGTCATCTTAGGGATGCGTTGGCATCCTCAGAATTGCCATGGCAGTCTGGGATGAATGTACGGTGTGCAAATGCCTACACGACATGCATAGGTCTTCAGTAGTTTTTTCTTGTTTTCATGACAAAATTTGATGTTTTGACTTAATTTTTTTTCACTTTTTGCAGGAGTACCTGGAGATCTGGGAGCATTCGAGACGACAAGCATATCGACTCATCCATGAGCAGAGGGACCATCTGACAGAGTATGAGGTCACACATCTTGAGTAGGTTGGTATCTGGCATGTATTCACTATGCCAAAGATGGGATATCATGAGAGGATGCTTACAACCATGATTGAGGGGTGGGACACCACTACTTCATCTTTCTAGTTGCCTTGTATAGAGATGACTATCACACTTGAGGATGTCTATTGGATCCTTGGGCTACCCATCCACGAGTGATGGGTGGCCCTAGATGATACCTGATCGGTGCAAGAGTAGAGTGACATCATCCTTTACTATTTAGGGAGGATGGACAGTGGTGACAGAATAGGCCACATAAACACGCACTAGTATGACTAGGCGAGGACCACTACACTATTGTTACACTAGGTCATGGTTGTTATTGTTGCCTTTCGGATTACCATAAATGGGTGAGGCATGCACCTACATGGGGGCCTCATCCATACCATTGAAGAGATGGTTGAGCATCACATAGTTTATGCCTTGGGGCACACCATATTAATGAACCTCTACCAAGAGTTATGGCAGTACGTGTATATTAGTACTACAGCCTTACTACGTGCACACTTTTGCAAGTGTGGGATTTTTCTCACATCATGTGCACTCAACCAGTTAGTTTTCCACAATGACAGTTGTAACATATTCCCATGGCCTAGTGGTACAAAATGATAGGCTAGTGGAGGTTCAGGGATCTACAGTGACAGTTATAGTTTGACACTATTGCCGCAAATTAGTTTTGGTGGAGACCCTACCATTTTTTTTTATGGGTGGACAATGATAGATACCTAAGGAACTTGCAGTGGGACCATTTTTTGATAGGCTTCCACAATTTCATCATAGTATCGTACTACTCGAGTCCGGTCATGTGATAGTATGGCCATCCCCAGACCATTCCACCCAACATGCCCACCTATACTAAGGCCCACAAGACTACAGTGATGGTTAGGGATCGTGCTCACACCACCATTACTGATATTGTCCCATCTGATGATGATGAGCCCAACCATGATCTACCGGCCATATCGACGAGAGATAATGTCGGGGTAGCTATAGATTTTTTGCAGTGGTGGTGCCCCGAGAGGGGATCTTGGTCCATTTAATTATTTTCCTCCCCAGCCCCTGTAGGATAGGCAGAGAGGGCACTAGAAAGTCAGCACAAAGTAGCAGAGGGCACAAGAGGAGGAGGCAGCACCTATGGGACCGAGGTGGTGGAGGATATTGGATGCCCCCATGGCTAACCCCATCTCTTCAGCACCACCAGCTCCTACTGCTGTAACAGTAGTGGCATTAGCATCACCAGGGTTAGTCACCAATGTCGGCAATGTAGGCCCTATCACTGACCCATACCTTGATCCCACATGGTAGCTAGGCTATCCAGGTATACATAGTACATTGTTTATATATCCATTTCTTTATTTTTTTCTATTTATGATATATATATACATGTCATGTGATATTGATTTCTCTTTCTTTCCCTGTGGTTGCAGAGGATGCATAGAGATGGACTGGGCTAATGGCTTACTGTATTTTAGAGGTAGCCCTCGATGTGTTGATCCAGGGGATGGTTCTTAAGATCTACCAATCGGTATCTACAAGGTTACATGCCCCCACTTTTGAGCCAATGGAATTCTTGAGGACCACCTACGAGGAGTGGGTTGTGAAGATCATGTAGAAAACTATGAAGCTGATAACTCTTCGGGGATAGTGTGATCAGTTTTCAGGAGAGTTGTGAATGGTGCTCATAGAGTGAGATATGGTAGCGACCAGGGTGTGGGAAACAAGAAACACTGAGAGGGGGTGGTGAATTAGTGTTGTGCAAAAATAAACTTTATTAAACTTCAAAGCACTTGTAACATTCAGCCAAAATGCATGAACATGAAGTAAGCGAACACAACACCATAACATAGAAATTTGTACATGGAAACCCTATTACGGGAAAAACCATGGTGGATGGCCAATCAACAATATGATCTAAGTATACTCAAATGAAATTTTACAATATGGGAATGCACTTGCATTCAGGCACACTACCTAGAGCTCATTGCTCAAAAGAGGATTACAACCTTACAAAGATATCAGATTAAAACCATCTAAGAAATTGGACTAATAGATTAGCATCTACAAATGCTTGATTATAGTTCTAGTTAGGCTCAATAATCAATCTTCTATCATTTTGACTGATTTTGCACTTTTGCTTTGCTCTGCTCAAATTTGCATCACAAAATCCTTAATGCACAAGTGAAAATGTGCATAATCATTCACCTTATTCAACTCTTCACACTTCACACACTTAGTTCTCATTACACACTCATCAAAATGATATAATCAATCACTTATATATATCTGCGACTAATAATTTGATCGCTTGTTGTTGGCTGAGACAAGAATAAAAATATATTCAAATTGTCGGCTCAATCCATGATAAATTCTTGATGGGCATTAGCCAAAGTCTAATCCAAGATAGTAATGATCACCATCAACATGCACAAACACAAAAATATTGAAACACATACTTCCCAAACATTCGCGACATATTACATTCACCAAGTCGGCTTGCATGCACTGATAAATAGGAAACTAATAAACCATAACTTCAAACTTTCACTTCAATGAATGCATACCCTAGATAAGATAGTATGTACAGAAAAATATATTCTCTAAGATGTGCAACTCAAAATAATAACAAAAAATTTACATATGAATTTTTTAGCACAAAACTGTCAGATGGTCTATTCTTCCTTGACCGAATTCAATCTGACTGCTTGTAGGATCAAATGATGATGTGCGTACCCATACACTGACTACAGTTTCCATCAATGACAACACTAGAAAAAATATATAGTGTCTCTTGCCAATAGAGGGCTAAGGCCATCAAGCAGGTGTGTGATGCCCTTCAGTGTTGCATCGATGAGCTCGACAGGTAGCCAACAATTGTGATCTCAATAGATGTGTAGTGGCTACAAAAAGAGTTGACGTAGGTGTGGATGGATATATGCTCATTGCAGGGGGAGATCAGAGGGATGCGGGTAGCCATGTCTGCATCATTCTCACATCTATCTCACTTGATAACCATCATGTAGCCCATCCCGAGGGTACAAGAGAAACTGCTAGAGCTGGAAGGCTTCAAGAGCCATGCACCATAGGGATGTGAGCTCTGCATTGTGTATATCATTTTTGTAGCAAGATACATATATATATAATTGTAGATATTTTGTATAGACATATATTCAGTAGCCACTCATTTTTTTATAGTAGTGGCTTGATACATGTACATGACATTTGATTCATACATGGATATATATATACATATTGGTTTTGATATCATTGATTTTTTTGTGTATGCCTTTTAATTTCATGTATGTTCATGCTATGGATGTTATATGCTCATATGAATGTATGTTTACATTAGATGCTAACACTGTTTAATAAACACACTTGGTTGTATGTTAATTAAATACAATGATGATCTAATTTCCTTAAAAGATGTAATGGGATGTATGGATACATAACATAGCCAGACACATGTATGTATGGTGTACTTTCCAAACACACACATGTGGTCACATCATAAACACAATTTTTTTTCATAATGTGTTAATGAACAAGGTCAAAATATGTAGTATTACTTCCCCTTAGGGAGAACACCACACATTTGACACATTGGAGCGCTATGCATAGTATCGATGAAGATGCATCACATTAACAGGTTCTTTTAGAGGTGTTCCATCAATATACAATAATCCATAGGCAACTGAACCATACATAGAGATAAAAATGTAAGGGCCTAAATAGTTAGGACTAAATTTACCTTTCTAATCAGGTGGCACATTTACATTTCATTGGTTTTCATAGAGAACCAGGTCTCCTATCTTAAAGGTTCTTGGAAGTATAATCTAATTATATTGTCTCGATAATGACCACTGATAAGCTTTAAGATGATCGAGGGTCTATAAATGGCACTCGTCAAGCATCTTTAGCTGATGCAAGCAGTTAATTCAATAGGTTTAATTGTCAATTAACCCTTTAAGGGCAACACGTAAGGACAAAACTTCCAACTCCAAAGGCAAGATAGCTTTGACACCATACACGAGGTTGTAGGGCATTTTTCCCATCGTTGTTCAGACACTTGTATGATAGGCCCACAAAGTGTATGTTAATTGAATATGTCAATCCTTACCATGCTTATTTACCATTTTATGAAGAATAAGTTCAAGATTCTTGTTAGATGCTTCTACTTGACCATTGGATTGTGGATAATATAGTGTAGAAAACTTATGTTGAATATGAAATTTCTCCAAGAACTGATTTACTTCTTTGTTCTTGAATGGCATACCAAAACAAGAAATGATTTTGTTCATGAGAAAACTACAAATAGTTTCAACATTCGTGGATCGAAGTGGAATGGCTTCAACCCATTTTGTGAAATAATTTGTAGTAGTAATAATAAAGGTATGTCCTTTGCAAGAAGGAGGTGATTCCAATGATATCCAACCCCCATTTTGTGAAAGGCCAAAGAGAGGTTTGGTTTTGTAACACATGAGCAAGTGCATGAATAAGATGGTTGTGCTATTGGCATTGAAGGAACTTTCTAAGAAAATTGAAGGAATCTTGTTCCATTGTTTTCCAATAGTACCCCATGTGTATTAGTCTCGGTAGGTACCTACCATGAAAATGTCCACCCCTGGAATCTGAATGGGCTTCCTTAAGGTCAAGGGGTATTTCCACCTTCGTGAGACAACTGAAAAGCAAGCCATTGTAGGCTTTTCAATAAAGAACATTACATAAAATGACATAACACGTTGAAATCTTACATATACGAGTGCGATCATTTTTTGTCGCATCATCGGGAAAGCTCCGAGTATTTAAGTAATTGTAGATACTAGAAAACTATTCTCCCAAGTCTACATGAAAAAACACAAGAGACTCAGATTTAGGTTGATCAAAAACCATTGGGGTTTGCAAGACCTGAACTATGAATTGGTATTCTTTCGTATCCTCTTCTGAAGGGACCAAGGAAGCAGCAGTCGCCATGGCATTGACATGACTATTTTATGTCCTAGGGACACTATCTATTGTGAAAGAGGAAAAATAATTGAGCAAAGACAAAGCAAGGTCTTGATACCATGACAACTTACTTCATTTAGCCTGATAAGTCCCCATAATTTGATTCACAATAAGCTCAGAATCATGTAGTATATGGAGATGCTTGACTTTTAGTGTAATCACAACATGCATGCTAGCAATAAGACCTTCATACTCAGCGATATTATTGGTGCAAGGAAAATATTATCGAAAGGATAGAGGAGTCAGTTTACCTTTGGGGGATATTAGGACCACACCCTCTCCAAAACCATCCTAACACCTAGATCCATTGAAGTACATCTTCCATTCGAGGTAGTAGTTAATCGTAAAAATATTTTCATCAATGAATAGATCCAACCTAGGGAAGGAGCGGGATGAGGGACCGTCTGCCAATTGATCAACAACTACTTGACCCTTTATTGAATTATGATTAACGAATTTGATATCAAACTCAGAGAGCAACATAACCCACTTCACTAATCTCCTAGTAAGATCATCACTAGAGAACAAGTTCTTTAAAAGATCTATTTTTACTATGATGTGTGTTTCAGCACGGAGAAGGTAGTGCCTCAACTTCTATGTAGTGAATATGAGAGTGAGGAATTTCTTCTCTATGGAGGAATAATGAGTTTCATAATCAAGTAGGATGTGGCTAATGTAGTAGACCACTCTCTCTTTCCCTATGTTATCATACTAAGCCAGTAAAGCTACGAAAGTGTATGGTGATGCAACAAAGTATAACAAAAAGGGTCTATCTTGCACAACTGAAATCAACATGAAGGATTGGCCAAATAAGCTTTGATTGACTCAAAGGCTTTCTGACACTACTCATCCCATATGAAGTGAATATCCTTTTTCAATAAATGAGTGAAGGGGAGGGTATGGTAAGCCAATTAAGATATAAATCTATGAATTGCCTAAATCTTCCCTTGTAAACTTTGCAACTTAGTGATATTCCTTGGTGGAGGCATGTTAACAATGGCATCAATTTTAATTGTGTCAACCTCAATTCCACTGTGAGAGATTATGAACCTTAGAAGCTTACTGACATCTACATCGAAGACACAGTTATGGGGATTGAGTCTCATCTTGTAGAGTTGAATCCTTTCAAAGATAAGATGAAGGTTCCTCACATGGCCTTGATGAGTTATTGATTACAACAAGATTTCATCAACATAATCCTCTAAGATCTTATGAATGAAATCATGAAATATTAGGGTCATCGCCTATTGGTGAGTTACTTCCATGTTCTTTAAACCAAAGGGCATGACCACATAGTAGAAAGTACCCCAAGGGATAGTGAAGGCTATCTTGTATTGATCATTTGGGTTAATATAGATCTGATTGTAGCCTAAGAAGCCATCCATAAAAGATAACAATGTATGGCCTCCAATCGAGTCCATAATCATATCTATATTAAGTAATTGAAAATAATCTTTAACAGAAGCCTTATTAAGGTCTCAAAAGTAAATAAATATGTGAATATGACCGCCAGGATTACTAATGGCAACTATATTCAAAATCCAAGCGGAGTACACAATTGGATGGATAAAACCTACTTTCAACAACTTTTCTATCTTAGTCTTGACCATCAAAGCCACCCTGGGACTAATCTTTCGTATTTTCTATTTAACTGGATTGGCATTGGGACATAGGACAATATTTTGAACCACCATAGACTCATCAATACATCCAAGCAAATATATCGAGGTGAGAATGCAAGAGATAGAAGTGTTCATCTTCTTCATTGGAAGAGAGACACTTCCTGATCTTGATTACTTTTTGTAAAGATTTAGGATCCACCAAAACTTCAATAGTATCTCCTTTGAGGAGAGAGCTACAATCTTTAGGATAGGATATTAGAACATCATTATTGATATTAGATAGAGGGTATTCCTTGTCGATACTCAAAACAGATTCTCTAAAGTATGCTTACTTATGCAAGCAATACGAGAATCATTTCTTGTGGTGATAGGGAGGCAATGGCGAATAAGAACCTAGAAACTCCCCTAGTGCTCCATTTGAAGAGAATATATCCAAAGGAACTTTCTGAGCCTCCCCCTTTCCTTCTACCAACTCAAGATGAACCAAGCTCAATGGTTCGGGTGAAATCATATTCACACTCCACCAAGGTTTTTGTTTAGACTGTTTAATAGAGAATCCCAAACCCAGATAGCGTGGTAATGACTTATACTGGATAGGTACTTGAATTCCCTATTCAATATGCCCCAGGCCTTTCTACCCATAGCCATACCTAGAGGCGATTTCATATTCAAACCCATAACGAGTTTGTAGAATTTCAGGAGGTGGCAACTCTACGTAGAGTGCTTCACTCGACCAATGGATGTTGGAAGTATCTATGGGAATGTTCCCACCTTCTTTACTCAGTTCACAAAAATTAACCTCCTTTATGGGAGTAGGTTTACTCTCCTAGGTAGAGGAAGGAGCGATCTCCTGGACAGGATCACACTTCTCTTCCCAAATGGGAGGGTCATCAACCTTTTCATCAATAGAAGCTAGAAATTATATATCATAGGGGTTGCCTTGTATTCCATGATGAATAACTTAGAGAAATTCAAGGAACCCCAATCATCACCTAGGAAACCATTTGATTGAGAAGACAAAGGGGAAGACGAGGGAGACATAGGATCTTATTATTTAGGCGGTTTGTTTTTTTCGATGCATGCTCTAGGAACAACTTCCACAAAGGGTATCGATGAAGAACATGCCATAGCATCAATGGTTAAGGAAAATACAATTTTTGAGAGTAGGTACAACTAAAGCATGACCGGTAGCCGCAAGCTCACAAAGGTGAATAGCTTTCAGATCTGCTTTAACTATGACCACTTGATTATTAGCAAAAAACTTCAAATAACAATGTAAAGTATAAGTTACAACACCCATAGCATGAATATAGGGAATCCCCATGATAATATTGTACGATAATGGGCCAGGAATTACATAAACCATCATAGGCAAGGTAACGGGGCCTAGCTGTAAAGGTAGTATTCTTATACCTAGAGCTTGGCAGCCAACCTTATCGAACCCACAAATGTACAAGGAAGAGGCTATTAAAGAAGATGAATAAACTTTAATTTTAGGAAATAGGTCTATACCACAAAAATTGAGAGCTGAACCAGTGTTAATGAGAGTACGCCTAATACTAATATTATTAACATTAATTATAATCATCAAAGGATCCACTTGTTTTTGCACATTCGGAGGTGAGAGTTCGTGTGGGTGGAACGTAATATTTGATGAATCTGCTCAAATATGTGCCAAAAACACAGTAACATATGTAGTCCTAGTGCAGGTAGGCAAGAGAACCTCTTGCAAGGCTTCCTGCAACATCTCTTTATAAACTAGAGCAGTCTAAAGCAAGTCCCAAAGTGAGACCTTAGCCGGAGTAACATGAAGTTGCTTGACAAGATCGTAATCACCTGCTACTTTGATCACGGGTTTAGGAGCTAGAGGAACACTAGGTTGAGATGGTGGCAAAAATGTAGGAACTTTAGTTGGTTGCAATGTAGGAATGGAAGGTTGCTTATCCAAGTTCTGTTTATTTCTCCTTATGTTGTATGTATGCCTAATAGCATTATAAGAGGTAGATTTAGTAGATTTCACAAACCTTGAATATAAGTCTGATGAATCACCATGACATGAGATCCCATAGACATAATAGTTATCCCTAGGGGATGGTTCAATTGGCGTCATGTAAATAATGGGTTTCTTAGGGCTTGAAGGAGCTACATAAACCATGACCACATTTACGGACTCCTCAAGCTGTGAAGGGAGAGTTTGTTCAGAAGATTTATAGATAGGAGAGAGAACTTCTAGGAAGTCATCTAGAGCATCCTCCAACATATCAAAATCTTCTTTAGAAAAGGGATTATCATAAACATGCAACATTGTGAAAATAGATCTAACACGTTTACGTCTGGTTCACCAAAATGTGATATAAGAGCAATTTTCTTCACATGGGTCTCTTTATTCTGTAGAGATCACCAAGGAATGAACTACCCTTATACACCTTAGCTTGAATGAGTTGATAAAACTATAAATAAATATACCAAAGTCACTCTAGACCTCGAAAGAGAAAAACTCCAAGATCTCTACCTTTGATCAAGGAGCTCTCAGCCAAAAGACATCAATGCAGTTTCAGGATGCTAGTGCAGTGTGTTGTCATCTAAAAGATGCGTTGGCATCCTAAGCTATAGAGTGCTTAGGAGCTCAAGTGGGTAGAATTAGATTTTGCCTCCAAACTTTAGTCAAAGGTGTACTAGATAAAATAATCAAATAGAAAGCTATCTTCTAGAATAAATACAAAGGGACTTGGAGAAAGTTTACGTTTTACCAGGTGTTCGGATCTTTGCTCCAAGCTCTACTCCACATCCTACACATAGAAGATCAATAGGAAAAGGTTGGGGTTGTATATGGGTTTTCCTCAGTCAAACCCTCGTTTTGGTGTTCCCACCTCCATGGACAACCAATTTTGGAAAGGATTGCAAATGAAGTAAAGAAAGTGTGTGGTGAAAGAAAAACCCACCCAGGACTAGAACTTGCACCAGAAAGTAGTAAATGAACAAGTAGGAAATAGTAAGAGAGTTGTAGTTGCTGGAGGGACCTCAGTTTGGCATGGCTTCACCTGTGAGATTACTACTATCAAGGATGCAGATAACCCAAGACTAGAGGAAGTAGTAGTATTCCTTGAACGAATGATTTCCAATCCCAAATGAGAGCAAGAAAGGGGTTTTTCATGAATGCAAGGGTGGCACAGAGCCAGTACATCTGAGACCTTACTGCTAGGACACGTGTCAAAAAAGTTAGGGTTCCATATTCTTCATTTCAAATTCATAAAATTGATAGGATGCTAGTGCGCTGCACGAACATCTGCATGCTGTGCAAGCGTCCAAAGCCTTGATATTTGGGAAACATGTGGGTATGTGTAGGATCATCATGGAAAAAACAGGCCCTTAAGTGGCAAAAAATTTAGGAAAATTGGAGTTAGGCAACTTGACATAAAAATTTGAATAAGTTATCTATATTATTTCAAAAATATGTAACAATAGAATTTGTAGAAAATTGAATGCAGTTTCTAAACTACTAGGTTTATTTACAAAAAAATAAAATCTATTTGGTGAAAATTTGAAATTTCAATACAATAGTACTTAAATTTCAGGTAAAAAATAAGAAGTAGGTGTCTGTCTGACCACCCTGACCACATTAAAATGATATTATTTTTTTATAATATTTTAGATATAAGTAGAGGACTCATGTCCCGATGTGATGCATATTTTTTTGTAATTTGTTTCCAAGTAAATAATTAATTATAATTTTTTTATTACAACTTTTAAGAAAATATAAAGACTCATATGTCTAACCGCCTTAACTTGGTCAAAACTTTGTGAAATTCATTATTTTTAATTTTAATATTATAATAGGTGAAGCATATAATGTGACGCATGTTTTGGATTCAAAAAATGTGATACCATTTGAAAGTTATATATTTTTTTCCATCATCCTATCAATCAGGACTTTAGTCGCAATTCAATAGAAAATGAATAATAATTATTTATTAAATTTAATGTAAAGCATAATTTATATTGGTGGAAAGTTGAGAATATCCTTTAAAAACCCTTTTCGTTTCATCAATTTTGGGTTAAAAAAAGGTTGCTAGCCACATACCCATCATATTGCCACTTTTTGGCCCATCATGATCTTGCACATACCCATGTCAGGATTTTGTTGCTCTACCACAAGTCTTAATGGAGTCAGAATCGTGAAATTCTGACTCATGGGTTTTTTTCATTAATTTTCTAAGGTGTTATAAATTCTAGGCAAGATGCAAAAATGTGAAATTTCCCTTAGGTGCAATTTTGCAACATTACACAAGTGAAGGAAAAAAGTGTATGGGTATGTGCAGGATCATCATGGAAAAAACAGGCCCTTAAGTGGCAATAAAAAGACAAAAAATCAAAGTTAGACAACTTGATGTAAACATTTGAATAAGTTATCTATATTATTTCAAAAAAATGTAAAAATAGAATCTATAGAAAATTGAATGTAGTTTCTAAACTACTAGACCTTTATTTTAAAAAAAAATCTATTTGGTGAAAATTTGAAATTTCAATGCAGTAGTATTTAAATTTCAGGGTAAAAATAAGAAGTAGGTGTTTGTCTGACCACCCTAACCACAATAAAATGATAACATTTTTTTATAAGATTTTAGATATAAGTATAGGACTCATGTCCCGATGTGATGCATATTTTTTTAAATTTTTTTCCATGTAAATAATTAATTATGAATTTTTTATTACAACTTTTAAAAAATATAAAATCTCGTCTGTCTAACCACCTTAACTTGGTCAAAAATTCATGAAATTCAATTTTTTTTTTTAATCCTATAGTATGCAAAGCATAGAATGTGATGTATGTTTCAGATTCAAAAAATGTGATATAATTTGAAAGTTATAGATGTTTTTCAATCAACCTATCAATCAGGACTTTATTCATAATTTTAATAGAAAATGAATAATAATTTTTCATTAAATTCAAAGTAAAGTATAATTTATATTGGTGGAAAGCTGAGAATCTCCTCTAAAATCCCTTTTCGTTTCATCAATTTTGGGTAAAAAAAAAGTCGTCAGCCACATGGGCCATCATATGGCTTACATATTGAAACTTTTTGGCCCATCATGATCCTGCACATACCCTTATGATTAGAGCAAAACTATTGAGTGATTATTGCTATACAGTACTAATTTTACTGAGCTTCATCTAGAATTGAATCTAGCACAAGAAAGGTGTAATTCATTAGTTCACTTTTGTATCTATGTGGCAGTGAGATATCCAGGTTGTATCCCCATGGACAGTGGGTCCTTATTTCAATTAGTCAGCCTTATTCAAGGTAGTGAGCCTTTTTGTAATCAGTTTTGATATTCTCGATAGTGTGAGTTAATCCTCACCATGTTTTTTCCCTCATTGGTTTTTCCACATAAACTTGGTGTTACTATTTTTATATGATGAATTTTAATTTTTGCATTCATTAATGAATCATATATGTTGTATATGAATTTAGCTTTGGTAAATTGTTAAGGCAATTAGATTTGGTGACAACTGATTCACCCCCCCTCTCAGTTGTCCTTTTCAACAAGTCCTGGTAGTGTGCCCTATAATATCTTATAACTGATTATAATATATTGTGAGTTAATCCTCACCATAGTTTTTCCCACTTTAGGTTAAATTTCATGTAGGAATCCTAGTGTCTATGAGTTTTGTGATGCTATGATCTCTTTCATGTTTTTACTTGATGTAGTTTCTAGATATAATTTAAAAATTGGATGGTTAGTAATCAAATGGTTTGGTAGAATACTGATTCACCCCCCTCTCAATATTCTATGTGTTCAATGCTCATGTGCAAGAGTATTATTAGAAGTTAGTGCATCTTATTTGATAAAGAAGTCCAAAAATTATAGAGCGCATACTTTATTCAAGGGATTTTTAGATTTTTGTTAGGATATATGGATACTCCCATTAGCTTACTAAGTACCCATAGATAGATGGCCTTCTCGGGTGCAATCTTGGAGCTCTAGTTGAAGCGAACCATGGTGGAACTAGATTTTATGCTGATTGGAGCAGTTAAACTCATCCTTGGTTGAGAATTTATAGTGTTGGATGAGTGGTATAGGGTTGATTTAGAAATTTCCTCATTATTTGTTGTGTCACTACTAGACCTACACAATCTCAAGGAAGAGGTAATCAAAATGGCTCACAAACATTTTATGCCAAAAATTTTAGCTGGGCTAGAGGTGGTGATGGATGTTTTTATTGAATAAGACAACATAGAGGGGGGGTGAATCAGTTGTAGCAAATAAAAACTTTTAACACTACTTAAATGATTAAACATTAAGTGCAAGTGCAAAAAATCAAAAGAATCACACAAACAAAACAACACCAGATTAATGTGGAAAACCCAATAAGGGAAAAAACATGGTGATGATTAACTCACACTATGTAGAATATCAAAACTGATTACGAAGGCTTACTACCTATGAAACAATGCCCACTACCAAAAAAAGGAATCACTGTCTAGATCAAGACTCACTGTCCAATAGGGCTAACAACCTCGAGGGCTCACTGCCATAGAGATACAAAGAAGATAGAAGATATATTTTATAGAGAGTAGAAAATTTTAATGCAAAAGGGAAATCCAGGACAATTTTCTCAACCACTTGTAGAGATGCATGAATGATAGACTAAAGCTTCAACTCACTGCATCCAAAAACTCAGCATTTAGACTCTGCACTGACCTACACAAACACTCACTAATTCACTTCAATATAACATATATCTACTCTATTACTTTGTACTATGTCTCTTTGTACATTATTTCATCACTAACTCATCATGTATTTATACTATCTTCAACTTTGAAACATATCCAAACTCGGCCATCCATTATTAAATTCAAATTAGGTCAGTGCCAAAACGTCCTAGGGTGGAATTTCTAAGGTGGAATTAGAATGAGGGAAACCTAAACACATGCTTGGTGAGGAACCAAATAGATCCAACACACTACATTGATTTTGAAGATAGTTTTCAACACAAGGTCAGAAAAACCACTGTAAAACAAAAACAAATTAAGCACAATCCTTCCAGATACCAAAGTTATCTTGAATAAATGCATAAAAATTGGACTCAAAAACCATAAGTCATAATACTTTACCAAATTGAAATTCATACCAACAACTTTTCTATCGGACCTCAACCAGACCACAAAAAAGCCATAGTTCAAAACTGGTGAACATACCTCACACTGTACAATGAATTAGGAGAATTTTTTTTTGATATAGTAGCTTCCAACAACCATGACCCTCATATCTTAACCACAAAAACATAGGAGAAAATCCTAGAGAAAATCCCAGAGCAACCATTGAACACGTACAATCTTTCTTTAATACAATATTCTCAATATCTTCAACATGAACTTCCAATAACCTACAACCATGACATCAATGACAACAAATACTAGTTGATAACCAATTGACGAGTTGACATCAATGAAAATACATTCATTCTTTCCCATTCTTGCAACAATCTCCCCCTTTATCATTGATGGAAACACATGATGTGAAAAAAAGTCAAAGACAACATACTAGCTCTAAATATAGTTCTTAATATTTTTCTTTCTATTTATCTCCCTTAGTAGATAATCTTGTCACTTTCTTCCTCTTTTCTTCTTTTTTCTTCACATTCTTCCTCTCCTCCTTCGACATCAATGGAAAAGGAAAAATATATTTTACATTGATTTTCTCTTTGATATAGAAAATAGAATACTCATATGATGGAAACACATGACACTACCTATTTCAGCTAAGAGGTAGCCACCAAACATTGGTCCATAAGAAAGATAGATCCATAGATCCACCGGATTGATGCATCTCCATATGCATCCAATTTAAGAAAGGAGGGGCAATGACCCCTAGCTTCTCCCGGAGACACTCAAAAGTATATTTAGGAAATCCTTCATAAATATATCAACAATTCGATCCTTCATAGAGATATACTCAATCTTTACTTCATTCTCCATGACCTCTCTCAAGAAATGATACTTGATAGATATATGCTTTGTCCTCGAGTGAATTACTAGAGTCTTTGAAATCTTAATTGTACTTGTATTATCACAAAAGATAAAAATGGGATCATCATACACCACTATGAAATCTTTCAATATATGTTTCATCCATAAAACTTGTTTACAACAAGATGTAGCAACATTATACTCAGCTTCAATAGTAGACAAGGAAACTGAATCTTTCTTTTTACTCAACCATGCCACCAATCTACAACCAAGAAAGAATATACCACCACTTGTACTCTTTCTATCATCTACACATCCAACCCAATCTAAATTTGTATAAAAACTTAGTGTAAAGTCAGTATCCCTAGGATACCATAACTCATAATCTGGAGTGCCATTCAAATATCTGAATATTTTTTTAATATGGTGATAGATACATGTTTTTCCTTAGGTTCTTCTTGAAATATAGCCACAAGATAGACAACATGCATAATATCCAATCTAGTAGGATTCAAATATAATAGTCCACCAATCATAGATCTATAATTTCTCTAGTTATCCTTAGGTGAATCATCATCTTTTCCTAATTTACAAACAATCACCATAGGAGTGCATACCAGTTTGGAACCATCCATCCCAAACTTCTTCAACATCTCTTTTGGATACTTAGACTATCAAATAAAAATTCCTTTCTCTATTTGATTAATTTGCAACCCAATAAAGAAATTCATCTCTCCCAACATAGACATTTCAAATTCCTTTTGCATCTCTTGTACAAACAACTTACACATAGTTTCATTTCCTCCAAAAATAATGTCATCTACATATATAACTACAATCAATATTTTTTCATTTTCAATTTTAAATTACAGATTAATGTATGTTGTACCCTTTTTGAAACCTTGCTAAATAAATTACATGTCTAACCTTGCATACCAAGCTCTAGGAGCTTGATTCAATCCATATAACGATTTATTCAATCTGCATGCCATATTCGGTTGATTTGACAACTGAAATCCTTTTTTCTGTTCCATGTAGACCTCTTCTTCTAGCTCACCATTCAAAAATGTTTACTTGACATCCATCTAATTGACCTTGATATATTTATGAGAAAAAAATTCTAAGAATGTCCTAATAGATTCCATTCTTGCCACTAAAGCAAAATTCTGCTTAAAATCTATGCCTTCTACTTGTGACTTCCCTTTACACACAAGCCTTTCTTTGTTTCTAACCACATCTCCATTCTCATTCAACTTTTTTCTAAATACCCATTTTGATCGAATAATGTTTTTGTCTATCGGTCTTGGGATCAATTCCCAAGTTTGATTCTTCTCAATCGGCATAAGTTCTTCTTTCATAGCTTCCATCCAATGTTCATCTTTGTAAACTTCACTTATAGTCTTTGGTTCAATCTCAGATAATAAAAACACTTTTACCTCAACAATAGCTCTACTTCTTGTCAATACTCGTTTTTTCTTATCTCCAATGATTTTACTTTTTGAATGATTCTTTTGCACATATCTAGGTTTCTTAGATGAAACCACCGAAGCTTCTTCTTCTCTTTCATTTTATTTATTCTACTTCTCTTTCTCATCCCTTTCCTATTCTTCCACAATTTCTTCAATTCTTATGCAATCAGGTCCATTAGATACATATCCATCAATATCAATTGAATTATTCATTATTTCATCAACTTTTACATTTGAACTTTCTACAATATTTCTTAGTCTTTTATTGAAACATATTGAGGATTTTCTTTTAGTAGAATATTCAGTAAAAATGGCTTCATTACTTCTTCCATAAAAATTTCCTAATTTTTCTTTATCTCTTCTGATATAACATTTGCTTCCAAATACCTTGAAATACATAATAGTAGGAATTCTTCCAAAACATAGCTCATAGGGGGTATTTTTACTATTTTCTCTTGCTTGAACTCGATTGAATACATAAAGAGTAGTATGAATGGCTTCTCTCTAGTAGAATTCTGGTAAACCAACCTCAGTAATCATTGATCTAGTGGCCTCTTGAACTAATTTGTTTTTTTCTTTCAACAACTCCATTCTACTGAGGAGTTCTCGAAGCAGATAACTTTCTTTTTATTCCATGCACTTCACAAAACATATTAAACTCATGGGAGGTGAATTATTCACCTCTATTAGACCTTAAGCATTTTATCCTCAAATTCACTTCAGTTTCAACCATAGCTTTGAATGTCTTGAATCTATCTAATACATCTAATTTCTCTCTAAGAAATGTAATGCATGTATATCCCGAATAATCATCAATCAAAAGCATAAAGTACCTCTCACCTTGTATACTTCTCACTCTTGTAGAACCACAAAGATCTATATGGATTAAATATAGTAGTCCAGTAGTAGATTGTTCCTTTGATTTGTAATGGATTTTAGCTTTCTTTCAAAATTGACAATTCTTGCAAATATCATTGTAATGCAGGAGCATCCAAAAGTATTCATTAATTGAGGTAGTTGACTGTGAAGTGGAAGGTTTTCCAATGATGCAATGAAGTACCATATGTTGGATAGAGCCATTCATTAAGGATGAGAAGTTGTGGATTAATGGGTTTGTTGTTGAGTATGTCTAGTTTGTCCACCAAATGTTTTAGAGGTGTGCATAAATATTTGATCAATTTATGGATGTTTGTGTTCAAACAGTTATTCAAGTTGATGTTCCTAAAAATAGATGATGATATTTTGATGGCTAGAGTTGTTGCGGACATTTCTAAGGTGATTCATGATGATCATGGATATTTCTAGAATCTGTGTAGGTGGTCTACATCGTGGTGCTCACAATTTCTGAATTTATTTTGAGTGTTCATAGTTTGCATGTTCTTGGTCGACAGGGTGTTGTAACGTGTTGTAGATCTTCGTGGATTAAATTCTGAAGGTCTTGCATGTTCAAAGATGATGATTTGGGTCCTTGCTTTGTTTTGGCCAACATTGGTTGGTGTGCATTGCAATTTGTTTATAGATTATGCCTGACCTATTTGGGTATGCACGTTATCTTATTAGCCATTATACTTGGTTTGACCTTGTGAAGGGTTAAATGATGCATGAATGATATAAATAGAAGGGAGGGGATTTTTTATGACACAGAAAAGGAAAGAATCAATAAGGTGTTCGATAGTACGAAGTATGAAGCATAAAGAAGAAGTATTCTGATCTAGTAGATTCTCTGAGCATAGAGGAAGTTTGGAGTAGGAAATGGACTCAATGGAATATTTTTATGAAGATTATCATTACTTGAGTTAATTTTAGTTCTTGGGCTATGGCCTAGCATCTGTAAAGCCTGAGTGGCATCTGTAATGTGTTTTGAGATTTAATATAATGAGAAATGAACTTTGAAGGCTGGGTTTTTCCCTTTGAGGGTTTTTCGGGGGTATATCTTGTGTCCGGTGTTCATGAATGTCTTTTATAATTTTGTAGATTAACTGTTAATTTTTGTCACATATATGTTGTGATCATGGAGTTGGCAAGTTAGGCTACAAGGCTAGACGATCCTTAATTGGATCCTCCTACCTTGGCTACATCAATTGTTATCAAAGCTACTTGGTTTCTGGTTTATCAGAGTTGGTTGAAGATCTGGTCATGAATCTAAAGAGTTGGTTATGAATCTATTGGATGGTTGTGGATCTTTATCAAAGTAGGTTGAAGTGTTGGTTGCAGATTTTATCAGGTCTGATTGTGAATCTATTACAAGATGGGGAAGATTGGGAAAAGAACAAAGAAGGAAAAAGAGAACCTGATATGTGAAAGGGATACTTTGGAGGAAGAATTGGTGGAGACGATGAAAGAACTAGGAGAAGACAAGTATGATTCTCTTGAAGAAGAACTGTAAATTGAAAGAAGAAGAAACAAAGAACTGGAAGCAAAGTTGGATAAGTTTGAAGATATTGAAAAGGAAATAGAAGAAGGATTCAATTTTTTTAAGAAGGTGGAAAAGAGGAGAAGAGATCTGGAGGAAATTTTGAGGGAGATAAACAAGGAGTACAATTTGTATAAGAAGGAGATATCTGATTTGAAGGAACATGCTAACCGGTTGGAAAAGGAAAATGAAAGACTAAAATCTAAGCCTGAACTTTGTGATGTGTCTTATGATACTATGATTTGTAGGATGTTGCAGAATGTGAAGTTGAAGATAACAATGTAACTAATCCTGTAAGTGTTGGAGATGGTATTGGTTTTAAAATCATGCAGAGAATGGGATTTGAAGGAAAAGGATTGGGAAAACAGCAACAAGGAATGAAAAAACCTATTGAACTAGTGATGAGAGAAAAAAGTGAAGGAATTGGATATGAAGAGGTATGGATGTTGTTACAAGAAAATCAAATTAGGGAAGAAAATGTATGTATCGTTCACATTGTAATAGGCATGGACATGAAAAGGAATTGTGTTGGGATCTATATCCTTGTAAGTTGTGTGGACTAAGGAATCATTCAGAGAAGATGTGTTGGAATAATATGAGAGGGAGAAAGCCTATGAAAAAATTTAAACAAATTAATTACGGATGGATTGATGGAGAAAAATGGAAACATGTTACCTATATGCTTAGGAGATTATATAGATGGAAGAATTCATATGTTGGAGGAAAGGAGGGATCTAGATGCAGAGAAAGAATACCTTATGCAGATTAGAACAAGGGAAGTTATTCAAACTACAGAGGGATAGGTGACAGGAGTCCTAATTCTTATCACAATGAAGGGTACCAAAGGAATGAAATAAGATTTTTTAGGGACGGAACCTATTTTTAGGTTTGGAAGAAGAAATAATCAAGCACTAAAGGTCATCAAGAACCTGATGTCAGAGAAGCTAATGAAAGAGAAGCAGTAAAGGATGCAGAGATAGTTTGTGTAGATGAAGAAGAGCTTGTTGATACAAAATTAAATTATCTAGAGGAAGGGGAACCTTTAGAAGAATCAAATTGGGTAGGGGAACTGGAAGAAGGTGAAGCATTGATTGTAAGAAGCAAGTTTATGAGCCAGAGTGAAGTAAATGTGAATGAATAAATTCAAGAAGAAAATGATCTTGAGGAAACTTGTAGGGTAGGCTTCCTCAGACCAACGACCATTGAGGCAGTGCAAGGCCTATAACTAGATCGCCAAACCTTGACCATGAAAAGATAAAGAACCTTAGGCAACTTGCAGGGTGGGCTTGCTTAGATCACCGACTAGTGAGGCAGTGCAAGGCTTCCAAGTAGAGCACCAAACTTGGAGAAGAACTTGAGGCAGTTTGCAGGGTGGACTTGAATTCACCACTGACCTTGAGGTAGTTGTAAGTACCTAAAAATAGATCACCAAACCATTGCAAGAGATAACATTGGATTTGATACAATTTAGATCAAAGTGAAGAGGCTCACTTTTCAAATAACCCTGAGAGTCTGATGTAGGAGCATCTAGAAGTATTCAGAAATTGAGGCAGTTGACTGTGAAGTGGTAGCTTTGCCAGTGATGTAATGAAGTACCATATGTTGGCTAGAGCCATACGTTGAGGATGAGAAGTCACAGATTAATGGGTTTGTTTTTTAGTATGTCTAGTTTATCCACCAGAATTTTTAGAGGCGCGCATAAAAATTTGATCGAGTTATGGTTGTTTGTGTTCAAAATGTTATTCAGTTGTTCAAGTTGATGTTCCTAAAAGAAGATGATGAGATTCTGATGGCTAGAGTTGTTGTGGATATTTCTAAGGTGATTCATGATGATCGCGGATGTTTCTAAAATTTCTATAGGTGGTCCACATCGATTGTGGTGCTCACAATTTGTGCATTTCTTTTGAGAGTTCATAGTTTCCATTTTCTTGGCCGACAAGGTGTTGTAATGTGTTGTGGATCTTCATGGATTAAATTATGAAGGTTTTGCGTGTTCAAAGATGATGATTTGGGTCCTTTCTTTTTTGTGGCCAATGTTGGTTGCTGCATATTGCAATGTTTTATAGTTTATGGCCGACCTATTTGGGTCTGCAGGTTATCTTATTAGCTATTGTACTTGGGATGACATTCTGAAGGGTTAAATGATGCGTGGATGATATAAATAGAAGGGAGAGGATTTTTTAAGACACACAAAAGAGGGAAGAATCAATAAGGTGTTCGGTAGTGCAAAGTATGAAACACAAAGAAGAAGTATTATGATCTGGTAGATTCTTTGAGCAGAGAGGAAGTGTGGAGCAAGAAATGGACTCGATGGTAGATTATTGTGAAGATTGTCATTAATTGAGTTAATTGTAGTTCCTGTGTTGCAGGCTAGGATCTATATAGCCCAAGTGGCATCTATAATGTGTTATGAGATTTAATATAATGAGAAATGAACTTTGAAGGCTAGTTTTTTCCCTTTCAGGGTTTTCCCAGGGTATATCTTGTGTCCGCTATTAATGAATGTATTTTATCTTTCTGTAGATAAATTGTTAATTTTTGTTGCATATCTATTGTGATCATGGAGTTGGAAAGTTAGGCTGCAAGGTTGGATAGTCCTTAATTGGATCATCCTACCCTGACTGCATCACATTGATAGGCTTTGTAATCCTTGGTAAATCTCTCCCATCCTGAACTGCAACAATCCTCGCCAAATTATCAAAATTCATGTGACACATTCTTTGATTCCACAACCAACTATCATTAATCTTGTAACTATGGGTAAATTTCTAGGTTACTCTTAAATCAAAATAATAAATAAAACCCTAGTATGACTATGAAGAAAAAAGGAGGAGATAAAGAAAAATAAAGAACAAAGTTACCCAATCTCTTCAAAACCTCAATGAATCACCTCCACTCCATTTAATGCAAATATGTTGTTTGCCCTTAGGTTTGAATGAGAAAATATGCCTATGACATGACCTAGCAAATATTGAAGGATTCCTATGACAATGCAAGTGACAAACTAAGCTCTACATGATATAGCAAAACTTGCAAAAGACAATGTTAGACTAAAGGCATGAAGTTGAAAAATTGAGAGATGAATTCTAGATGTGCAAGGTGTGACAAATGAGGTTGAAATTGCCATTTTCCATAAATGCCAAATTTGAATGGAGGGACAACATTGAAAGATGGAAGATGCCCTAAGATCAATGGCCATAAATGCATGTGACGGGTTAACGAAATATTAGGTTAAATTTTGAAATGAAGGGCTAAGATTTGATTTTAGAAAAATAAAATCAAAGGTCAAGAATGCATGTGACAAGAAGATGTGGCACATAAAAAGAGGAAAGAGGAGAATTAAAATAGAAATTTAAATGTAATTCCCTCAAAAGATGAGTTGTTCTTTTTAAATTAAAAATCAATTTATTTCAAAAGGTGGTGGGCCATATGATATTAAATAATTAATTTAAAATTATTTACTTGGAAAGGGAAAATACTAGTTTAAATAAAGGATTTTATTTAAATTTAGAGGAAAAGTCAATAGGACAATTAAATAATTAATTCTAATTATTGAATTGTGGAGGCAATGGATAAAGTGACAAGTAATTAAATAAATTATGGGGAATTTATTTAATTATGAGAAGACTTTAGAATTAGAGACGTATTTAAATAAATAAATAGAGTTTATTTATTTAAATAGTCAGGAGGAAATAGTGGACTAATTAAATAAATTTATTTAATTAAAGAGGACATTAGAAATTAGTGGTGTATTTAAATAAAATAAATATAATTTATTTATTTAAATAGTTAGGATGAATAGAAGATATGAATTAATTAAATAATTAAGAATTATTCAATTAATAAATGAATTTGGACAATAGGACAGTTAAATATTTTAATTATGTTAAGAAGAAATATGGACATAATTAAATACGAAGAGATGGCATTCAAAGACTTGTTCTTTCCACATGTCGACGGGAGAGGCCACCATCACTTTGGAGGACATTTACGGGATACTATGGATTCCGATCCAAGGGGACCAGGTGGTTTATGATCCCCACAGAGGATGCCAAGCCATGACCGAGTATTAAGAGGCTATAGATGATGCAGTGCTTGGTATTCAAGGATATGAGATCAGGTGGGAGTTTGTAGCCGAGTGTTATGCTTGATGGGATGCCATGTTATGTACTTTGATTGTTGGTGTTTTGATTCCTGATCGTTGAGGGCACAAATTTCCTATTCGATGGGGCAATGTATTAGTCAAGATGAGATGGTATAGGACCATATTTGCATGGGGTTCGTACTTTCTTGGGATGCTCTCTCACTAGTTACATGAAGTGGCTTACTGAGAGGGACATAGTATTAGTTGTGGGACCACTTTATCGATAATTTGGGCTTGGGAGTATATTCCTATCTTTCATCCGCTAGTTCAGATTCAACAACTAGGTGAGGGGATGTCATATGTTTATTTGTATGTGGGTTGAGTGACATAGACCCAAGTTGGGGACATAGGGTACTGATGCCACAAGATCGACACTTTGATGAGCTTTGTTTGGAGACCTTATAGAGACTGTGCATAGTGGGATGGAGAGGGTGAGCATTTATCTTTTTGCAGATAGTTCCAATATTTAATTGGGTGGACTATTCAGAGTCATCATATTATTGAGATGTATTTGCCCCAGTGGATACTTTGACAGTTCGAAGAGCAGAAGGGTGTCCTTGTGGGGACAACATAGTATGCTCGGTCGTCTCAAGAGACCATGTGGGGACCACCCATAGAAGTTCCTCCAGTAGAGCAGTAGGTTGATGGGTTGGTTGCACAATAGTGGGCATGGAGTGGGGGTCCAACAAATGTAGGGACCATGACAAAGTTTGATGCCTCGTGGCAGATACATAGGCCAACGCCGCTTACATATCCAAATGGACTAGCTCTGATTGATCGGCAATTAGTGATACCATAGGTGTATTGGGGAGGACAGGGAGGGAGAGATGGTGGAAAAGGCAGAGACAGTGGTCGAGGACGTGGGGAGAGAGGAGAAAAAGATGGGGGAGGTGATGGAGGAGGAGATGATGGAGGGGATGGCAAGGGTGACTGGAGGAGGAGACAACCAAGGAGAGTTCCGCAGTCGGTAGGTGGAGGACCATTTTTTCCCATGCAAGAGGAGGGCAAGGAGGGGGAGAGAGAGGAGGAGGGGAGACAAGAGGGTGAGCAACCAAAGGAGGAGGTTAGACAAGAGAGGAGGACTTTTGCATAGAGCATCAGGCATTGGAGATTCGGGGAGAGGAGGAGATAGTCAATGATGATGAGGATGAGGAGATTGATATTGTTCAGGAGGATGAGATGGATGAGGCAAAGAGAGGGTTACAAGAGCAGATGATAGAGGGAGAGGAGGAGGGGGAAATTCCACCACCATTGCCATGAGATGCCATAGTGGATCATATGTTATTGGACCTACAAAGAAGATTGGATGCTACCTTGTCTTAAAACAAGGCACTAGCAGTAGAGTTAGAGGTGGTGTGTGCGGAGATAGACCAGGCTGTGATCATATAGCAATAGGCTGAGAGATGGGTAATAGTGTTTTCCTAGTTATGTTTAGGGCCTATAGGGGATAAGGCTAGGGAGTTGGTGAGGGTCAGTGAGAGTTGGGGGAAATACAGAGTGTTGTATGAGCAGATGGTGCCACCAGAGAGACGAGATCCTGGGTTGTCTAGATATAGAGCAGGAAAGGGAGTGGTAGCAGGACAAAGAGTAGTAGCAAGAATCATAGCAGTAGTTGGAGCCACACTAGTGCAAGTGGGTCTAAATCATTAGGGCAGTCCCTAGGGCACAAGTAACACCATAGACATCAAAACTCATTAGGCCATAGATCCAGTCACAATCATGGATCAATATCATTAGGACATAGGTCACAACACAACCATGCTCCTGTCATTGACCGATCAACCTCACAAAGCCATCCTATAGTGTCCTCAGTGCATGTTACAACCAAGCTTATGAGTGAGTTCCAGTCACCTAACTCCTCACCTTGAGGGCACAAAGAGGGCACAACCTAGGACATATGTTATTTTATTTTTGAGACATTTTTATATATTGACTTTCGAGCCTATGAGCTCTATTTTTTAGGATTTCACGAGATTCTATCTTGTGACATGATGCTTTTGAGATATATATATATATATATATATATATATATATATATATATATATATGTGATGCAGACAACATGCTTTGTGCTATGTTGTTATGAATTATGTTGTTATTATGCTTATGTGATGTAATGCGATTTATTTGGAAATATGATGATGCATTTGTGATGTGTATTTTATGATTATATGCCATGATGATCCTATGTTTATATGACGATGATGATGATATTTTATATGACTGCATAATATTGTCTAGATGATGCAATGTTTATGATGGATGCATTAATGTATGACTATTTATGATGAGATGTTTGTACTAATGATGCAACTTTATGATGGTTATAGTTATGAATGAATTCCATTCTTACGATTATGGATGCATTTATGGATATTTTATGGATGTATCGATTATGTGATGTATGATGTTCTTATGTTATGATCCTATATGTATGCATTGATGACATGGATGGTTATGATGTTCATATGTTATGCAAATCAATTAATGCTAATGATGCTTTGATGTATGCAATATGGATGAATGTAAATGATGGACCTATATGTCATGTGAATGTGATATGAATGGAAATGTTATTATTCAAATAAATTTATGCAAATTTGAAATGTGTTAATGCAACTTCTATGAGTATGTAATTATGGTTTTTGTATGTCAAAGGATATCATCAAGGGTGAGAGAAGAGAGAGGACCAGATGAAGGTGGACGTTAGTGCGGAGAAAGAGATGCATGTTAGTGTGGAAAAAAAAACCTTCAATATTTTCCAAAGTACTAATAGGTGTTTCTCTAATCATCACTAGGTAGATTGTCATAATGGCCAACAAACACTATGATATGACATAGATCAATAGTGTGCAAGGTCAAACTATCACATAGGACAAGCATTCATGGACAAGGATGATCATGATTCATACAAGGAACTCAATTTCCCCTAGTCCTTTTGTCACAACGAACCACAAACAGACAAGACTAGTCATGAAACATCATTGCTCCTCTAAATCCTAATGTCGGGACATCCTCGAGAAACTAGCCACATGATATCCATAAATACAAGATGATAATTATACTATGTCGTAGCTCCTCTAAATCCTGATGTAAGGACATCCTTGAGGAACTAGAAATATGATGATCAGAAAAGACAAGGACAATCATCATGAGACGTCATGGCTCCTCTAAATCGAGAAACTAGTAACATGATGAAAATAAAAAAACAGATAATGTTTTCCATGTGTTTTCCAAGTGTTTTTAGATTTTTTCCAATATTCAAAATTCAATTGTGTTAATTTTGAGATGCCAAGTGTGACGAGGTTGAGGTTGCTGAATGTCAAGCGATGTCGGATTCAGGAAGGACACATCCTGAATGATGTCGATGTTGAGAGGATTGATGCCAAATGATAATGATGATGCTTATGAAGGACATATCCTAAAGCATAAATAAATTACAATAGTTGTTCTTCAGAAGGACACATCCAAAGAATAACCATGAGTTTGATAGGTTGACTTGTTTTGATAGAGTTTGACTAGGTGACTAAGTTGACCACATGCCAGTGCTGACATGCCATTCTGATTAAGATGTCAATTGAGGTGATTGTTTAAGTTTGCTATAAGGTTGTTTGTTTTAGGATTGATAAAGATTTTTCTTGAATTGAAGATATTTTATATGTGTAAAATTCCAGTGTCATGACCCTAATGGACTAACCTAGTGCAGCCTCAAGGGCTCATCGATTGATGGTCTTGCTACGTCATGCACTTAGAAACCTCGTACTTCGACATGACCAAGGAATTTTTTTGATTGATAGAATATTGATACATGATTTTATTTTGACAAACCTAAAAGGACCGACCGAATATCTTGAGGTTCCAAAGATGAACCTTTCCTAAGTAGCAAATACGTAGAGACAACATAGTTCAGACAATGACAAAGATTGACATGACTGACATGACTGACTTGACTTTGTTTTTGGATTTTTGATGTTTTCTGAATGTTTTTGTGTTTTTTGACATGTTTTGAGTTTTTTGGATTTTGATGGATATTCGATTATTTCATCTTTTTTTAGGACTTTTTCTAACTTTTATGTCTTTTCTGGCTACTTTTTTTATTTTTGTCTTTTTTTTAGGACTTTTTTTTTATTTTTAGTATTTTTTCAGGACATTTTATGATTTTTTCAAGAATTTTTGTGATTGTCAAGACCATGTGCGATACCCACTGTAGTTAGATGATAGAGGTATGTGCCCCCCATTAGGTCAATAATTATCCAAGAAGAATGAAATTGAAAGGGACATGCGTGGGATGAAAGGAAAAGGATATGCAAGGTGTGATGTCAACCACTATTAGCCATCAACATAAATGATATGACTTATGATGAATCTCGCGAGGGTGTCAGAAGATCGAGAATTTAGTATGGATTAAGGTAGATGGAATGATGGGAGATGGCAGAGCAAAGATGACTATGCATGGTGCCTATTTGCCAAGTTTTCACCATGGTCCTTATCCAAAGCACCTGTTTACTAGGTTTTCACTATTGGATGAATTATTTATCTTTACTATTTTTGTCACTTTTTTGATTTTTTGGTGTCACCAAGACACCTGTTTGCTAGGTTTTCATCAAGGTGATGATTTTTTTATATTTTTAAGGTTTTCCACCAAGCTCTCTGATGTTATGTATAGAACTTGCGTAAATGTACACTTTTAATAGGCTCTCTCAATTGTTCTCTATTTGGTGAAGCTAACTGATAAGCACCAGAACCAAATCCAACAATGATAATGTAAGGAACCAACCAATTGGGCTCAAAATTGTTAGATTTCTCTCGATCCGCTTGATTCCTTGGATTCTACATTAAGACCAAGTCACCAATATCAAAATTTCGAACCATTACTCTTTTATTATAGCTTCTACAAGGACGGTTTTGATAGGCCTGTAAGTGGTTCAAAGCATTGAGTCATATTTCTTCCAACATTTCTAGCTCATGCAGTCAAGACTGTTGGTATTCTTCATCATCAATCAATCCATTCAAGGAGACCCATAAGGAGGGGATTTAGACCTCAATGGGTAATATGGCTTTAGATACATAGACCAAGGAAAATGGGGTAGTTCCAGTGGGTGTGTGGATGCTAGTGTAGTAGGCCCATAAGGTGAGGTTGAGTTGGAGATGCCAGTCATGACCAACATCATTGATAGTCTTCTTGAGAATTGAGAGTATTGTTTTATTGGATGCCTTGACTTGACTATTTCCTTGTGGATGGTATGGAGTGGAAAAATAGTGTTGAATGTGGAAGAATTCACAAAGCTCATAGACATCCTCATTTTTGAATGGATGACCACTATCTTGATGATGGAGTATGGAACACCATACCAAAAGATGATATAATTGAGGATAAATTTGGAGATCTGCTTACCGGTGATGTAGGTGAGGGGGGAAAATTCAATCCACTTAGTGAAATACTTAGTGGTAGTTATAATGAATTTATGGTTGTTGGATGAGGTGGGATGGATCTTACCCATGAGGTCAAGTCCCTATTGTGTGTGAAGGGCCAAGGAGAGGTGATTGGTCTAAGCTCTTGCATAGGTGCGTGAATTAGATCACTATGCACTTGAAATTTTTGACATGTTCATACAAATTGAAGAGAATCTTTTTCTATTGTTGGCCAATAATACCCAAGTCTCGTAACTTTCCTAGCTAAGGTCAGGCCACTCGAATGAGATCCATATGTACCCTCATGTACCTCAGTTAAGGTTGTTTGAGCTTCATCAGTGTCAAGACAACAAAGAAGGGTGTTGTCAAAGCTACACGGTATAAGGTGTCATTGACGATGGTATAACAGGTGGATTTGTGGATGAAGTATTTTTGTTGATTGTTCGATAGGTTTGGTGGGAGAGTCTAGAACTTGAGGTAATCATATATGTTTTGATACCAAAGTGAACTAGGACCAACAAGCTCAGAAACCATTTCTCATTCTGGAATATCATATGCAAGAACCAAAATTTGTTCCACTAAGAACTCAAATTGTGCCACATTGCTAGGAATGTCCAAGAGAGATCCTATTTTTTCCATTATGTTTGTTGCCTTGTTTTGTGCCCTAGGAATCTGTTCAAAATCAAGTAGGTGGAAGTATGACTAAAGGCTATCAAGCATGCATTTTTAGGGCAACAAACTTTCATCATTAGTCTCATAATTATCATTGACCTGGTTAATGACCAACTGAGAATCTCCAAAAACCAAAAGTTTCTTGATTTTCCATTTTATAGCCATGTGGAGTCTTGTGACAAGTGCCTCATATTCTGCAATGTTGTTGGTACAAGGGAAGGAAATTCAAAATGACTTAGGAATGGAGTCCCCTTGTGTGGTGAATAATATACCAGCTCTTGAGCCATATCCAATATGAGATCCATCAAAGTAAAGCTTTCGAGGTGATGTAGGTTTTGTGTGAAAGATAGAATCATCAGGGAAGTCAAACACCAATGGATGATTTCCTTGTACATGTGTGGCTACAAGATAATCAGCTATTGCTTGTCTTTTTATTGCCTTGTGGTCAACATACTATATATCATGTTCACTCAAGATCATTACCCATTTTTCCAAATGTCTTGTTAGTGTTGCTCGACTGAGGAGGTACTTCAATGGATCAATCTTTGCCACTAGGTGTGTCTGATGATTCAACATGTAGTGTCGCAACTTCTAAGCAGCAAAGACAACTAAAAGACATGCACGTTCAATGGATGTGTAGTTGATTTCAGATCCGACCTATGTGTGATTGATGTAGTATATAGCTCATTCTTTCTCTTCATGGTCATTTTGTGAAATAAATTCCCCTAGTGCATTAGTGGTAGTTGAAATATACAAGAGTAGAGGTTTCATCTTGATGGGCGGCATTAGTAAAAGTGGTGTCAAAAGATAATCCTTGATTTGTTGAAAATTCATTTGGCACTTGTCAGACCACACAAAGGGGATACCTTTGTGCAACAAGTATTGGAATGATTGGAATTTATTATCTAGTCGTGCAATGAAATGACAGATAGACTATAATATACCCTACAATGTCCTTAGCTCACTGATTCCTTTTGGTGGATTCATGTCTAATATTACTTTAAATTTAGTAGGATCCACTTCAATGCCTCATCAAGAAACTATGTAGCCCAAAAATTTTCTAGAAGTTACCCTAAAAACACACTTCTTCGGGTTCAAATGGACCTTGTACTCTTCCTACATTTGAAATATTTTATCTAGGACTTTGAGGTGATCTTTTTATGTCAAGGACTTTACTAGGAGGTCATCGACATAATCTTCCATTAGTGTGTGCATGAGATCATGGAATATTGTGGTCATGGCTCATTGATATGTGGCACCTGCATTCTTCAAACCAAAAGGAATGATGTTTCAATAGTATGTTCCCTAAGGACAAGTGAATTATTTCTTGTGCTAGTCTTCAGGGGCAATGTGAATCTAATTATATCCAGAGAAACTATCCATGAGGGACACGATCTCATACCCCATTGTTAGGTCTACTATGATGTCAATTTTTTGTAATGGAGAATCATCTTTTGGACATGCCTTATTTAAATCCCAAAAATCTATGCAAATGTGGATCTATCCATTTGTCTTAGTGATAGGTACAAGGTTGTAAATCCAATTAGCATAGTCGATTGATCTGATAAATTTGATATCTAGTAACTTTTTAAGTTCATCCTTGATGAGAAGTTCAATCTCTGGATGCATCTTTCGTAGTTTCTGTTTGATTGGTTTGGCATTTGGAAGCAATAGAAGATGGTGTAGAACAAGTTCTAGATACAATCCTGGCATGTCGGCATATGACCATGTGAAGTTAATCTTGTGCTCTTGAAGGAAGGCCCGAAACTCAGGTTTTTTCTCATCTTACAAGGATGCTGCAACAAGAACCATTTTTGGATTTTCTGGTGTGCTTGTGTTGATTTCCATTGTATCCTCAATTAACATTTCTAATCTCTCTCGGTTGATGAGAAGAAATTCCAATCCTCCATCCTTGGGAACCTCAGAGAGGTTTTCACCCTTGGATATGTCTTTTATTTTTATTATTTTATCGTCAGAGGGTTCCTTTGTTAGAAACAAGGTACACTGAGAGGGGAGGTGAATCAGTGTTGTGGAAACTTTAACTTTATTAAATTTTATCTTCAAAGAATTAACAACATTCAACCATAATGCAAAAAACATGAATCAAATAAACACAACACCATAACACAAGGATTTTTACGTGGAAACCTTGTTAGGGGAATAACCACGGTGGATGGTCAATCCAAAATTATGATCTGATTATACTCAAATGAAGTTTACAATATGGGGAATGCACTTGCATTCAGGGACACTACCTAGAGCTCACTGCTCAAAGGGAAGGCTCACTTCCTTACAATGAGAATCATATTAAAACCATCCGAGAGGTTGAACAAGGAAAAATAACATCTACATATGCCTGATTATAGTTCCGATTAGGTACAATATTCAATCTTCTATCCTACAGACTGATTATGCACTTTTGCTCTATTCTGCTCACACTCGCAACATAGATTCTTTATGCACAAGTGAAACTATGCATTATCGCTTTTATGCTCTACTTTTATTCACAATTCACATCAACACACACTTCATACATCATACAAAATGATATGGACAATCTCATATGTATATCTGCATCTTAGAATTCAATTACACTATGTCAACTTCAATAGAACAAAAGAATATTTACATTTGTCAGTGCAAATCTTGAATAATATGCAATGTGTATCCACAAAAATTGGCCACAAATTTGCTAGGACCCAAAAAAAGATGTACGAACACAAAAATACTTAACTAATTACTTATATATCCATGACATGATACATTCATGAAGTCGGCTCCAGTACTGATAAAATAGAGAATTACTCACCTGGATCTTCAAACTCGCACACAAATCGATACAAGCCACCAAGAATTACCGGAAGTAGATATCATACACCAAAAAAACATTTCCTGAGATGCGCAACACAAAATAATAAGAGAAGATCTTCATATGGATCGATGAACATTGAACAACCGGATGCTTTGTTCTTCCTTGATAGTTTTCAATCTGTTTGTCGGTATGATTGAATGGTGTGCATATCTGATCACCAATTAGGGTTTCCATCAATGACAACACCAAATGATAGTAGCAGTGTCTCTTTCCAATAATCTCCCCCTTTGGCATTGATGGCAACACTTAGTAAAAAATGACTAAATGTCGGATCAGTACCAATATAAATTGCACTGCCATCCCCAAAATTCCAAAAATACAATTCTCTCCCTGAGATAATCATGCATTTTTCAATCCAATATTCTCCCCCTTTGACATCAATGGAAAATATAGGGATCCACATACCAAAATTTTATCAAACAAAACTTTTATAAGCATACTGCATACTTACATAAACTGGAAAACGTCTGCAAAATCTTTCTTCAGTTGGATCATATTTGTATCCTAGACTCTTTTAAGACTCTCCAGGACTGTTATGTGACCACAAATTAGGTAGGATTCTTTGTTTGTAGATTCCATGTTTACTGGATCACCAACTGCTAAAGTGTCTTCTCCTTCCTTTAGCGCACTTGACATTATTTCAATCTTTGGACCAATTAGGCCTCTTAGTTCACATGCTTTCTCCCCAAATCTGTCATTTTCATGCTTCAAGATTTTTATTTTGTCAAGTAGAGATATTACTTGACCTTGTATCTTTCCAAAACCACCAGTTAAAGGATCAAAAGCTTCAGAAATAGTACTTAACTATTTTTCCAGATCCTTAACCTTTTTTTTATTTGCCTTAGTAAATTTTGAAAAAGATAAACATGATTTGTAAATCTGCCCACCTTCAGAAAGAGTATTTTTTACATTCTTGACACATGTAGCTAATTTTTTTTTAATCTTTGGCAATCATTTCTTTCAATCCACTAAACCTTTTGACATCAAATTATTTTTGCACTTTAACCATAGCTGATTTTTTTAGGTGACTCAAAGTGAGTACTTACAGATTTGATAAGCTTCTTTAGTTCACCAGAGGAGGAACCGGTCGGATCTTTCACTTGAGTGGGCATTATCTTTTCCAAGACTCTAGATGCAAGATTTAGAAGTTCACTGTCCTCAATATGGGACTTTAGTGATTATTCTCTGGCTTTTGCTTGAGAAAATGAATCTACGCTCATTTTCTTAATTGGACTCAAGGTAGATAGGTCAATAGGACCTTCAATCAATTTTAGATCAATTTCTTCTTGTTGTTCTACACAAAATATCTTCGTTGCCTCTACAGTGACTCTTGCTTCTACTATAATTTCCTTCACATCAACGTTCTTCTCTTCAACCATTGCTTCCTTAGTTGCAGATTCTGATTTATCTTCAAGGATCTCCACTTTTTCAACTGATACATTTTCAAGTATCTCAACTTTCATAGAAATTTTGTATTGTTCACTTCAGGAGGAATCTATCAATCCTCAATTCCATCTTGTTTCCCTTCTTCTTCTCCTAGACCAGATGGGACATCTTCAACACGTGTTTCCTTAGTAACAACACCAATTCTATCATTTAACAGTATCTTCCTTAGAATTCGCTTAGTTTCTTTTATAACTTCATCAGTTAGACCGATCATGAGCTTATTTACCCTTGTTTTTCTTTCAAATTCCTTCTTGGCTTTATTCAGGAGTGCCTGCATGTCATCCATAAAAATTACCAGACACAATTCTATAAGGATTCTTTCTCTCATCTTCTCTTCTTATGTTCTGGGATTGAGCCTCCTCAGATCTCCAAAATGTCATATAGACTTTTAGGAAAATTAGGCATTATTTCAATAAAAAAATTATTGAAAATATTCATATGTTTTATTGTTGCCTCCTCAAGAATTCTCTGATCAGATTTACCAAAAGATTCATACCATTTGCAAAGTGGCTTGAGATTTCCATCCTTAGCCAAATCTTTTTCAACTGCTTCCACTAATATACCTAGTTTATCAGTTTTTTCCTTCTTCTTTGCTTGGTCATCTCCACCAGAGGGCTTGTTTTTTGTAATTGTTGCTACCTTGTTGCCTTGATGCCTTATTTCTTTGACTCCTTCATCAAACTCTATCTCTTCATCCTCAGAAACTGCCACATACACTCTTTTACTTTTATCTTTATTCCTTTTTCCATCCTTATTGAATGTCTTCACAAGAGTTGTCTTTGCTGCAGGATCAGATGGGGGTGCAAAGCCCCTTGTTGTCTTTGTTTTAGTAGTAGGTGCTATCAGACTAGATGATTGAGTTTTTGCTGCCTCCTTACCCACTTCTTTTGCTTCTTCAGCATCTTCCCTTTTCTTTTTATATTCTCTTTTTTTTTCAATAGGTATGCCCATACTTTCTCCAAAAACTTATACCTCTTTTCTAGCTCTTTTGGTTATTAGCGGTTTCTTGAGCTCATTGTTCCCTTGTATATTCTTCTCTACATATGTACCGAACCTCTCTTCTATCAGATCTAGAGGTTTACTCAGTAAGTGTTGTGCATACATTTCCAAAATTTTCTCTTCAAATTCATAACCCATAGGCATGATCTAGATTGTTTTGGGATCAATGGCTTCCATCATGCACTGATCAATGTGTACTATGAAACAAATTGTATCCTTATACTTCTCCATGATAGAAGTCAAAATCCTTTCTCTTGCATGCATCATATTCTGAAAACTCTTAAAATATCCCCAGATATTTGCATTCTTTGTCTTGGTGGGGATGAGGTCTATCCTTAACTTCAACTACCAAAGGAGTATTCATTTTGATCAAATCTCAAATTCATAGAGTTTTCTGATAAATACCTTTTCGTCGAATTAGAATTTTGATTATTGAATCACTTTCACACCTGAATTTCACCTCAATTCGCCAAAGTTCACCTCAAAGCTCTCCAAACTTCTTTCCTCCAAAATGAAAGGTGAAAAATGAAGAATAGAAATGACCTTTTATCACTTTCATACCTAACCCTTTTTGTTACAATAAATTCTTTTACCATAACTCATCTGGTTACCATGTTCCTGTGCACTATGACAGATAACTCTTTTGTGAACCTCCAATAATGCATGCCACTCTCTCCAATGAGTTCAAAAACATTTGTAGAGCATCTATGCACCTCTTTTTCATAGCCACACCTTTTATGTCCAAAATAAAAGGTTAAAATTCTACCACTTCATCAAAAATAGAGAAAAGCTCCAGGTCGTGAGGCCTAGGTATACCCAGTCCTAGAGAGGTCACTTCTAATACCTACTCCAACCTACCTTCTGGTATGAATAGAATTGAAACTATTTTCTCCACATCTGCCTTCATGATTTGCAAATCAAGAATAACTGCCATGAACTGGAAGGAGATATTATAATCCACTCTATGGTGTTGGTATAGTCATGGATGGAGGTTTTGGAGATGGACTATCTAATTGTGTATCATAGAGTCAACACAATAGAAACAACATAAGTAAATAATCAACAAATATAGATATTTATTGATTCAATAATCAGTAAATAATGCATGCATCATATCCCTCATATGCAGAATGACTAGGGCTCAAAAGCTTTCCACAAGGGCATTACAAATAATAAAACTGGCACAAAGGCGTTATTATAGTCCCACGATTGGGTAGCTCTAAATATCTAAACTCTAATCATGGAAATACTAACTAACTACTCCCCTATGAATTAAAATTGATCTTAAATATGATTCTCTAGATCTAATTGTGATCTACATTGATGAGCCCATTTATTAGCTACTTTTTTGTTATCTTTATGCTACTTTTAATACATTCCTAATACAATTATTCCTACAGTATTCCATCTTTTATGTTTACTATGCAAACCTTGAGATTGGTTAAAGTATATTGAAATGCAATTATGATCTAATGGTGTTTCTTTATTTGTGTGTGAATATGTATGAACTATGATTGATATCTATGTTTAATCATGGTAATTATTATTGCGTGTGTGTTTTATGAATAACCCCTTGTAGCTTGAGATGACACTAAATCCTATAACAACTACGGAATGTAGCCTGCAGCCGAAGGAGATCCTGGATAGTCAAATAGGTGATGTTCTTGAATACACCAAACACAATAACTACAACATGGAGACACCTAATGGAGACAATACCGCATCATTATGAAAAAAAATAAAGGCATTGATTTAGGACAAACCTATTATCATTAGGATTCTGGCATAATTGATTCTATGTTCCATGTTTTATTTTATTTTATTTTAGAGTTCTCATCCTATTTTAATTGTAGTTAGGATAACTAAATCTTAATTATGCTCTGATAGCTAGAAGAGTTTTAATTAATGGTTTTAGTTTAGAGTTGTGTTTTGAATAAACTCCCCTGTGCACACATATAGCTGATGGTTGAGTCTTTAGAATATATATTTGATTAATATTTCAATTATGGATTTGATTATCAAACACTTTTTAGTTTTTAGTTGCTAGTACACAAACATGTTGATTGGTCAAACATGGTTTTTCTTAATATAATCTTTGAGAAAGATTTGATGTGATATTTTGAAATGTGTAATTAATGATCTTAAGTTGATATCATTGAGTTGATCTAAGGATTTAGATTTGGTTTAGTTTAATGAAGAAAACCACCTAAGAAAGGGACACTCAAGGTATTCTACATCACTATATTTACAATTTTTATTTCTCTTAAGTAGCTACTTCATAATTGCATAATAAGTTAAGATAGATTCTCATATCAAGTTATCAATATTTGTTGTTCATGTTCATGATTGCATATTTTAACTTGTATTACTCTACAGTGTTGAATAGGTTGAGTTATTAGTTTCTAGTTGGTTTCAATATTTTACTTGTCAACAATAGTTCAATCACAGACTATGATGTAGGTACTTGTAGCCAAAGAACCAACTTCACTTCTTTCACTATTATGCATTTTTATGATTTTTCAGTAAGTGAAATACCTTGACTATGATAATTTAGGTAAACTTAGGTCTTTGAAAGAACATACATTCTCAGGATTATCACAAGTCTACTAGCCCTGGTCGATAATTTAATGAAAGTGATTTCAATGTCAAGTGGACAACACAACTAGGTTTTCCCTTGAATTGTGTGATCACCACCAAGTTTATTAGACATTAGAATGTACTCTACATTCTTGGTTCCATTATCGTCGATGGCGTTACTTTCAAAGATTAGTTTCTTTTGTTTTCAAGATTTGCTAGTTTAGAATTTACTTTCAGTATTAGTACTGTTAGGTTTAATCTTATCAAATACCAGAAAATTCTAGTAACATTATGTAGGAGCCATTGGTATAAAAAGTTCTACCTATTGTATGTGAAGGTAGAGAGACATATTGGGAAGGTTCCTCCCCTCAACAAGCTAAAAATCTAGAGAAGATATTGGTGACTGCACTCAATAGACCAAGGGTACACTAGTGAAGAATAATCTTCACTTTCACCAATATCTACTACACCCACAGAGGGGACATAGCAAACCATGGGTGATGCAATAGTGGATGATCCACCTGAACATGTTACCTTTTAGTTCCTAATCACCAACCAAGAGAGGGATACTATTATGAAGAATATACCATCTTTAACCCTCCCAATCTTCTATGGTTTGGTGATTGAGGACCCAGACACATTCTTGTTTAATTTTGATGTCTTATGTAGAAGATATGACTACACAACAGATGCCTATAGGCTCAAGCTATTTCCTGCCATCTTGAAGGATGCTGCCTTGAGATGGTTTATGTGACTAGGCAGAGATGTTCCACATTGGGAAAACATGAAAACAAAATTATTGGATAAGTACCAAGATTATTACATAGGATTTGATAGGAGAAGAGATGATATATTCAGGATGACTCAAAATTAGGATGAGCCATTGGAAGATTATGTAGAAAACTTTCAATTTTTCTTAAAGAAAAACCCATAGAATAGACTCTCAAAAGAATCTTTGAAGCTTGTATTCTTAAGAGGATTCAATTAGGAATACATGGATGCCCTCGATCTTATTGGGGAAGGGGATGTATCTTAGTTACCCTTTGAATCTATTTGTAGATTCTATAAAATTTATTCAAGGTCCTTTACTAAAAGATCAAGGGGAGAGAGAACATCCAACATTACAAAAACATCTAATAAGGTTTCCAAAGTATAATTAAGCAACCTACTATCTAACATGAAGGAGGACATTATCAGTCATCTAGCTACTCAACTAGACACTTTACATATAAAGAAGAAGTAGGAGGAGGCTAAAGTAAAGCTCACTAAATACTATCCCAATTATCGATAGAGGAAAGTAAACTACAAATGTAACCCGGTTGCAAGTGTCCAAGAGCACAAATTAGAGAAACCAGATTCTTAACCACTAGAGGGAGAATATGGAAAGCTCTTTTACATTGCACAAAGAAGGCCATGGCAAAAAATACAAGGTATGCCACAAGACCCTCTAAATTTTAAACATCTTTTCTAATTGGAAATTAGATATTTTTTTCTTGGAATCCTCAGCCTTGGGAAAATACCCAAAACTAGTGGAAAAACCCTCATCAATGACAACAACCTCAATAAAACTAGATCCAACAACAACAAAATGCATGGACCCAACAAAATTTCTAAGGTTCCAACTATAACCCTCAATGGCTAGTGTAACAAAATTGGTGGCAGCAACAATGGAAAAAAGGACAATAGTGGTAGGAACAAACCATGAATTACCATAGCCTTTGCTACCCTCTTAGCCACAACAACAATCTATTATTCCTAATACCATAAACACAACATCTTAGCCACCAAAAGCACCATAATTACCTACCCAACCTACACCTAACCCCAATAACAAGCCTATCCAATATGCATATACTAATGAGGCTACACAATACCCCACCTATGGGGTAGAGGTGAGTGATGTCCACCTTAGGTCAATAATAACACTAGTTTCTCCTTCATCCCCAAAAATTACTAAAATGAAATATGAGGAACCTACAACTAGAGCTCCAAACAATTCATCTCTACAACTGAATCAAGTGAGGTAAACTAGACTATCTCAAGTCCAAATCCTCCATTTCTTGAGCACATAGCCATACCAAGACATAAAATTTAAGTTGAGATAGACCTATTGGGTCAACTAAAGGATGTAAGTATCAATATGCCTCTCATTCAAGCAATCAAGGATACCCTAATTTATACCAAGATTGTAAGGGACCTTTTTCATAAGAAACTGGGGAGAAAGAGGAAGGATCCTCAAACAATTCATGTCCTAGGAAACCTTGTTGATATTATGCTAGGGAACATAACTTTCCCTAAATACAAAGACCCTTATAGTCTAGTAGTTTATGTTTACATTAATGGGACCCTTATCAAGAATACCTTGATTCTCCTAGGGGTAGCAATTAATGTCATGACTAAAGAGACACTGAAGTCACTTTAGTTATCCAACCTAAGACCTACACCTATTGTTTTATAGTTGTTAGAGAGACCAATAGTAAATCCTAATGGAATCATTGAGTATTTAGTTATAGCATTAGATTCTTGAGAATATCCTATTGATTTTATAGTATTATAGCCAAAGATCAACCTTGTAGGATATCCACTCATTTTAGGAAAACCATGGCTAGTTATAGCTGATGCAATCATAGGGTCTAGATCTAGGAATATGATCATATCTAATGAAACTATAACCAAGAAATTGGTTCTCTATGCTCCAACCCAACCTTATGTTGATCTGAAGAAAACCATATGGCCCACATTGGATGAGGATGACCAGTATTCCTTGTAGAATTTAATGAAAATAGAATAAATCCCTTTTTTGGGTGATCAAGATGAAGATGATATGATTGATCACATAATATAGAATGACTACAGTAAGAACCCACAACAATAGGAGTGTCTTTCATGCTTACAAGATCTTTTGTGGAAGATTATGCATACTAATTCATCAGAGGAAATATCTCATATTTTTCATTCCTTACTGCCATAGTAGTGTATACCAAACACTCCTAGACTTGACCTCTCATCTACGCAAGCATCATCCAAACTATTAGAAATTCTACTAGGAAACATGATGAAGATAAACAATGCACTAACTCAAGAGCAACAAAATTCCCTAAATACTATGTTGGAAGCACATGCAACAACATTTGCATGGGAATACCATGACATGAAGGGAATAGATTGTGACTTGTGTATGCATAAGATCTATATAATTGATGGTTTTTGACCCATTAAATAGCCTCAAATATTAATGAACCCTGCTTTGAGGGGAATTGTTAAAGCTCAACTCCAAAAACTACTTGATGCAAGATTCATTTATCCTATATCTAAAAGTGAATTGGTATCACCCTTAGTTATTGTCACTAAGAAAGGTGGAAAATGGAGGGTATGTGCAGATTATAGGGAGTTGAACATAGCTAGTAGGAAATAAAACTTCCCATTACCCTTTATTTATGAAGTGCTTAAATATTTAGCAGGGAAAAAGTAATTTTCATTCCTATATGGTTTTAGTGGCTATGGTTACCAAGATCTTGAGACCAAATGGGAAGCACAAAAAGAGAAAATATGATGTGACAAGAATAAAATATATTCTCATCAATATAGTTCAATGATATGATTGTGATTGTTGATGTACAAATGAGAGAGACCCCTTGGTTATATAGCCAAGGCAAGATACAAGATGGCATAGGATTATGACAAGTGTCTTAATCATATGACATGAGACAACTAATCACACTTACCTAGGTTCACAAGTAATAGTTTTCAAAAGATAAGATAAAAACTAATGACAACTAACACCTTCTAGAAAGATTCCTTTCTAGGACCTAAGTAAACTTAACATGTGTAGATAAGTCCCCTAGTAATGAATTAACTAGGTACAAGAATTTATTTACACCAAGACCCCCCCTTAAGTGCAACTTAGGGAGTAGAAGATTATTATTGCAAATGACACAAAGATGGGTCCTGGCTACTAGGCCATGTTAGGTACCCATGTACAATGCAAATGAAATCTCTCACAAACAAAGAAAAGGAGAAAACCCAGTGGGCCAAAACTCCTCCCCAAAAGAGAGATGAAATGTACAAAAAATGAAATGCTCTCAATGATGCATGAGAAGGAAAAAACCAAATGTGAGGAAAAAGACACCCCCATAAGAGAGAAGTAGAGGAGAGACAAGGCAGCCCCCCCTCAATGTTGAGTCTCCTGCAATGATGGTAGAAGCTTCACATTGAATGCTAAAGATGATCCAATCTCGCCGAACAAAATTCCTCCCCTTAGGAAGAAAAAAATCCATGGATGTATGCAAGATGTCAAGAATATGGATGATGGATGATGATATCTTTGAAGCATGCTCAAGTTTCTCCATGTCAATACTGAAAGCTGCCACACTCCAAATAGGTATTTAGGCCACACTGCTAAAGAGGACAATCAAGAATCTAGTAGAGATGAATATAGAACATGATCCAAAGAGAAAGATATCCCCTTTGAAGACAAAGAAGCCTCCTCCAAATTTTGTCCAAAAGTATCTACACTCATGCCAAACTGCAAAGAATGATCATTTAGAGAATGAACAAGAGGGTGAGAGTGTTCCCTCACAACAACTGAAGAAGGAGCATCTTCATCAAAGAGAAGATGAATGTCATCAATGATGTCCTCCAAATCTACAAGATGAGACTCCACAAATCTGGTATCTCTCTTCAGAAAAAGACTCTCCAATGGCACCCAACCCACTCTGATACCATGTTAGAATTGGCTATGGTTACCAAGATCTTGAGACCAAATGGAAAGCACAAAAAGAGAGATATGATTTGACAAGAATAAATTATATTCTCATCGATATGATTCAATCATATGATTGTGATTGTTGATGTACAAATGAGAGAGATGCCTTGGTTATATAGCCAAGGTGAGATACAAGATGGCATAGGATTATGACAAGTGTCTTAATCATATGACATGAGACAACTAATCACACTTACCTAGGTTCACATGTAATAGTTTTCAGAAGATAAGATAGAAACTAATGACAACTAACACCTTCTAGAAAGATTCCTTTCTAGGACCTAAGTAAACTTAACATGTGTAGATAAGTCCCCTAGTAATGAATTAACTAGGTACAAGAATTTATTTACACCAAGACCCCCCCTTAAGTGCAACTTAGGGAGTAGAAGATTATTATTGCAAATGACACAAAGATGGGTCCTGGCTACTAGGCCATGTTAGGTACCCATGTACAATGCAAATGGAATCTCTCACAAACAGAGAAAAGGAGAAAACCCAGTGGGCCAAAACTCCTCCCCAAAAGAGAGATGAAATGTACAAAAAATGAAATGCTCTCAATGATGCATGAGAAGGAAAAAACCAAATGTGAGGAAAAAGACACCCCCATAAGAGAGAAGTGGAAGAGAGACAAGGCAGCCCCCCCTCAATGTTGAGTCTCCTGTAATGATGGTAGAAGCTTCACATTGAATGTTGAAGATGATCCAATCTCGCCAAACAAAACTCCTCCCCTTAGGAAGAAAAAAATCCATGGATGTATGCAAGATGTCAAGAATATGGATGATGGATGATGATATCTCTGAAGCATGCTCGAATTTCTTCATGTCAATGCTGAAAGCTGCCACACTCCAAATAGGTATTTAGGCCACACTGCTAAAGAGGACAATCAAGAATCTAGTAGAGATGAATATAGAACATGATCCAAAGAGAAAGATATCCCCTTTGAAGACAAAGAAGCCTCCTCCAAATTTTGTCCAAAAGTATCTACACTCATGCCAAACTGCAAAGAATGATCATTTAGAGAATGAACAAGAGGGTGAGAGTGTTCCCTCACAACAACTGAAGAAGGAGCATCTTCATCAAAGAGAAGATGAATGTCATCAATGATGTCCTCCAAATCTGCAAGATGAGACTCCACAAATCTGGTATCTCTCTTTAGAAAAAGACTCTCCAATGGCAACCAACCCACTCCGATACCATGTTAGAATTGGCTATGGTTACCAAGATCTTGAGACCAAATGGAAAGCACAAAAAGAGAGATATGATTTGACAAGAATAAATTATATTCTCATCGATATGATTCAATCATACGATTGTGACTGTTGATGTACAAATGAGAGAGACCCCTTGGTTATAAAGCCAAGGTGAGATACAATATGCCATAGGAATATGAAAATTTTCTTAATCATATGACATGGGACAACTAATCACACTTACCTAGGTTCACATGTGGTAGTTGTCAAAAGATAAGATAACAACTAATGACAAATAACACCTTCTAGAAAGATTCCTTCCTAGGGCCTCAGTAAACTTAACATGTGTAAATAAGTCCCCTAGTAATGAATTAACTAGGTACAAGAATTTATTTACACGAACAAGCTACAATGAAATAAATATTTCTCTAGAGGATTAGGACAAAACAAAATTCACATGCCCTGCGCGTACTTATGCCTATTTTGTCATACACTTGGCTTATACAATAACCCAACTACTTTCTAGAGGGAAGTGCTTAGAATCTTCTTTGATTATGCTCATGACTCTATGGAGATATACATGGATGACGTTACCACATATGGGGAAACTTATGAAGAAGCCCTTACCAATCTAGAAAAGGTTTTGAAAAGATGTAAAGAACATAGCGTGTCCCTAAGCAATGAAAATTGTTTTATGATGATGACTCAGGGAATTGTTCTAGGGAATTTCATATCTAGTGAAGGGATTTAAGTTGACCCACATAGGATGGAGATCATTTCTACATTACTTGTTCCACAAAGGCAAATAGATGTTAGAAGCTTCCTAGGCCATGCATGCTATTATAGGAGGTTTATAAAGGACTTCAATAAGATTGCTGCACAATTATTTTATTTTTTTATTAAAGATATAGAATTTGACTAGATATCTAAGTGTCAACATCCATTTGAGGAACTCAAGGCAGCCTTAACTAGAGAACCTATTTTGAGGGGGCCGAATTGGACATTACCCTTCTATATACACAATGATGTTTCATATTATTCTATTGGAGTAGTTTTGGGTCAAAAAGAAGGTAATAAAGAATATGTTATTTGCTACATTAGAAATAACTTGAAATGAGAAGAGCTAAATTAAATTGTTATAGAGAAGGAAATGCTAGCAGTAGTATATGCCATTAATAAATATAGGCATTATATTACTGGGTATGCAGTTTTTGTCCACATAGATAATACATCTATAAGATACTTAATGAACAAACTTGTGCTAGGGGGCAGGCTTGATATATGGCTACTCCTTCTACAAGAATTTGATATCACAATAGTGTAAAAGCCTAGGAAGGCTAATGTAGTAGCAGATTTTTTGTCAAGGTTGCCAAAAAAATCAACAAAAGGGGCAGTAGATGACTCAATTCTAGAGGAGCATTTGTTTTCTCTTAATGTGAATACACACTCATATATTGACATTGCAAATTATTGAGTGATAGCTCAGATGCCAACACACTTTTCTCCAAGGGGAAAGAGACAACTAGTGGATAAGTGTTTCCCATATTCTTGGATATCTGGTTATTTATTTTACACATGCCTAGAAAATATCATGAGAATGTGTATAAGAGAAGATGAAGTATTTGATATAATGACAACTTTCCATGATGCGCCTTGTGGGGGTCACTTTGCAGCCAAACAAGCAACATTCAAAATCCTCACAATAGGTGACTACTGGCCAACTTTATACAAGGATTCTATCAAGTACACAAGAAGCTATGATAGATGCCAAATAATGAGTAAGCCAACCAAGATAGATGAAGTTCCTTTTTTTCCACAATTGACACTAGCACCCTTTGAAAAATGGGGTCTAAATTTCATTGGCCTGATTTCACCTACATCTAACAACAAGGAGTACATTCTGGTTTACACTAATTATCTAACCAAATGGGTGGAAGTGAATGCATTACAATTTGCTAGAGATGTAAATGTTGCTCAATTCTTATATGAAGAGATTTTTACTTGGTATGAAGTACCTAGAGAAATAGTAACTAATCAGGGTCCATAATTTAATTCAGCTCATTACAAAATTGCTTGAAGAATATGAAATAAGGTAGGGTTAGTGCAGGATCATGGGGGTACAAACTGGGCCCTTAAGTGGCAATAAAACTCAGAAAAACAAAGTCAGAAAACTTGACATAAAAATTTGAATAAGTTATTAACATAATTTGAAAAATATGTAACAATAAAATTTGTAGAAAATTGAATGCAGTTTCTAAGATACTATTATTTTTTGGAAAAAAAAATCTATTTGGTGAAATTTGAAATTTCAATGCAATATTACTAAATTTTTGAGGAAAAAATAAAAAGCAAGTGTATGTCTAAGCAACCTAAGTACAAGAAAAATGTAATATTTTTTTTTGAAACTTTCAATATAAGTAGAGGACACATGCACAGATGTGCCACATTTTGTTTTGTAATTTTTTTGCAAGTAAATAATTAGTTATGATTTTTTTATTAAATATTTTTATAAATATTAAAACTTGTTTGTCTGACTACCATATCTTGGTCAAAAATTTATCAAAATTTATTTTTAATTTTTTGAATCCTAGAGTATGAGAAGCATAGAATGTGTTGCAATTTTCAGATTCAAAAAATACAAAATTGTTTAAGAATTATAGATATTTTCAGTTAGCCTATCAATCAAGATTTTAGTGAGAATGTATGTAGAAAATCAATAATAATTATATATTTAATTCCAAATAATTCATATCTTATATTTTTATAAAGCTGACAATTTTGTCAATAAACCCTTTTCATTTCATCAAATTCGGATTAAAAAAAGTCATCAACCACTTTTTTGTTATATTGCCACTTTTTGGACCTTCATGATCCTACACTCACGTGGCACAAAAATTCCACACCTTATCACGCTCAAGACAATGGCTTGGTGGAGGTTTCAAATAGGGAAATTAAGAGAATTCTAACCAAGATAGTGTAGTTACATAGGAAAGATTGGGTTGCTAAATTACCAAAAGTAGTATTAGCATATAGAACAACATGGAAAGAAAGTACTAGTTTCACCCCCTATGAGCTACTATATGGAAAAATAATAGTTCTCCCAATAGAGTTTGAGTACAAAATGCTTAGAATAGAAGTGGAACTAGACATGGATCTCACAACAACACAAAAGGAGAGATTACATTACTTAAATGGACTGGATGAAATTTGGATGGGAGCAATGCATCATACAAAGATCGTACAAAAACAAATGACAAAATGGAATGAACGATATATAAAGACAAAGGAATTCAATATAGGAGACTGGGCCTTATTGTATGATTCAAGATACAATGATTTTAAGGGAAAACTCAAATCTAGATGGTTGGGACCCTATGAGATAAGCCAAGTTTTTCCTAATGGGGTAGACAAGTTGTTGACCATAGATGTAGTTAGGTTCTCACTATTGTTTAATGGTCATAGGTTGAAACTTTATAAAAAACTAGTATATAAAGATGATTCCATTCTTTCTCTCATTCAATAGTATGGTATTATAAGTGATTCAGATACAAGTATAATACCCGAGAATGATGACTCAGTAGTAGATGTACCAAGTTCTTCAAGTGACTCAGTGGTCAATCTACACAACTCACCCCCTAAGTTCACACAAGTTTAATTTACTAATTCACCTCACATGCACACACAACACATTTACAATGATACAAATTTGTTTTACAATATTTTTCATATTATGGTAGGGGCATGTAGCTTCATGTATTAAAGTTGTCACATTCTAGTCAAGGACCTATTGTAGTAGGGACTTGTAGCACATTACACATGACTTGTCAAACTTTAGTTTGAGACCTTTTGCCAAAGGAACACACATCATTATCTATCAGAAAATATCAATATTTGGCACCATATTAATTGTAGATAATCACTTTTCACTCCACTTTTCCATCACACATGAAACAAATAAACCTATCATTTTGGTACATGTAGCATTTTCATCTCAATTCATTAGGCATATTTTGAATGTCAAGAATTCGGACTATGATTTCCACTTCCATCATCCATGTACATTTAGCCTCATTTCAAACCATGCATTATCCTTTCATTAACTTTTCTTTCCATCCATTCATTCATTTCAATTAACTCATGTCAAATCATTGTCATACAATGGATCATCTTCAAATATACCTCACACGAGCAGTGTCATGTTCATTATATCTAGATAGGTACGCATAATATACAACAATAATTAGCATGTAATTTCATTATGTTCAATATGTACTTGCATTAAATCTTGCATACTTTCTACTCATTACTCCTATTTCCATACTTTTCAATTATTACCTTCACCTATTTTTCCTAACTTGAAGTGAGGACACTTCAAGAATTTAAGCTAGGGGGAAAGGTAATATATAAGCCAAAAAATCCAAATGTAGAACCAAGAAGCAAACATACAAACCTTTTTTCCATACCATTTTTTACATGTAAAACCTCCTACCTATCGATTGTACATGGAAATTGCCAAAATTTTAGTTAGTTCAAATTTTTTCAAGCTTATAGAAGCTTAACAAAGAAGAAAAGGGAATTATTGAAGTTTTGAAAGGAAAGGTGCATGCAAGAGTAATAGATAACTTGGGTTGGTGGACTGATGAGATTGAAATTTGGGTTGAATTTTCAAAGTTTTTAAAGAGTTTTTTATTAAGGTAGAATACATCACAATGGGAGGAGACATTATCTGAAGGGGGCTAACTACAAATAAATAGATATTTGGAGATGCATTAGTGTTTCCCATTTTCACAAGGGTAGGATGGCTAGATTATTTTCTAAAATTGATAGAATTTGATGATGCTATAACTAGGAGGTTTGTAGCTACATTTTAGTGTGACAAAGTAATTGTAAAATTATTGTTAGTAGATGCATGAGAAGGAGCGATTGCATAAGTATCTATTTTGCTGAGGATTGCAGCTGAATTTTCAATTTGAGTAGATGTAGTTTCTTTAAGAGACGACTTTTGTGAATGAGGAGAAAACTTGGATTCATCATCCCAAGGTACTAAAATACTTTCACTTACATGGGTATGGACCTCCTATGCCCCATATATCATCAGGTAAATTACATGTAATGGTAGGTTATCTCTTTTTGATACTGTGCATTTCAAATTATTAAGCCATCTTCATCATAATAGACTTGTTAATGCTCCAAATAACCTCTATAACTTGTTAAATAGAATGGGATCTAAATACCAAAGGAAATAGAATGACCAACTCTTTCCCATCAATTTTTAATAGCCCTGTTAACAAAAAGGAGTTTTAGAATTCAATACCCTTAGGTATCTTGGGAAGAATTTGTAAAATTTTAGGACATTAATAGTATACTAGAGCAACCTACAATTCTTGAAACCCTAGAACCATCAACTAAACCTATAAGAGGAACCCCTCTTAGTTCACCTATTGCATCACCTACCCATAGCCAAGGTGAACCTAAGGAGATAAATGTGAAAGAATCCTCACCTATAGCATCTAGGAAACCATCAACAAAGAAGACCCCATCCACCTCTAAGACACTTAAAGCTAGGAAAAAGGGAGGTAGCCCTTCTACAACTTTAAAGGTGTAGAAGAAAGAGGATACATAGAAAGAGATAACTGCTACACCTAGGTGTTTAGGCCAGTTGAGACAAAAATGTGTTATGAGGGTGAGCATAGGAAAATCACAAGAGAAAAATATTATGATGGTTGACACTGACTCTAAAATAAAGGGAAATTCTCCTAAGAATTTGCATTTTCCTACCAAAAGAAGATGGTATGTATCCATGTCTAACTAGGATTCAAAGGATTTTTATTTTTTTTATAAGAACAAGAGGAAAGCCCCATACAACCTTGACCATGAGGGTTTTTAATACATAGGGGGTTGTGATAATCAGACTTTAAGGGATGAAGAAATATTTTTAGAAGAAAGGAATGTTAGGAAATAATTGGAGGAAGCATTATAAATAATTAAGTAGTTAGAAAAAGAAATGAAAACTTATGAAAAAAGGGATAAAGAGAGGGAGATGAAGATTCAAAAGATAGAGGAGAAATTAAGGACATATGGACACGGGGAAAAATTGGGCATGTTGGCATAGCTTCCCATAGTTAAAATAGGGGATACACAACTTACAACAAAGAATATCATACCCACTCCTATAAAGACTCCAAATCATTATTCAACTCTATCCATTGAGTATTAGTTATGGAAAGTTGTTAATGAATTTTCACAAGAAATGGAAAAAATAGAGAAAAGAAAAGAAAACCCTAATTGTAGAGCATACTGAAGCGTTGGAGGGGAAGGAAATTGAGTTGACCAAGTTAAAATTCAAAGTGGAGGAGGTAGTAAATAATTTCCCAAATTATAAGATGCAGACCCCCAACAAGAACTTATGCATCGTTTTTGCAAGAAAAGTTTATAATTTTTTAGATTAGTAGGCTATTAAGTAACTAGTTAGTTGGAATGAGCAAGAAAGATAATTTCCTTAATGGTTTTTTTGACTCTACTACAAATGAACAAGACCACCTTTGTGAGTACTATCTTCATAACTATGTAGTACTTGAAGAGACAAAATGGAGTCCATTGATGTTTGTGGGGCATTTATAGGTTAGAGAACTAGCATTCTACTTAAGGAATAAAGGATTTAGGGGTGAACTTATGAAGAAATATGATGAAAGAGAGAAATATGTTACTCTCCTAGTAAGGAAGGAATCAAGGAACCCTAATTCTCTCATAAATGAATGGATACAACTTCTAGAGTATAAAGGACCTATTAGAACTATAAAATTTTGAAAATATCATTGGTCATTCATGCTCATTAGTTTTTGAAGGAGTCCATATTACAAGTATAAATTTTCTTCACATAACATGATCACCAATGTCCAGGTAAATTTTTTATCATATGGTCCCATAGAATTCACCTAACCATGAATATTTAAATATATGAATCATATCAGCATAAGATGATGCAGGTCTCCCCGATCCATATATTATTTTCATACTAACACGCATCTCGTTCAGTATATTGGCAAGAAGTCAGTAATGTCATACCGATGAGGATACATGTTGGGAAAACACAAGTTCACAACCTTTATCGGTGAGACAATGATCATCAGCGTGACGGTGTGAAGTCATATTGAGCTTGCACATGTCTTACCGCTCGAAGCATAAGAAAATGTATCTTCTAGACTAGAGTCATCGGGGTAAGGTTCGAAAAGGTAGCTCGAGACATTAACTAGTCTTGTTGATAAAGCAAAGAAGGATTATCCAAGGGACAATGTTCATGGTTTCACCGATGAAAGAATTCTATCAGCGAGACAAACTTTAGTGGGAAGAGATAAGAAGGTCACGACAAGTGTAGTTCCATCAGTAGGAAAATCATTATGTCTCAGTGATCCAAAATTATGAAACAAACATTTCAGAAAAACACACATCTTTGGAGTAAGATGGGGATTGTCTGCCTGACTTGCTAAAGTCACAATGATAGATTGCTTCGGTGGGAGTTGTAGTGATATGCTTGAGACTGAAAAGGTAATTGTCGGGAAGACTTAAGGTGTCGGGGAAACTACAGGAGGTCTTAGTGGATGTTTGATGAACGTTGGTAAAGGCTCGAATAGAAGGATCGCCCAAAGTTTGAAAAATGTCTTGCCGCCAAGTTGCATGATGTGACAGTGAGAATTTTGAAAATCCTACTACATTCGTGTTTTAGTTGAGATATTAATGGTGCCATGAAGCATAAATGATTTTGTGAATCAAGGCGAATTCAGTTGATAACATTATTGTGAAATTGACAACAGAGGAAATAGAGGAGCGAGCAAAAGACCAGGGTATTCTCTCAAGCTCGAAGTCTCTAGCGAAAATATAGTAAGCTCCCCATACCTTAATTTTGCAAATTTCGAAGAATGGAAGCCACTAGTTCAGAAAAATCAAATGATAGAAAACATGGGGAAAGTGGTCAATCAAAAGGAAAAAATCATAAAACTGAAACTCAACCAAAGTGTACCGAATGAAAATTGAACCAAGATCTCATAGACCAACTACCTGGTTCTAGACCCAAAGCCAGATGCTCTACACAACTTAGGGTAGAAGTGGATAAACTAGATGATAAATGTAAGTTCATAGGAGATGTTTGGACTCCAATTAGAGGCTATGAACTGTTTAGCTTCCATTACTATCAAAGGAATCATTATGAGCTAGTATGTAACCCATGGAAGCTTAATCTTGGAAAACTAGTTTGCTTTAATGTTTTTTTTGATGTTGAGCTAGTGAAATTATTGGCCACTCATTATAATACGAGACATAAAGCCATATGTGATCCATCTAGAAACCCATTGATACACATATCAGAAAATGCAATAAGTGAAGTCTTTAAATTGGAAGGGATATGCAACGAAAATATTATAGGTGAAGAGCTAGAGAAAGAATTCGGAATGATGGACACCATTTACAAGGGTTGGAGATTTCCCTTGCATAGGATTAGGCATAGTGGTAAACCAATTCCATTAGAAGACAATGAAGGACCCCCATTTCATGAAGATCTTTTTGAGCCTTATATGAAATACACCTATTTATCGGTAGGTCAAGTATTGGGAATGGAAGTCCTTGAGTATATGGCGATTGTGCCCATGGTGATTTCAGTAGATATTCAGTATCACAACTCTAGGCCTTTTGATTATGCCTCATATGTGTTTAAAGAACTTGATGCTGGGTTGATGGAAATAAAAAGTTGAACCTCTGTCTTACACCTCAGGAATTATTCATTATTAATGCACATGGTGTTATACTTTGGGCAAGAATTAGGGTTGTGGCCTCAGGAGATGAGAATTTCATAGTTTGATAAGGAAGGCATGTCATTGCCTATTCAATCATGGACTGTTGTTTGGGACATCAGGTTTTCCAACTCTAGTTTTATACATTTTGAAGAATATTTTGTGAAACCATTGTACAAATTTTATAACCATCCATGTGATTATTTTTTGTTTGATGAGATAAAGAGGTTTCTCAGGCCCAAATAGTTTAATAGACCAATTAACCACAATTTGGGGGATTGGTATTGTTTCGAGAATGCCACCATGATTAGGGTTTATGGATTTGAAGATGCCCCATTCATTTTGCCTAGAACAGTTCCGGATAGGATTGCATACTTGGAAATTGTTAGGCAAATGGATTTTTCTAGTGTTATGAATTTAAGTTCTTCTGAAAAATAGGCTTTTATGCCCAGTACACTATGCTTCGGTGATTTTACTGTATTGGAAAAGGAGGGGTATAATCTGATTCTTGACAAATTGCTACAATATAACATGAAGAGAGGACCACCGAGAAAGAACATTGATCCAAAAGGATATATCAATTATGCTAAATAGAAAATAAACTTTGGAGGGTACCACCATGTGCCCTACTAATTTGATGATATGATCAGGAACTTGGAGGTAGAAGAGGAAGAGATGGTGGTTGAATGACATAATCAAGAGTTGCTAGATATAGAGTTGTTGTCTTCCAGAGAAGAAACATCTGAGGCTAATATATCACATGATCTACCTAATAAGGTATTAAGGGCGAGAACTCAAGATTACACTTGTTCTACCAAGGAACCAGATCTTGAGGAAAGTGTAGATACATATACAAGGCAAGTGGAATACAAATGCTTTGTAGCAGATGATTAGTTTATAAAATCTCTAGAATTTAAAACATTCTGATGCAAGCAAAAGGGAAAATAAATAAGAGAACTAGTTGACAATGTCACACTAGGTAATGAAGAACAATTGTTGAAAAGTTTGAAAGATGATGTGGAGAAAGAAATGACAAGTATGACCCCTGAGAAAGGAAGGGAGATTTTAGAAAGAGTCAGTGTCATGATTTTTCCTGGATTACACCTCAATTCTGCACCAGTCTTTGACAGTTTCCTGAAAAACAATAATACTACACATAAGCTCAGCCCACAAAAGGTGAAAGGTTTATGCAAGATCAAAGTACAATCCAGATGAGGAGACAATGATGATTTGGGATTTATATCCACCTCACAAGAGATCATTTGTCATTGATACTGAGAAGGAATTTGGGCATATTATGACCCTAAAAGTTGGGCAGGCTGATCCTATGGTGACAACAGAGATTGGCATCAACAGAGCAAAATTGAACAAAGCTCAAATATAGGCATTGATCAAGCAAAGGGAAATGTACAAGACAAACAATGAAAGAATGTTGAGGGAAAATGAGCGCCTGAAATATTTGTTAGGAGCTACAGTGGGGTCAACCAAGCTACTCACCCATGGTGAAAGTTCACAAATGAAAGATCACTGGGAAGGACCAAGTGCATATTCTCAAGGAAAGTATGACACACTTGTTGTAGTAATTAAGAAGAGGCAACCCAGTCTAACTCCCTGGTTGAATAAATTTGGGGGATACACTCACAAAACCTTGATGCATTACATAAGCACAAGAGAATGGATAGTAGAATCCTAGAGAAACTCCAGGAAATAAACCAGAGGGATGCTCCTGATGAGGCTACAATTGAGGCTGCTACTCATCTTATGGATAAGCATAAAGAATTGCAAGGGGATAAGCAGGGATTAATCGATGCCACTAAAAATGGATTGAATGCATTACTTGATGATAAAGGTAAATTAAAAGAGATGGCTAGGTGGAAAGGTGAGAGTGAGTCAGAACTGCAAGAGATTATGAAGACGACTACTGAGAAAAAGATAACACTAGAAGAAGCATGAGAGTAGAATGAGAAAATGGTGAAAATGGAGATCGCAATCCAAAACGCATTAGGAGATGCAGATACGCACATGCATCGAGACTACTTGGATCACTTGTCAAAAGTTCATTTATGGCTTGAATGAGCTAAATTACTTTTTACTCTATTTTTTTTTCATGGATAAGACATTTCTGAAAGGATGCATCCTTTCAGACGGTTGATGTATAAATATGCAATTTTTGTAGCAATAAAAAATATAATAGAAGGTAGTAGAAAAGAAGATAGATAGTAGGAAATATAATATTTTCAGAATGTTTATATTCTAAAATACCATGTTGCATGTATAAGATCTTGAGGAAGATAATGAAATACTTTTGATTCGATGGCTCCAATGTGGTATCAGTTGTTTGTTGAATGTTTTGCAGTTATTTGATTGTCTCCAACCTAGTATTTCTTGATTATTTAAGTTGAAATATCAAGTATATATTCAACTTATTAGTGCACATTTTTTGTACCTATGTGATATGATTAATTGGGTTCTTTAAAAAGAATTAAATTCCTTTCAGTCAATTATAATAATCTAGGAATATTATTTAGATTAGTAAGAAGAATCAAATAATTAGGATTGATATTTTGCCTCCAGTAGGGTTTATTAATCACATTCCTGCATGTTTATACCACTTATAAAATCATATTTGTATGCCAAAAAATTAGGGATTCTACCAGATAAAAACTACTCACCTAAAACTTTCATTTGACTTTGTTTTACCCAACAAGGCACTGGTCTTCCATATTTCATCATTTATTTTTATCCATCTTATTTGACATCTGTTAACTGAACATATTATATTTTACCTTGATATTTCTTATACTATTTATACCAAATTTGAATCACATCTCTCCACTATCAAAATTGCCATTGTGGACAGATTGGTCAAGTAGGAAACATAGTTCAAGTTTGCATCATTCACACAGGTACACCCTCCTAGGTTTAGCAGAGCCTTAAGAGTAGAAGGTTCAACTATATTGGTTGGCCTTATCAGTTGGCCAAAAGCATTGTGAGATCCTGACAACCTCTCGTGGTACAAAAATACGTTTTTGAGACCTAACAAGACCAAGAGGAAAGATCATTAGATTGAGGATGTAAGATTATAATAGAATGCAAACATTAGCATCTGGATTTCTTCATCATAGTTATAAGTATGTGGAATAGATATGGAATAGTTTGAGTCTAGAACTATAGAAGAAAGAGCCACATTTAGTGTACAACTTCATGGCTATGCTTGAAAGAGTGGATAGGTACATGGATATTGTTGATAACCTTGCACCTAAATGGCTTCCACTAACATTCCAACCACCCATCCTTCTCTATCTAGTGCCCACATTGGACAAGGGATAATATGGAGGAATCTAAGCAAATCTAACTTACCAGGATGAGGAGGATTTCATGTTATATGGGATTCTCCCTAAAGTAGATCAGGGAAGTAAACATTGTCATGGACCTTAGGGAGATTACAATACACTATAATATGTCCTCCTAGCTCATTTTCTTGAAGGCAAGCAAAAGGGTAGTTGGGGGGAGTTCTAAGCCCAATTATTAGCTAGATTTTCATTATATTTATGCTTGTTATAATACATTCCTAAGACAATTATTCCTATAGTATTCCATATTTTATGTTCATTATTTAGACCTTGAACTTGGTTAAAGTACATGGAAATGTAGTTATGATGTGATGGTTTAACTTGATTTGTATGAGAATATGTATGAATTATGATTAATTTATGTGTTTTTCATGGTAGTTAGTATTGTGTGCGTGTTTTATGAGCTAACCCCTTGCACCCTAAGAAGACACTATTTCCTGCAAAAATTGTAGAATGCAAACCAAGTCAAAGGAGTTCTTGGAAAGTTAAACATGAGATGTTCTTGAATACACTAAATGCAATAGCTACAACATGGAGACACCTGATGGAGACAATCGCGCATCATTATGACAAACAATAAAGGTATTAAAGAAGGATAACCCTGTTACCCTTAGGATTTTGGCATAAATGATATGATGTTCCATATTTTAGTTTTGTTACTATAGAGTTCCAATCCTAATTTCATTATTATTTCTTTTTAGTTGGAGTTAGGATAACTAAATCTTAATTATGCTCTCATATCAAGGAGAATTGTAATTAATGGTTTCAATTTAGAGTTGTGTTCTAAATAAACTCTCCCATGCATGCATATAGTTGTTGGTTGATTCTTTAGGTTAGTTAGTCGATTAATCTTTCATTTGTGGATTTCGTTACCAAAAACGTTTCATTTTTCAGTTGTTATTACACAGACATGCTGATTGTTGAAACATGGTTTTTTAGAATATAATCTTTGAGCAAGATTTCATGTGATATTTTGGAATGTGTAATGAATGATATTAATTTGATATGATTCACATGATCCAAAGATTTAGATTTGGTTTAGTTTAGTGGATATATCCACCTAATCAAGGTCTGCTCAAGGTACTGTACTTCACTACATTTACCCTCTTTTTTTCTATTAAGTAGTTACTTCATAATTTCATAATAACTTAAGATATATTCTCATATCAAGTTATCAATATTTTTTGTTCATGTTTATGATTCAATTTATTTAACTTGTATTACTCTAAAGTGTAGAATAGGTTCAGTCATCAATTTCTAGTTAGTTTTAGCATGTTACCTATAAACAATGGTTCAATCATAAACTATGCTATAGGTACCTGTAGCCAAAGCATAAGATTCACTTCTTTCAGTGATGCAATTTTATGATTTTTTAGTAAGTGTACTAACCTCATTAGGATAATTTAGGTAAAATCAGGTCTTTCAAAGAACATACAATGCCAATATCATCACAAGTCTACTAGCCCTAGTCAATAATTTAATGAAATTATTTTCAATGTCAAGTTTACTATTTAGCAATATTTTCCCATAAAGTTTTTGAACACCACCAAGTTTATTAGATATTATACTGGAATCTACATGCATCAGCCTCAAGGGTTTATAACCACAATGAAAGATCAAGCATGTAGGTCAACCTTAAAACATGAAAGATAATCCTTCACAAAATGAAACATATTGCAAATATCCAAGAAAGATTCCATTGGACCCAAAATTATTATATGATGTTACATTAAGCTCCACATGCTCTAGAGTAGGTCCGCATAACAAATCTTGGACCAGGTCAACCATAAATGCTCTAACTAAGAGTGACAATGAAAATTTGAGAGCGATAAATTTTTGCAAAAAAATTGAATCTCCTAAAATTTAGATATGATGTAGATGACCTCACGTAGAAGCTATATTTTTCTCCATGCGATGAGAAATGATAATGGGGTAAAATGTGGAATGAACTATTAAAACTGCTACAAAATGAAATGCAAGAAAAAATTATTTTTGGTTGATACATGATTACTTTACAATGAGGGATGTTATTGTATTAGACACCTGAGGTTGAAAGAAAAGTGAGTCCCTCACTTTGTAGGGGCTAGAGGAAAACCAAAGTGGTCTACCTCATCCTAGGATATCCATGATGAATACTCCACTTGTCTACCTTTCCACTTTATCAAATATTCCTTGTATTGTTGGTTCCTAGAGCTCCTTCTAGTTTTGATATCCACAATTTACTCAATATCCTCTAGTGGTTGATGTGACAAAAAAAATTTCAAATCAAATTTTGTGTCACTATAACTTGTATGTACTTAACGATACCCATAGATGTCTAGAATGTTAAAAATATGTGATATACCAAGTGTCTCTAGTAACTCCACTTCATATGTATTTTTGAAATCAAACTTTCTGATAATTTATTATGGTCCATACTTCCTCATATTTATATTATTGTATGTTCCCACTGAAAAATATTTCCTTCTTAAGGTAAACCATAACTTCATCCCCAAAAAAAATTTCCTTATGTATCCTTTATTCATTTTCCTTCTCCTTGTACTTACTGTTTATGTCCTCCAAGTGTTTTTGGACTTGACTATGCAATTTTTTCATGAATCTTGTAAACTCTTCTACTTTTTCACTTCTCTTGTTCTCCATACCGATTCCTTTGAGATTTGCAACTCCTTTGAGAGAAACTATCACAATCTGAAATGTTGTCTTCCCTATACTCCAGTTTACTGAATTATTGTATGCAAACTCTATATATGGTAGAACTATATTCCCATTTACTACCTTGTCTCCAACTAAACACCTTAAGAAGTTACCCAAACTTTTGTTTACTATCTATTTTTGTCCATTTGATTATTGGTGATATGTTGAGCTAAACTTAAAGTCTGCTTCATCTTCTTCCACAATTTCCTCAAAAAGTATCCAATGAAATTAGTGTCCCTATATAAAATTATGCTCTTATCTAATCCATGCAATCTCACAATCTCCTTGAAAAATAATTTAGCAACATCCACAACATAATTATTCTTCTTGTAAGGAACAAAATGTGTTGTCTTAGAAAATATGTCCACTAGTACCATTATAGAATCGTATCCTTTATGTGTTCTAGGTAATCCCAATATGAAATCCATGCTTATATCTTCCCAAGGTTTCTTCAGTACTATCAAAGTTTTATACAATCCAGTTTTTTGACTACTCCCATTTGTAATTGGCATATATTCCAATTTTAAACATACTTCCTAACATCCTTATATATTCACGCCCAAAAATACTATTCACTCACCAAAGCTACTATTTTATCCACTCCAAAATATCACGCTAGTCTCCATTATGCTTCTCCCTAATCAAATTATCCCTCATTGAACTCTTCAAAATGCATAATTGATTTCCCTTGAAAAACATATCATCATGAATGAAATAATCCAATAATTAGCTTCTATATATCACTATTGCTTACTTGCATACTCTCCATGCTTAAGAAAAATATAGATCATACTTATACATATGTTCTTGTACCTTTAATCCTAATACTATCCTCATCTCTGTCAAAAAAATTCTTCTCCTATTCAATGCATTTGCAAATTTATTTGACTTTCCACTCCTATTCTTTAACACAAATGTATAACTTTGAAACAAAAAAACCCATCTCATATATCTTTGGTTGAAATTTCACTGATTGTTCAAATACTACAAAGATTTATGATCAATGTACAACACAAACTCCTTAGGAAAAAAATAATATCTCCGCTTATTTAAGGCTTGAACTATGCAATAGCATTCTTGATCATAAACTAAATATATTCTTCGGGAGTCATTAAATTTCTCATGAATATAAACTATTGGTCTCCCTTCTTGAATCAACATGGCTACTATTGCATTTCCACTAACATCACAATCAACTTGAAATACTTTATCAAAATCAAGTAATGCTAACACTAGTTGCTCTGTCATCTTTTTCTTCAATAGTTCTATTAGTGAATGAATTGGCTCATGATAAATATGCTCAAAATAAATGACTCTTAGCCCTATTTAGCACTAGTATCAATTTCCTAATAGCTCTAAAAATACCACAATTGCATTTGTGGCTTTTCTCTTAATTTTGGAGGTACATCTCCCTTGAATGATATGCAGTGAATCTAACTAAACTAAATAAACGCAAGTATGCTTTTAAATAGAAAGCAAGAAAGGAAACAAATGCTAGTTCATAAATATGAAACTGACGTGAATGCGTAAACGAAAACCATAAATGATCAACACAAAGGTTGAAAATACCTATGACTATCTCATCAAAGGAAATAAGATCATATTATAATAAATGAACACCATAAAGCTTATCTCACAAAGAAGACATAACTCTATCAAATGCATAACACAAAGATCAACATACTAAGCATCACATTAAATCTACAACTCAAAGATTATGAACTATGACAATATGAAATAAATGATTAAATCCCTCTCGAAAACACCACAAAGTGTATATCTGAAGGTTTCCCTATCCTTCAACCTAATTATATATATATATATCCGAACCATCCCCTCAACCTAATGCTAAAACCATTACTAAATCTGGCAATCTTCTTCTTTCTTCACCATCTCTTGGAAACTACTGAGATCAACTAAAATAATTATTTGAGCAAATGAAAGGGCATTGGGGAAGAAAATTGATCTTGTTTTCACCAACGGCCGCTGAATAAACTTTCACACAAACGAATAATTAATGGAGCCTTAAGAGAAAATGATATGATAGCATGTGTATTATTCCAACTAAGAATGCGATTAAATGTTAGTTTCAAATCAACCATTAATTCAAACTAGGCTATCTTCCCACCAAATCTAAAAGAAAATCACCAATGACTGACTAGCCTTCTATAAATTCAAATAGCATCACCACTCTTCATCATTCAAAAGCATCTGACATGGCAAGAACTCAAAATTATATTGATTATGTGAATGATTTCATTATACTAGAGGAGATTGAATACAATCCACTATCTGGGTATCTGTCGGATCAACTGAAGGAAGTCTTTGTGATAGAAAGCAAGGTGGAAGAAGAGGTGCTTCACAATATTTTGGGTGAAGAATTTTTGAGCCAGGAACATGTACACAATACCATTATGTTAGAATGTTTTTTGTACACAATCTTTTGAACCTCTAGCCACCATGACAGGGGTGTAAGAGAATTGGAACATTTGGTGAGGCTTGAATTCCATCATCATGCCATTGTAGCAATCACTAGGATCAGTAACTATCCTCAGAGTAGACTAGTAGGCAATGCCATTTTTATAGACTCGACTCTTAAGAATGAGACAGTTGAGGAAGTAGTCGCTCTTCTTTGTGCGAGAATTGTGAGGAATGATAAGGGACTCTTTGCCCAATTCTTGCAATCACATGATAACCTATTGTCCCCTACTCGGGTTGAATGCCCCTAGATTGTGATTGAGGGCATTTGAGTCCTAATGTTTTCCCTATGTCTCTAAACATGAATGTCTCATTTTTTACTTTGTTATTGATACTAGCTTTTATAGTCGAATTAAATAATTTTTTAGTTTCGATGAAATGTATACACATAATTTTTTATATATAAATAAAATATCTTATGTTATCTTAGCATCACTGTATGCATTTCTTTGTTTATTCTTGTTCATATTATACCTAAATTTTTTTAAAAAAATTCTAGATAATGCAGTGGATTTATGAATCAAACTCACTGCCATTCCATTAATCACTAAAAATCTTGTAGGTAGAAAAATGGGTAGTTCATGTAATCTCATAAAACACCGCTTGGGTTCCAAAAAATTAAAATAATATCACCCACATATATAACTTATGAGGTAAGATACTAGGTAACTTCTGACATATGAAAACACATCACACGAGTTATTCACATATATATAGCCCCCATTTAAGGAAACAATGAGCTAGGATGAAGTCATTAAACACCACCTAGCCAAAGAATAACAATACAAGTGGTGAAGTGGGTGGTTAGAGAGACTAATGAGAACCCCACTTGAGTTTGAGACATACAACAAAAAGCTGCCTAAACATGAATTTAAATAAAAAGGCTAAGGAACATAAGGCAAGATAGTTGAAGAAGGGAAGGGTCATGTTTATGAGTAATAGTGGCTCTGATTGGGGACAAGTATTGTAAACGACGTACAGAACCGAGCATGTATGATCAATCCTTTCCATTGTGCAAAGAGTCAAAATGAGAAGGATGCCAAAACAAAACAACAAACCAAAAAAATAAAACCAAAATTGGCTATTTACAAGGCAAGAAAACATGTAGGAGAGAAAAAAGAAAAGATAACTAATAGAAACCCACAAACTAGTTGAGAGAAGAATGATCCATCCTTGAAAAGGCCCACCTTTGTGCATAAAGCCTTTGAAGCAAGTCAAATAATAAGAATACTCCAACGTAAATGTAGAGAACTCCACAACTATTACCAAACAATCTTCTGAAAATCTATTCCTCATAAAAAAATTCATCCTTTTGCCATTTCTCTTGTAGTAGACCATCCTTTATCAACTACTTTCTTCAGTTGAGGCTTGTCGATTCAGGTATATCTATTTTTGATAAAAAAACATTGAGTTCTAAATTCCTCCCCAACACTACATCTCTTAGACACTCCTTTTGAAAAATCATCATCAGTAACAATATCTTTTTTAACTTCATAGCAGCTTTCCACTATCAAGTTATTTTCATGAGAGATGATTACCTTTATAAACTGAGACAAAGTGGAAACCGATTCTCTTCTAACCTCTGACTATGCATCAATTTGGAAATTCTCACCATCCTTTAATAAATGAATAACAGTTCCCCAAGTTTCTCCTTGATTGTGACCATTTTCAACCATTGATACACAATATTCAACCTCAGACATAGATTAATGAGTGATGAAATTTGTAAATAGAGGATTATCATATGCTTCAAATTCATCAAAAATTAAAAGAGGATTAGGATTAATTGACCATTTCATCTTTTCCTAGGAATTACCACATGTGATACCTCCATTTTACTCTAGATGAAAGCATGTAGTCTCATCTACCACCTCTTCAAAGGATAAAACAAGATATTCAAGGACAAAAAGTGAATTTGACACTAGATCCTTTAAATCAGCCTAATAAGAGAAAGACTTATTTTTTAGGTGAAAGGGAGAGATGATCGACATTTTCTTTTGTGGCATATCATCTTCATCATCGCTAGATGAGCTAAGATCACTTTCAACCTCAAATGAGGTATATAAATTGAAGGTATGATCATTACAATGTTGGTCTCATTTTTCATTAAACTACTACATGTTAACAAAAATTGTCAAATTAATATCTTCAGAAATTGGGCGAGGAGATTTTACCTCTTCATGACATTTAATTAGGAATTCAAGGGATAAATTTTAATAAATTTAGGCTTTGCACTGTCACTTGGTTTTCACTTTCCCACAGTTATAAAATCATCCTCAACACATCGCTTACAATTGAGCTCTTTCAATTCCTTGAATTTTCTCTTTTGAGGATCAATTGAATATTAGGATCCAAAGCAAAAATAAAGATGTGAAATTGGATCTCCTCATTGGGCCTTTCTAGAATATGAATTCTCTGAAGTAATTGATTGAAATGACATACAAAATCCCTCATTGTTTTAGCCTTATCCTTCATGATCTAGAAAAAGAGTTGCAGGATGGTCGCAATGTTGACTAGAATTTTATAACATTGGAGAAACTTTTTTTTAAGGATATTCCATCCTGTAATGGTTCCCTTTTCAAGTGCCCTATACCACTCTATATCCTTCTCAATTAAAATATCAATAAATATTCTCACAAAAATGTCTTCTTCTTGAACTCTAAAAATTCATGTTATTGCAATCATAGCCAAGATGTGTTCTTCAAGGTCTTGTGCATCTTGACCATAAAATTTAGGAAACCTTTTTTGGGAACCATTGGGTAAGTCATGATATTGTGACAAGGAAAGAGGGCTAATGTGATTACATCAAAGATTCAAGGCCATGGAAGATCAGAGTCACCAACTCACAAGGGAGTGAAAAGATGGGAAAGAAAATAATTGAGTTAATTTTTGAGTGGTGTATGAGCTGGAGGTGGATTCCAAGGTTGAGGAATGGGCGGACTCCATGGATGATGGAACAACTAATTAGGTCGATGATAGGGATGATGAGGAGGGTTGTTGTAGTACATGAATACCAACCTCAAAGGGAATTCAACTATAGGTGCAGGTGGGTGTTGGACCAACTCTTCCTCTTCTTCCAAGGCAAGATTCACTTACATATAATCTGTTGCATTCCTCTTGTATCTCTAGGAAAGTGTATATAATTGTGAAATGATGTCTTCTTGTTATGCTCCTATCCAATCTAAATCCATCTGCCAAAAAAGAAACACATAATTATGAGAAAGTACCATCTTTCCAAAGGATGCAATGAATGTTATCAGATGTTTTCAATCATTCCTCAGTAGAGTCACCAAAAATTTGTTAGCGAATGAATTGGCTCATGATAAATATGCTTAGAATAAATGACTCTCAGCCCTGCTTATGACTAGTATCAATTCACTAACAGCTATTAAAAGACCACAATTCAATTTGTGTCTTTTCTCAGAATTTTGGAGGCATAGATCCCTCAAATGATATGTAATTAATCTAACTAAACTAAATAAACATGGGTATGCTTTTAACTAGAAATAAGGAAAGGTAACATATGCTAGTTCATAAATATGAAACTAATGCAAATGCGTAAAAAACAGCCATAAATGATCAACACAAAGGTTTAAAAGACCTATGACTATCTCATCAAAGTAAATAAGATCATACTATAATAAATGGAAACCATAAAGCTTATCTCACAAAGAAGACATAACTCTATGACACGCGTAACACAAAGACTAGCATACTAAGCATCTCATTAAATCCACAACTCAAAAATTGTGAATTATTACAAAATAAAATAAATGATCAAATACCTCTCAAAAACACCACAAAGTGTATATCTCGATGTCCCCCCTATCCTTTAGCTTAATCATATATATATATATATCCAAACGATCCCCTCAACCTAATGCTAAAACTATTACTAAATTTGGCGGTCTTCTTGTTTCTTCACCATCTCTTGGAAACTACTGAGATCAACTGAAAGAATTATTCTAGCAAATGAAAGGGAATTGGGCAAGAAAACTGATCTTGTTTTCATCAACGGCCACCGAATAATCTTTCATACAAACAAATAATTAATGGAGCCTTAAGAGAAAACCATATGATAGCACATGTATTCTACCAACTAAGGATATGATTAAATGTTGGCTTCAAATCAACCATTAATTCAAACCAAGTTATCATCCCACCAAATCTAAGAGAAAAGCACCAATGTTTGACCAACATTCTATAAATTCAACTAGCATCACCACTCTTTGTCATTTAGAAGCATCCAACATGGCGAGCACTCGAAGTATTGGTGATTATACCAATGATTTCATTGTTCTATAGGAGATTGAATGCAATCCGTTGTTCAAGCATTAATCAGATCAACTGGAGGAAGTATTTGTGATACAAAACAAGTTGGAAGAAGAGGTTCTTTGCATTATTCTAGGTGAAGCATTTATGAGCTAGGCACATGTACATAATACCACTATGTCAGAACATTTTGTGTACACATTCATCAGTACCTCTAGCCACTATGACTGGGGTGTAAGAGCATTGGAATGTCTAGTGAGGCCTGAATTACATCATCATGTCAATGTAGCTATCACTGGGTTTAGTCAATATCCTCAGAGTGGATTGGTAAGTGATGTCATTTTTATAGCATTGACTCTTCAAAATGAGACAGTGGAAGAAGCAATCGCTCTTCTTCATGTGAGAATTGTGAGGAATACAATGGGACTCTTTACCCAATTCCTACAATCACATGATAACTTGTTGTACCCTGTTGGGGTTGAATGCCTCTAAATTTTGATTGAGGGCATCTGAGTCCTAATTTTTTCCCTGTGTCTAAACAAGAATGTCTCCTTTTGTATTTTTTTACCGATACTAGCTTTTGCAATTGAATCAACCAATTTTTTAGTGTTGTTGTAATGTATACACATATTCATTTATATATAAATAAAATATTTTTTGTTATCTCTACATCACTGTATGCATGTCTTTGTTTATTCTTGTTCATATTATACCTAAAAATGTTAATTTCTTTTTCTACATAATTTAATGGTTTTATGAAGAAAACTCACTATCATTCGATTAATCATTGAAAAGCTTTTGGGCAAAAAAACAGGTAGTTCTTGTAACCTTATAAAACACCGATTGGGTTCTAAACAATTAAAACAATACTTACAAACAATTATAACTTATAGGTTAAGCTACTGGGTAACTTTTGACATATGACAACACATCACATGGGTTATTCACTTACATGTATCCCCCATTTAAGGAAAAAGTGAGTTAGGATGAACTCATTAAACACCACCTAGCTAAAATATAACAATATAGGTAGTAAAGTGGGTGGTTAGAGAAACTAATGAAAACCATGCTTGAGTTCAAGATGTACACAAAACACTACCTAAACATGAATTTAAATAAAAAAGCTAAGGCACATAAGGAAACATAGTTGAAAAAGGGAAGGGTCATGTTTATGAGTAACAAGTTCAAAACTCTCTTGTTCTTTGGATGTCCACTTACAATATTTACTATCTCCTCTCATTATCTCTATCATGGGTGTATAATTTTTTAGTAAACATTCTAATGAATATCTGGTAGAAACTATCCAATACATGAAATGGTCTTACCTCACCAGTGTTCACTAGTGTTGGTCACTCGACTATTTCCCTAACCTTCTCAGGGTCCATTATTAATCCTTTAGCTCATAAATGAAAAAACCCAAATAGACTAGCTATATCTTCATAAAGGTACACTTCTTGGCATTTATCAACAATTTCTCTTCTCTCAATGTCTAAAATACTTGTTTGAGGTGCCACAATGTTCTTCTTTAGTCTTACTAAAAATTAGAATATCATCCAAGTAAACAATAAGAAACTTACCCAAGAATTTCTTCAATACCTCATTCATCAATCTCATGAAAGTGCTAGGCGCATTGGTCAATCAAAAAGTTGTCACTAACCAATCATAAAATCCTTCATTAGTCTTAAATGCAGTCTTCCATTCATCTTGTTCCTTAATATTGATTTGATGATATCCACTCTATAGGTCAATCTTTGTCAAATACTTTGCTCCACTCCAATATTTTATAATGCCATTCATCCTTTTGTCATCCCCCAAAATTTTACATAAATAAATTACACACAACCACCAATGTTTTTCGAATAACCACATAAAGATACTAATGATGACTAACCAAACATGAAGCAACAATATACTAGAGATAAGGTTAGTATTAAATCTCCTTAAGGATATTGATTCAATAACCTTCATATTATTAATATATTTACCTTCTAGTAAGGTTATCATCATTATTCATGGAACCACAAGTATATTTAATGCTAATAATTTTTACCAACTATAAATACATCAATAATGTTATTATTGAACTCAACTAATAATTTATTTAGCACTCACCACTCAATGTTGACAATAATTGAAATTTTAATACTAATTCTATTCACATTTTCTATATACTTAACCAATGATGATATTATTGTGATTGAAATCACAAAAATAATATCATTGATAGGTAAGGTGTTCATTACTCCTTTTGACATCTTCTTAATTAATGGAAATTTGAATTCCATATAAATTAATCATTTCTAGCATAGGTCTATGACCATCTCTTTAATAAGTTTTTGAAAGACATGTCTGAGCAACATTAAATTTTTAAATAGAATTTACATGCATAGACAACAAGGCACCCAACAAGACTATTACAGATATTATCTAGCCCATACCCCAAATAGTTCCTCAAACATGTTGATCACAATTAATTATCATATCATTCTTTCATCAATATTAAATACTAAATGATTTAGAAAACTATTCATTCATTCTTAGATTAGTTCCTCTAATCCATCAATATTCAACACTAACAAGTTATTTTTACTTACTAAGTATCATTACATTTACTTATCTACTTATTCATTATTGTATTTTGCTGCTAACAAAAGAAGAAAACAAAATTCAATATCCAAATTTTATGCAACCAAATAATACAAATTCCAAGTTTTTCTTTCATACTTAACCAATTTATTCTTTTAATGTAAATTCCAAATTACAACATGCGATGATATATTTAAAGTCTATTAATAGAATTAAAAATAAACATCATTATTTCAAAAACCGATTATGACTATCTAAACTATTTCTATGGTTTTAACTATTAATTCCCAAAATAAATTATTTACTCCAAATCTGTTTGTTGTAAATAAGATTCTAAATCCTTAAGTTGATAGCTTAAATGAGAATTAAAATAAAATAATCCTTAAATTTACATCTATCCTAACTAATAACTAACTTCTAGGTCATCTAACAACCAATTTGGATTCCTTGAATACTTTTATTTCCTTCTAGAGTTCCTAATAATTCTCCTTGTAGGGTGGTTTCCATTTAATTTCAATTTCCTTGTTTGATTCTCACTTTTAATATTGTTCTCAAAGATTCTTTTTTTTCATTAAGCTTCAGGTTTGAATATGATGAGGGCTACACTGAAAAAAACCCACACAAATCACCACAATTGATACCAACATAGAAGATGTGAGAAATAAAAATAACTCACTTTCAATTATTCTCCAAAAAATGAAATTACAGAATCATAACTTATATGCTACAGCCTCATGACCTTGATTCATTACAACAAAATCAACTCTAAAAACAAGATATATTATTCGAAACCACAATAAACACTAATGGACCCACCTTCTACAACCCCCACTTATCCCTTTTTTATTTCACCCAATAATTGCCCTAGAATTTTATAGAAAGTTCAACTTTCCCTTTTGTTTTGGCACCAAAAGTCCTGCCGTTTGATTTCTGGCTAAGGAAGAAATTTTAATGAAATTCACTTTTTAGAGGGGAAACTTCGTAGGGCCATAAATTTTGATCTGGGAGTCTGATTTTCTATTATTGCATATTGTTAGAAAGCTCTCAAAGAGGTCTATAATGCGAGAACTCGCTATAGGTTGGTTCATCAACTTTTCGAGTTTTTTAGGGTCTCTAATGCTTGCTATTTGAATTTGAAGCTACATTGGAGAATTTTCTCAGGATGAAACTTTAATTTCTCCCAAACCATGTAGGGTATGGACATGATTCTTTCGTAACTGGAAAAAAAAAATTAGTTTCTCTCCTTGGGGTAAATATTTAGGTCCATACGAGCCCCTTTAGGCCGACATACTAAAAATAGTAAGTGATCGTTTCTCTCTATTTTTGACTTTTGACTATCTTACACCCCTTAAGTTCCATCATGGGACTCAAAACAATAAAATAAAATAAAGAAAACAATTTATTTTTGGGTGCTGCAAGATTTCCCTACACTGTTAGATGCTCCTGCATCATAATAAGGGTTAAGGAATTTCTTAAATGGCTACAAGGATATGGTTTATAAGATCATTTTCAAACCAATATTTGTGGTTATTGATTTATAATCTAATGATTTTGTACCTCCATTTCTTTCAGTTTTTTGTGGATTATATTTGAAAGAGAGGAAAAATACATATGTTTTCTTTAATGGTAGTTTTGTAGGATTAATTTTATACATATTAGTTTTTAGATTTAACCCTCCTCCATTATTTTTCTAATGTGATTACTGTTAGTTTGGATTTTTCAGACAAAATATTGATTGACAAAAGAAGAATATATGTTTCATATATATTTATTTTCTTAGAGGATCAAACGAATTCCTCCTTGGGGACTATTTCTTGTATTACTTATATTAAGCATAATTTGTGATGTAACATTAGGTTGAGGGTTACTCCAAGCATTCACATGAGAAATATTAATAGGGAAATTTATTTTATTATTTCTTCTAGCCTGGTATTGAGATGGAAGTGCTACTAGTATGATAGGTAGTTTTCATGATTTCAATTATTTTATTCATATCATGCCTCATATTAATAGCTTGCATAATTCTTAATTTCTCTAGTCTATTTAATTTTGTTTGAAGATCATTCATGCCCTTCAATAATTATTCTTTAGTCTGAAGTGTATTTTTCGGAATAGCTGTCGGTGAGGTAACTTGAGGTGCACTAGTGATTGTACATTGAGGTATACTAGTTGTAAATTGAGATGTACTAGTTACAACAATATTCTAATAAGAACAATGAATTACTCTTTAGGCTACAATATTTTCATATTTTTCTCTATTATAGAATTTACAATAGGATAATTTGGATTCAAAATACCATTTATTAGATCATACCCTCTTTGCATTTGTTCTCTTTCTTGTTCAATACTTTCAAGAAAATATTGTAGTTCTTTAGGTCTCTTATCTCTTACTAGTGAATTATCAAAAGTATCATTACCACTTGCATAAAAAAAATGATTTCCAAATGTAGGATCAAACTTAAATGCATCTCTTTCTTTCAATTTTTTTTTCCGAATTTGGTAGATTTTATTCAAGTCTCTTTATAGGGATACCTTAGTATAGAGATCACCTATCGTCCATGTTGATGATTTATTTCTAAAAACCTTTTTTCTCTCAACTGGTCCCTTCGAGATATATCAGAGTCACCACCCAATTTAATGGGGCTAATAATTTATTCTAGGTACTTTGACAAGACTCCAATATTGCCAAGTTTCTCTAAACTTGTTTTAACATGTTAGGTCTCAGTAACATAGGTTCTGAACCTTAAGAGGGTGATAGTCTCCTAGTACATTGTTGGCTAACCAATGGGGTGAATATGATTGATAGACCCCTGCTCTTTACGCTCTACTAAACCTAGGTGAGTGTACTTGAGTGATAAGGAAGATTTGAGGGTTGGAATATGATCTTTGATCTAGGTAATCTACTCACAATGCCATGTGGGGGTGAAGTAGATGCAAGGATATTGACTATTTCCTATTGTGGATGTTTCTAAGAATCAAATGAATGAGCAAATTTTGTATGAGAGTGTTCTAATTTGACTAGTGCCTAATCTATTGGGTGAATGGAGTTGGAGGCTGGATGATGTTTATGGAGATAGATATGTATGAAAGGTAAACCTACTGTTCAGCTTAACTCTAAATTTTTGGGCACTTGAGATGTTTGCACCTTATACAAACGCACAATTTTATCGGCTATTTGGCTCTTCTTATAGATCCTAGTGATACCCCCCTAAGTTATCATGAAGTTTTCAAAGTATTTTAATTCTAATGTGAAGGAAACCAATTAAGACAATCTATTTAAAATGATTTTAATCCTAGGTAGGAACCTATTAAAGATTATCTCTCAAAAGGAATTTAATTCTTTCCCATAGAAACCAATCAACAAAATCACACAAGTACAACAAATGTGCATTGGATATTCAAATATACATTAATATATTTAATTTGTATAACATAGACAGACCACTCCAGAGACAACCAAACAAACACAACAGTTGAACACTGATAGTAGATCACCAATTAATAATAGTCTTCTCCATGATCTACTACTACTACTAATGATGATGATATATTATTTTAAAAAAAACTAGGCCTTGGTTTCCCTATTTATATGGGAAGCAACAAGCTACATGCCCATTCACAAAAGGTTACATCGTTTGTTAACTAAAACTTGATTAAGATAAAAGCTTCAAAAGTTTTTTGGTGGATGCACCATGATCTGTTAATCTACAACAAGCACTCGTGATCACCAAATACCTATTCAAGGTGCATGCACCATGATAATGCATCCACAACCACCAAACTTTGAGACCCTATTACTCCTCTGAAGCTAGATATTTTTCCTCCCATTTACATATGGTGAATTCTAATGGCCATTTGTATTCCTAGATCCTTGGTACATTTGCAATATGAGCCTACAACCTACTATCTAACAATGTCTTTACATTAGTAACAAATTTTAGGTACCCAACATCAAAAGCAATTAGTCCATCCAAAATTAAATTCAGCCTATGGAGATACATGTCACCATCTTTTTGTATGTGGGTGACACACTTATGAATAATCTGACCAAACTCCCTCTTCCACTCTCTAGGGTCTCTAAGTTGACCATCATCTTTCACTATTTTTGGTACATACCATTATTTTTGAGTATCGAAAGAGTCCATTCATGCTTTAATTCTTTTGTCCTCTGCTTGTAAAAACTAAAATTCATCTATGATCATTTTAACTATCTTCTCGGTTAGGTTCAAGGTTATTGGAGAATCAATACTCCTTTTTAGAACCCTACATAAATTAAACAAAGTGTGATGTATATGCTGCCACTTTTTAAATAGGGGATCCAATAGAAGCATATGTGCTTTCATTTGATCAACAACCTATTTAAGTGATTTGTAGTTGTCATATACACTTTTCAACTTATCCACAATCAATTTCACCCTATGTTAAAGAAATTTCTCTATAACTTCCCTCCTAAGCTTTATTACTATTTTTCTTCATCTCTTCCACTTCCTTCTTGAGAGCTCTCATTTTCTCAGAATATTTTTTTTCGTGCATCATCAACTAGAGCACTCAGATACCCATACAACACCATTTCCTTTCCTTGTGAAGTTTCTACTCCTCTTAAATGTTCCTTCAATTTTACTTTCTCCATGAATAACTTATTCACCTCATCATTCAGGAATTTTTTATCTTTCTCAAACTATCTTAGCCTATCCAACAAATCCTTTAACAATTGCACAAGTAAACATAACTGAATGCATAGTCATGGTGGCAACTTCTGAAGAAGTTGTGTCTTGCAATGTTCTGACCATGGCTACCCCTTTCATTCCCTATATCATATCCAATAATTTTGGCTTCTATGTATTCTTTTACTTGATCCATATGGCTAGGGTTTCTATCTTGAGATTGTATCCTATGCCACTCACTCCTTCACCAGATTCAAAGTCTGGAATTAGCATGGGATATTCTAGGCCCCAAACTTGGTCAACCAAAAACATTTTCTTGAGTTCCAAACCAAGGAAAATGATCATGTTGCTTTTCAAAATCATTTCTCTAGCCTTTTGAGGGCTAATGTCAATATTATCAATTTTCAATTCTTTGAAGGTTTGTGCCACTATCTACTCACTTTGGGACTCTTCCATCCCCATCTTATTTAAATCCATTCTCTCCTCAAATTATTTTGCCTTCATTTTTGTCCAAAATTCCCTAAATTTTAGAGTTTTAATAAACTCATCATCTTTTATGAATCGCGTAGCTGCAATCTCCTTTTCATCTTCATGTATTTTTGTAGTTTCCCTTTCTTTGTCATCCATCCGCACTAGTCTCAAAGACTGGTTGGTCAACCTAAATATCACCGTTTTGTGATTGTAGCACATTGGCTACCTCTTCAGTATCTCCAACCCTTTCACTTTCTTCATATGGGACCAATGGCTTAGTGCTTTGCATATTCTCTTTTGGGAGGCAATTCCTCTATAGGAGACTTTGAAATTGTGTCTGAGATGTGCTTTGCAATTACTGTACCACCATGCTCTCAAAGAAGTGATTCCATTTTACCATAAAAATCCTCAAAATTATCAA